>VZTU01030382.1:0-96723 GCA_013400835.1 Zapornia atra
CGGGCACGGCTAACCGGGCGGGCCGGCGGCCCTGCGCGGCTGGGGCTGCCGCAGCATTCCTGCCGCTGCCCGGGCCAGCGCCTGGAAGCGCCGGAGAAAGGAGCCCTTTGTGCGGAGGGAGCTGTGCGTGGGGCCGCGCTGGCGGGCCATGAATCCGGCCGGTCAGGGTCAGCGCTGTGCGAGTCACGCCAGGGGACAGCTGGCTGCCAGCGCCGCTCCGCTGGGGGCTTGGCGAGGGCACAATGCGGAGCAAACATCCGAGGGCACCCCGAGCCCCGGACGTCCTCCCTAGGTGGTCTCAGGGAGGGCAGACTGAACAACGGCAGCCTTGAGACCCAGTAACCAGCCCAGACCAGCCCAGCAACCAGCCCAGCAGAGAGAAAAAACCATTTCTGAGCAGAGCCCATGCGGCCATGCAGAAAGAGTATCTTGAGTTGCCTCCTGGTCTGCATTTGGGGGGAATAAATAAGCCAAGCAGGAGGAGGAGGAGGAGGCTTTTCAGGTCTGGAGGACATCTCTCTCCAGGCTGTTTGGCCACCTTCCTTTGGGTTATCATCCCTCACCTGTGGCTGGGTGCCAGGCCTGTCAGATACGGGCANGGAGCCCCGGTGCAGCGCCCCGCCGGTCCCTCGTCGGCGGGGCTGCAGCTCCCCCCGGTGTCCGCGGCGGTCGCTGCACGGCGGGAGAAGCGCCGCGGGAGCGGCTCGCCCGGCTCCGGCAGAGCCCCCCNGCTGGCGGGCCATGAATCCGGCCGGTCAGGGTCAGCGCTGTGCGAGTCACGCCAGGGGACAGCTGGCTGCCAGCGCCGCTCCGCTGGGGGCTTGGCGAGGGCACAATGCGGAGCAAACATCCGAGGGCACCCCGAGCCCCGGACGTCCTCCCTAGGTGGTCTCAGGGAGGGCAGACTGAACAACGGCAGCCTTGAGACCCAGTAACCAGCCCAGACCAGCCCAGCAACCAGCCCAGCAGAGAGAAAAAACCATTTCTGAGCAGAGCCCATGCGGCCATGCAGAAAGAGTATCTTGAGTTGCCTCCTGGTCTGCATTTGGGGGGAATAAATAAGCCAAGCAGGAGGAGGAGGAGGAGGCTTTTCAGGTCTGGAGGACATCTCTCTCCAGGCTGTTTGGCCACCTTCCTTTGGGTTATCATCCCTCACCTGTGGCTGGGTGCCAGGCCTGTCAGATACGGGCAGCATCACGAGGCCCCTGCCCAGGAGGGCGTGCAGAGAGGAGCTCTGCTGCAAGGAAGGGCCCAGATGTGCCAAGGCGAGGGCAGAGACAGATCCCTGGGGTGCCTGTGCGTGCCTCGGGCTCAGCGCCCGCACTGGGCTCTGGGCTGCCTGTACCTGTCCATGGCGTGTGCCACGGGGCACAGACAGGAGTGAGCGGCTCTTCGGAGCTGTGCGGGGGTGCTGCGGGCTGGCTGGGGTCCCCTGGGACTGAGGGGTGGGAGTGGGGGTACAGGCACCCTCAGCCAGCACAATGCAGGCTCAGGTCACGCTAGAGACTGCTGACACCAGAAAAGCTTCCCACACCACGAAGGCAGGCACGTGGTGGTAGGAGAGAGGGGGGTTCTCCTGAAGTGTATCACAGGCACGGGAGATAAACCACGACCACAAACAATGGGACAGAAGCACGTCTGTCATGTTTGTGACGCTGTCGGGAGAAGAGCCAGCGCTGCCTCCCCGGCAGTTGGGTGCTCCTGCTTTTTAAATCCTGTGTGACACCCTTCTCTTCACCCACGTGTTGTCTGAGCTGGGCCCTGGCTGTGCCCTTCCCAAGGCTCCTGGATCAGCAGGGATCGATAGTCTCATTCTAGAAATTCTGCCACTATAAAAATCTATTCTGGTTTTGACTGCGAACTTTTTCCCTTCTCTCCTGAAACTCCAGAGCCATGTAAAATAGCTTCATAAAACTTGTAGGGCTTTTTAAAGTAGAAGTTACTGCCTTGCTATGCTGTTAAAAAAATGCACCCTTGATTTTAAGCACTGGGGATTGCTTGCTTTTAAACAAGTGAGGGCTGATGAGATGCTATAAACTCCTTTTTTGTTTTGTTGCTTATTGAGAAAAATCCAATTATACCTGAGGGAAGCAGGAGCGAAGCATTTCATAAAAATATATGGTATCTAAGGAAACAGAGCCTCAGTCTTCCAAAGCTAGAAGGGGAAAATCCTTTCAGTGTTATCCCTTGAGTGTACACCCTCTCCTGGGTATACACTCCGTGCCGGAGCCGGGCTGCTGGTGCCTGGCTCCCGCTGGGGGCACCTGGTGTTAGTTCAGCCATAATGAAACGAGTGTGGGGTCCTCGGTGCTGCCCCCAGCCTCTGCTGCAGCCCTGTGAGGAAAGGTGCTCGGCTCTGGGAGAGAGACTTGGCCAGGGTGTCCCTGCCCGTGAAGCTGGGCAGGTGCTGCTCAGGTCACTCATGTTCTGCCTTCCAGCGAAGGATGCGAGGTGCCGGGGAGTGCGGAGGGGAGCAGCAGCTCCAGTTCAAAGGGTGGTTGGAAACCCCTTTTCCCAATCAAGCGATTTGCAGCTTCACTTGCTGAGTGTCCCCCTTTCATTCCTCCAGCTCCATCTGCTCAGCACTTCCGAAGGGCTCACGTTCTGCTGTGGAAGATTTCCCAGCCCTCACTCCTCCCACGGCAAAACAGAAGTGTCTGCTCTGTGACCCAAGAGGGAGATTTCTCACCTGGGGTGCTGATTCTTTGTTGTTACCAAATGACTGCTTTTGGGCACCTTTGATTTAATAACAATTCTGTTCTTTGCACAGGGAGCAGGACAGGCTGGGGGGCAGCCAGGCAGCACAGGGTCTGGCTGAGCATCCTTTGCTCCCTCCCACGGGCCGGCTCTCCAGCCTTGCCAGGGAGGACAGCCAGACCAGCACATGCAGGGAGCTTCTTGCTGCACCTAAAATGTTACTTACAGGCAGCAAGAAGAAATGTCGCTTTGCTCTCCTGAACTTCCTTAGCAATTTGCCAGGAAAAAGCACTCCAGGAGCTGCTGGCTTAGCAGATGACTTTCCGACAGTGATTGAATGCTTTGATAAGAAGCAGGAGTTTGTTTGCCACCTCATTTACCATGCTGGGCTCTTTCTGCAAAGCACATAATACTGTTCTTACCAGAGCAGGGCATAAAAGAAGTAGAAAACAGAAATACACTTGGAAATGACCCTCACCTGACACAGCCCATGGTCTCGCTTTCTTTGAATTACCCCACGCTCCCTGTGCTGGGAAATTGCTTTCTGTGACGGACGGTTGCTTGCCAAAGCCTGGGACCCTGACTGATTTCTGCAGTCGGGAGAGAGAAACACAGGAACTGGGACCAGAACTGGGCAGGACAAATTGTCCCTGAGCTGAGGGAGCAGCAGGCTGGCCTGCTCACGTGTTCTAATCACCCCTCTCAGTGAAGGTGGGGAGACCAGGAACCGTGCAGGCAGCAGCAGCATCCGTCAGTCCTGGAACGTTGCTGTCAGTCACCTCAGCTGGGGCACACAGTCTCATCCCTTTTCCAGCTTATTTTTAATGGGGACATTCAAACACAGTCACTTTGAGCAGTGGGTTTCTGTGTGATGCCCATGCTGGCCGTTACTCCCTGGCTGCAGCTCTCCTTCACCCTGTCAGGGGAGGGAGCCCTCAGGCACATTCAATAATAAAATCTGTTTATGATAACTTTTACATGGCTGGAAGCCTGCTCTGCCTGCTGGAGTTTTGGGACCATTTAACACGGTGGTTCTGGTAGCCAGGTGATGCCAGTCTGAGCACGCTGAATACATTTGCTAAGGACCAAGGAGACGTATTTGTATTTTCCAATGAAGTTTCTAGAAGCAATCTGATACATCAAGCAGCTTCTCCAGTCCAGCACCAGCGCTCTCAGGCTCTATAATCTTAGCGAGGAACAGAGCTTAGCTTAAGGAGCAAACAGACTTAGGCCAGAGCACACCCTGGGTGGCGGCTTCTGAGACACAGGCTGAGCCAGCGAGCTCCGTGTGTCCTGCACACAGCAAGCCAGGCCAGGCTCCAGCTCACCTTCAACAAGAGGATCCAGGGACCCTGCCAGGGTCTGTCCTCTTCCCTTCTATATTTGCAATTCCAAACTGCCCCCAACCTGCCAGGCTCCACATCATGCAACCACTCCAGGTTCTTCCTCCATGGAGGCAGAGGGGTAACAGTGATGCTGGGGCTTTGCCTCCCTGGGAAAGCTGTGCTAAAACACAGAACACAACTGTAACCAGCATCTCCCAGCTGCCCTGGGAACAGTAACATGTTTCCAGAGTGTGTCAGCATTTACTGAGACGCTTTTATCTCTTCACTGACATAGGAAGAGCTGCTGTGTGTCCTGAAAAACCTCTTACAGCATTTTAATTAAAGTCTCCCAGCAACCCTTCTCCCTGGCAGCCTCCTGCCCCCAGCACCCTGCTTTCCATTTTTATTGGATTGATTGCCAGGCTGACCATATTGAACAATTGGATGTTGCAATCACAGTGATTTCTTTCCTCCTCTTTAATCGAGAGGCTCGTGGTGAGAAAATCACCCCAACGTGTGCTGGGGGGCCTGTGGTCTTTACACAGGGGATCTGCAACCCCCCACCCCAGGTGGGAGCAGCTGCGCTGGGGCAGCACACTCCCTAACTCCCCTGTCAATGTTCTCTCTGAAGGTGCTTTTCTCAGTTACCAGCCAGTGACCTTCCAGGGATTTGCACCTCTCACCCCTCACAGGGGGGTGCTCCCTGGGGTAAGGACCCAGCCTGGATTTGCCTCTGGGATGCACCTGGAAGCGCCCTTGGCTTGGGCTGCGTTCGCTGGCTGTCAGCCCCCTCACTCAGCACAGCCCCACACCCCACATTTGCCCCCCTGCCCTGAGGAGCACGTCACACCCCACAGCAGTGGCACCAGTACAAGCTGGGGCTCCGGCCCCAGATGGGGGGACCTGCATCGGGAGCAGCCAGGGTGAGCCGAGCTGCGCTGCAAGCCGGTTGGTTTTGGTTTATTTCTCCCTGATGGAAACTCATTTATTATTTCACATTACTGTCTGAAGCCAGGGAGCATCTCTTCCTGCATTTAAAACAGGAGGAAAACCCTGCCTCTGCAGCATTCCCATGCAGGGGTACCTCTCACAGCCTCCCCATGCGGCCTGGGAGGCTGGTCCAAGCCCTTGGACTGAGCAAAGCCATCTCAGTGTGAGTAGCAGTTAGTGAAAGATGCCTCTACACAGGCTGTGAGCATCCTGGTGCTAATTAATGATAAAGCTTCTTCAACTCCCGCACCCTTAATGATATATGCGGCCTGACTTTAAACATGTCTTTAAAAACCACCTCCCTGTGATTCCACAAGAAATCAAGACCTCTGCTCCCAGCAGCGAGAGGCTGTCATCCCAGGCCTGGGAATACCCTGTGTCGGTATCTCCCTGAAACCCTCACGGGATGGAGATTTCCTCCAGCCGCTGCCATGGGACAGGAAGGCAGCTGGGAAGAGGCTGGATCCAGCTTTGGGAGAGCCATCCAGCTGCTCCTGGCTGGTGCTGTGCACGGCCGTCAGACCTTGCTCAGCAATGAGCTCTGCCACTGCCCAGGCAGAGCCGGGACTCGGGGATCTCCAAAGCTGCTCCCGTTCCACCTCCCAGATCCCAGCGTCACAGACTGTTCACATGCCCTTCCCTGGAGCATCCTCTGCCCACAGAAATTTGGCCCTTGCCCCATGCCTGGCGCTGCCGTTGCGCTGCCCAAGCCTGCCCACAGCCCAGGAAGCCTCAAGCAGCTCCTCTGACTGTGTTTCTTGGCCTCAGCCGGCTGGGTTCATGCCAGCTTTGCTGCCACATTAATGTGCTGAGAGGGGTTTCTCTCCGCAGGCAGCGCCGAGGGTTCCCTAATGGGGATCAATGGGGCAGAAAGACAACAGCCAGCCAGCGCTCCGCAGCATCCATCCCCACAGCCTCTCATGACCGGCTGCTGTGCTGAGCTCCTCCTCCCCCCGGACCAGAGAAACCATCCTTTGGCCAGAAAGTCCAGGCGAATTCACAGCAGCTACTGAAAGCCAGGCTGGCTGTGCCACGAGGCGGTTTCCTCTCGTCTGCAAGCACTGCTGGGGCTGGGAACAAGAGACAGAGGAGATTTGGCACAGCCACAGCAGCAAAACACTTCAAAACCCTCAGCTGCCTCACCGAGACCAGAGCTGGGGGGAAGAATCAAGAGCCCCTCCATGGGCACACTCCACAGAGATGTTAACATGTAAGAGACACACTAGAGTCACACACCAGCAGCACAGTTACATGTCCTCTCTCAGGCACTCACAGCCTTCACAATGGCAGTGAGGGGAGGATCATAACAATAAAGAGTATTTCAGAAAACAAAGCATCCCAAACAGGATCCAGGCAGCACCAAGGCTCATCTGTCCTCCCCCCAGATGGAGTGGGGTGGCTCCAGCGAGGTGTCAGTGCAGGAGATGGAGCACAAGGCAAGTCCTTGTTTAAATATGAACGCTGCAGGGATGATGCATCGCAGGTACGTGCCAGGGACACCCGGGGAGACGTGGGGTCACTGTTTCAATCTGGTAGTGGCAAGGTTTAAAAATCCCTCATTAAAGGCATATTCTTTTCCAGGAAAGCATAAATTACCCTGCACTTCAGCAAAGTCCCAACAGCATTAAATCAGCGTGAGAGGAGTCGGGCTCAAGCCCTCTTGGATGGTTCAGGAAATAGCTGGTTCATGGGGAAGCAGCTACGGCATCCAATGCTGGAGCCAGAGCTGCTTCGAGCTCTTGGGGTGATGGATCGTGTCTTGGATGCTGCTCCAGAATTTGGTCAAGTTCTCATTTTATTCCATCTGCTGAGAAGAGGCAGCTGAGTTTTCATGAGGCAGGAAACCCTTTCTCTGCCACATATAATAATAGTTCATTGAAAAAATGACTCATTCAGTTTAATAACGAGAGGACACTTGTGCAGCCACCCCTATTAATTCCCAGCCAGCCTGCCCGCGCCGCCGAGTCTGTGCGCATTCAGGGCTCCCAGGCCCCGTGTGCACGTGGAATTACCCTGGCAGCTCTGCTGCAGCCGTGGGAAAGAGCTTCCCAGAAACCCACCCGTGCAAGAGGGAGCTCAGAGGACAGAGATCCATACAGCCAACATGAGAAAATCAGGGGGCTGCTGTCGAGGCAGCTGATGGCCCCCGTGACCCAGTGCACAAACTCCCCTGCACCGGCGCTGAGCAGCTCTCCCCTTGCAGGGAGCGGGGGGACGGCATCAGGAAGGACATATGATAATGCTGTGATACAGATAATATCAGAGGGACCGAACCAGCAGTAGCTAAAGGAGGGTTTGCTCCCCCCAGCACAGAGGGAAGCAGCGGTACTCTCAGCCAGGACCCTGCACAGGGCTGATGGGCGGTTTTGGAAGGGATGCTCCTCGCCTGTTCCCTCTCCCCACCTGCCAGTGGTCCCTGGGCCCGAGGCAGGTCCATAGCCCTTCACCAGTAGCAACCACACACTTCATCAGTCTCATATATAAAAAGGTGATTTGCATAATTTCTTATTTGCATGGGGCTGCTATGTAATTTTTTTCTCCCCTTGTACGATCAGATGTACCTGCTTCCAGCTGGAACCCACCCCAGGCTCAGAGGAGTGACCTGCCCGAGGTGACCACGCTGGGACTGCTCCTTACTGCAAAGCACAGCTCCAGCATCCCTCACACCAGAGACACCTCCACTCTCTGTGCTCCATGTCACAGGGAATCACACCACCAGCGCTGCCAGGGCTTGGAGAGAGATGTCGCAGGCAATGCCTGCCCAGGACCCCCATCCCTCCCCCTCTTGGTGCCCAGGCCGTGTGCAGGTCTCGCACATGCCCATCCGAGATGCCAGGTTTGATGTCCAAGGCTGCCAGTTCCCACAGGGGTGCAGCATTGCACCTTCTGCCCACGAGGACGGAGCTGGTTTGGCTCCCACACGCTGCAGCTCCGGCTCCCAGCAGAAGTGGGACAGGGAGCTGTGTCTGAGGGAAGGCAGCCGCTGGAAGCCAGTGCCTGTGTACCTCGTCGGGGTGACACCGGTCCTTCAGAGCACTGTGTGTGCAGTGGCTGGATCGGTAACTGCGACAACACCGGCTCAGCTGCTTTTTGGGGGCACGGATGAGACATGTCATCCCTGTCTGCCTCAGTTTCCCTACGCCAAGGGTGAGACTGGTAGCATTGCTTGAGACTGTCAGAGCAAGACAAAGGGCATTGCTGAGGTTAATTAATATCAGGGGGACTGGGCTCCAAAGCATCCCACTCCCACTGGCCCCACCGAAGCCACTCACTGCTCGCTCAAGGACAGAGGGTCCTCGAAGGCAGCAGAGCCCAGTCACTGCCAGGTCAGCGGGGTGCCATGCATGCCCCTGCTGCACCGAGCCCATCCCCATCCCTCGACAGCCCGTGTGGATTTTCCACCTGCAGCACCCGAGTGGGAGGCAGCAGCTTTGTCTGATGGGTTAATATTTAACATGGGCTTCTTCACACCTGCCGTGCTGGCGGGACAGCCTGCCTCCTCCTCGGGCAGAAAAGCCTGCATCGATCTGCTGCTAAAAATAGCCCCTGCGAGGCTGAGGCAGAGCCACCAGCTCCCCGGCGAGGCAGCGAAAGGTTCCTTGCGGCTGTTGCCTGGCAGAAGCCCAAAGCATTTTTCTGGTACAAGGGGCTTTTTTCATGCATCACCAAAGGAGGGAGCTGCTATTTTTAGCTCTAATAAGCATATTTAATTTCCTACCGCCTCATTTCAACTGTTTTGTGCATCCCAGCATTCCTGAGCACATCCCTGGGGAGCGGGCTGAGGACCAGCCCCGTGCTGCCGGTCAGGCTCCGCTCGGCACTTTGCAGCTGGTTTGTGTCCCTCGAGCATCCGAACCAATGCCACTCCCCTTGGCACCACCAAACCCCCAGATTCAGTAAGGAACAGCATATCAGGGCCACCCCAGCTGTAACCCTGAGGCTCCCTGCTCCCTCGGGGACTGTGGGCAAGGACCCCCCAGGTGCCCCCCTTACTATCTGGGGCAGCAAAGTGCTCCCATTACACAAATAATTAAACAACACAACATCAAAGGTCGCTCATTTGAAGGTATAAAATGCAGACTAAGGCCTGAATTTTGTAGTTCAGAGTCCTTCCCAATTAAAAGTGAGCTGTGGTTCCAGCAGGGATGGTAGAGCCATTTCCCAGTTGGAAATGCTGCTGCGCCCGGGAGAGCTGAGCCAGCTCCTGCATGCTTTGCTGATCACCAGCATCCTTCCCAGACCACACAAGGCAAAGCCACTCAGGGTGCCGGGGGCAGAGCAGGGAAGGGAAGGTGCTAACCTGGGATACACACCACCAGCACTTTCTCCTTGTGCAGAGAGAGGCAGCAGGTCCATTGGGTGACAGACCCTCCCTTGGCAGGTGACTTTGGAAGTGCCATAGCTCCCGACCTTCCTGCGAGCGCACCGGGCTCTACATCCCACCAGCACCTCCTCAGATGGGGACAGCATCCAGAGCAGGGCCAGGCCCACTCCCATCGTTACTGACTGGTCACAGGGAGGGGGATGCAGACGCTTTGCTGGGTGTGAGGAGTAACATCCCAGCACCCAGCATCCCCACATCACTCACTGTCAGGACCAGGCCGCAAACACAGATCTAACAACCAGACAAATAAAGAATATGGGCTGTTTATAGCTCAGTCCTTATCCCCCAGTAATCAATACGGCTCATTAGGTTTATGAGACAATCACGTCTTCTGCTACCCTGGCCCAGAACCTCTGAGTAATGGCTTGCCAATGCCAAGTAATTATAACGATGTCTTGCAAGTGAAGCAGAAACAACCAAGTAAACTGATTTAAAGCAGTTTAATCGGGCAGAGCTTTCCTTGAGCTCTGTGTCTTCCCTCCAACTTGGTGAGCTGCTCTTGCTGGGTTTGCCCACAGAGGGCTTGGGGAGCATCCCACACACAGAGCCAGCCCTGTGTCAGCCCATTCCCCCAGCTTTCCCCACTGCCAGCCCCTTCTGCTGCGCCTCTGTGCCAGGCACAAGAGGGAGGCGAGGGGTGGGTGAGCTGCACGCTGTCCCCAGAGCAACACGGGGCATTCACCTCTGCCATCCCAGCCCAGGCTGCCCCTCGACCACCTGCCCCGTGCCACACATGGGGGAGGTAAGAGGAGACCCAGCTCCCACACACTGGCTGCAGGTTGCTGCCTTGGCAGGGCTCAACGTGTGCTGTGGCTGTAAGCCTCATCACAGGTGATTATGTATTGCTGTGCAAGGGTATTTCCAAATAAACCAGAAAGGGAACAAATCAAGCTGGTGGCAGGGCTGTGAACCCCCTGCCTGCCCATTCACCTGGGGAAAAGCTGCCTCCACTAACCCACCCGTGCGGGCCTTGCGCTGGTCAGACACAAGCCATGAATTAACATTGTACTTTGTCATGCAGCCAAACATGCTGCTAAATCTTCACTGGGCAGCAAGAAAGAGCTCCCCTTCCTGGGCTAGAGGAGAGGCAGAGAAGAGAGTTCTTCAGATGAGAAGGGAGCGTTGGAACAAGTTTCTCTCCACGTTCGCTGCCTGCACTGAGCATGTCTGGGCCCTGATGAAGGTTTGTTCGAACTGAGGGGCTGAGCTGGGGCCTCCCAGGCATCAGGGGGGGGAGAGGAGCAAGGAAATAAGTCCAGGGAGAAAAGCAGGTCAGGGAGCCGGGGCGGTTGTCCCCACAGGCTTCGACAGGACAAGCCCCGTGCATCTCCCCATCGCACGCACGGAGCGGGGGCCATCGAGAAGAGAGAGGGGGCAGAGGCACAAATCAAGGAGTAACATTTTTGAAGGAGAAATTATAAATTGCAATTTAATCACATAATCACTTTGACACTCTCAAGCAAGCTAATTTCTTCCCTTGCCTCATTTCACCCACTTGGCAAGATGAATCTTAATGAAGAATGTCCTATGAATATTTAATTTTTTGATCAATTTGAAATTTTCCCCCTCAGATCCCTACCTGCTGGATGGATAAACCAGTTCTCTCATCTCCCTCTTGCAAACACTCAGAAAACAGCAGCTCCTTCTGGGACTTCCACAATCCCCTGGCTGGTTCACCCCATCTTTTGGCAGTGGTCATTGCTGTCACCCCTCACCCATCCTTGGGCAGCTCCCCAGGGCTCAGCCAACGGTGAGGAGCCCCTCACCAGCAACACTGACCTGTCTCACCCCATAAACCACACACCAGTCCCAGGGAACTTCCTGAAACCAGGAAAACTTTGCAGACAGACAAGTAAATTGATTGCTGAGAATTGTGGCTCTTTAATGCGAATTGATTACCCCTAATGGTTTTAAAGCAATTTAAATAGAACTGGATTGTTTGGGCAAGAATTCAGCCTCTAAGGGAAGGGGAGGGCAGGAACAACCTGCCTTGCTAATGAGAATTGACTGGCCTCATCCTTGCGATGCTGCTTTCGTGGGTCACCTCTGCCAGCCCTGCAGCCCCCCTGGCCAGTGCCACTGTCTCATCCCACACCAAACACAGAGCAGCTGGTGCCACGGAGCCAGCACAGGCTCTTGGGAAGGAGCTGGATGTGTCTGCTCGGACTGGCCACCTCCCAGAGCAGGAGGGACAGAAAGTGGTCTGCTGGAATCCCTGCCTGTCTTCACTGCCTGTCTCTCCAGACTGCCCAATTTCTGCCTAAAATTACCAGACTGGAGAAATCTTTCCAAAGTTAGCCCAGGTTTTCAGCTGGAAATCGGTGCCCTCAGCTTAGCAGGGCCCGTGTGCACCCCTGCTGCTCCTGACAGGCTGCTGGTCACCTGTTCACTAAGTGAGCTCTCCAGGGAATGTGAAGGATGTCCAGGAACTCTTGGCTGCTTCTCCCTTGTGCCTCAGGAGCAGTAACATGCCTTTGGCCAGAAAGCTGCATTTATGGTGCCCAGGAAGGCTCCCTTTCCCCAGCTGGGTCTGGCCAGTGGCTGCACCAAACTGCACCGCTCATGTTTTTTCAGAAAAACCCTTCTTTCACCCAATCCCATTCTGTGCCCAGGGCTGTCTCGGGCCCACCGCCGCACCCGAGCGGCTCCTCACCCGGAGGGGTCCAGCCCTGGCGATGGAGGGTCAGGCTCAGCTGGGGGCACGGTGCTGCAGGACACACATGAAAGGTCTGCTCTTTGGCCTGCCCGCATCATGCTGCCATTTGTTCCTGTCAGGGGGAGCAGAGCTGTGCTTCCAGACAACCGGCGCCTGCGAAAGGTCACCCTGTGTTGGCATTTTCCTCGTGGAACTCTCAAGCACCTGAAGTTCACAGCCAAGCTGCAGAATTCATTCCATACAGCTGTTGCTGTGTGTGTGTGTGTGTGTGTGTGTGTGTGTGTTTTAAAGCTCAGTAGCTTTAAACAACTCGGGAGGGAATGGAAAACAAACGTGCTGGAGCAGCCGTGCAGCCTTCCTGCCCCCCAGCAGACACCCACCCCCGGAGCTGCCGACACGGAGGGGCTGTTCCCACATCAGAAAGCATCACTGCGGCAGGACGCAGCGTGGGCTTGGACCGGGCTCTCAGCAGACACCGAGCCTCTCACAGGGTGCTGCTGGATGCCAGTTCTGCACAGCCCCCAGCACCCCCTCCCCAGCATCACTTATAGATCATCTTTAAAGTCTGCCTGACAGAGTCCTGTGACAGAGGCCCAGCCTGCTGCTGTGAATGCAGGCACTGGAACGCCATCCCAGGCAAAGTGGCGCATTATTAACTATCAAATAACTCAGCACACTTTACAAATGGGGGACCCTCATCTCCTGGCACCCCACGAATCCCTGGGCCCCTCCCATTTGCATGCTGGGTACATCCCAGCTGTTCCTCCCCTGCATCCACCCAGCCTCTGCAGTGCTGGTGCCCACAGCATCTCATGGGAGCTGCTGGCACCTTCCCCTCCTCCTCCAATTACCCTCCCGGTTCACACCCTCGAGCTGTTCCCAGGACCTCAGCCTCTCGACATCCATTCTCCTCTGAAGCCTGTGCTAACACCAAGTCAGTCCTGCGCAGGCTTTGGGAGTGAGAAATTCTTCCTGCCTATGAAGATTCCAGCACAGATTTCTCTCTGTTGTTTTAAAGCCTCACCAGCACAGTCCCCGCGTGCTGCTGCCGCATCTCTCTGAAGTCATCTCAGCTCGAGCGCTTTCCCCCAGCTTTTCCTCTCCCTGCCCAGTTACACTCTGTCTAAAGCATTTTTCTTCATTTGCAGGAGCAGTGGAGCTGCTTAATGAGGGATGCTGCGTGCTGCTGTCCCCTGCTAACGGGAGTCACTTCCTCATGAGAAGGGCTCTTCCTCAGACCGCGGCTTCACGCTACGCCGAGACCTAAATCTTGCCACAAGGATTTTAATTTGGGATTAACCGATTGGGAAATTAGATCACTCGTTCCATCAGTCATTCCCCACACCGCATTACTTCATGCTCCAGATAGCCTGGCTGCAGCAGGGTGCTGGGAGTTGGGCACCAGGAACTGGGATGCTGCTGGGACGGCACTGCCAAGCGGAGCAGGGGCTGCAGAAAATAGCCCCAACCCCAGGGCTTCCTCCTCAGGGGCTGCCTGTGAGCAGGTAGTGCTTTCCTCTCCCTCAGTCCTTGGCTTTAAAGTTATTACATTTATTTCAACATCTGATTCTCTTCTATAATTTGCATACAGTTACTTCACTGCTCAGTCTTAACATTTTAAATAGGAGCCACCTCTGATACATGACACATGCCTTTTGTCTTGGGGATGAGCCTGTCCCACAGGGCTGGGTTGTTATTGCTCAGTAGAATTCCATGAGGCTCAGCAAGCATACCTGCACACAGCTGCTCCAAAGGTATCCCCACTTACAAAGCAATCCCAGCTGCCACAGATGGTCCTGCTAGCCCACTGCTATATCCTTAGCATGGAAATACAAGAGAGGTGTAGACACAAACACAACAACTTCATAAGGCTTCAGAACCACCAAGAAGCTTCACCACACTATCAGCACAGACAGAGACTCAACACAAAAATCTTCTTCAACCGCTTCCAATTCCAGAACTTACCTTTTGCAGCCCAAATCAGCACAGTCCCCACAGAGCTCCTGCAGCCCCAGTACTCCCCAAGGCTCCCAGCACCATCCCCAGGTGCTGCAGGTGGCATTTATTGACTCGCCCTTCATGGCTGGCATCTGGCTGTAATCAAAACCAATTAATGATGATGCTCAGGCTCTGCTGTTGCTGGATGCCTGGGTATCTTACACCGTGGGATGGGGCTGTGGTGTAACCTGACTGTACAGCAGGTCAGCCCAGCAAGCTGGTGTGGATGTTTGTTATCTGCAGGCAGGAATTCTCCTGGACTGCGAGCTGCTTCCAAAAGAAATCCCAGCAAGATGGTCAGGTGCTGTGAGCAGCGTGCAGCAATCCCTGGCCTGGGGTCACAATCGATTCATGACTCCGTTAAAGCCGCCCCTATAAACGTATGGATTTGTGTGTACAGCCCTGCACACACAGATGTGATCCCCCACCATCCCTCCCCAAAGCTCTTGCTTTTTGCCTTCACTTCCAGGGCAACGTTTAATAGCAGATGCACCATAACAGGAGCCCTGGCCAGGGATGCCACAGCACAGCCAAGGTCCCAGAAAGGCGATTATGCAGAGGAGAGGGTGACGATAGCTAATGAGATTTGCATGGAAATAACTGATCTCCTGATGCAGAGGATCACGCAGACTGTGCCAGCAGCCCGTGCTGGAGGGAAAGGTAAAGGCAGAGGATCAGAGTCCATCAGACATGGCCGGTATAATAAGCATCTCTCTGTTCCTCTGTCACAGCTGGCCACGCAGGAGGCTGAGCTGGGGGAGATCTGGCTGCATTCTTACAAAAGCCATTCATTAGAAATTAATGACAGCTTAAGTTTTCGATTAAATTTTAATTTAAAGCCTGTGACTGGTGCAAATCAGCACAGTTCCACTTGTGTCAGTGATTTATGCGAGCTGAGGATTTGGCCCGATGTCTTGAGTGAAAGGCCTGCCAAGCGCTGTGCAGCAGAGCTCCCGGCCAGGCCCTTCAGCGTGGGTGAGCCCTGCACAGTGTGACAGGGGGCAGTCAGCAGGAGCCAGGCCCTTCTGACACCCCCTTGGGTGCCCGCTGCCCCCGGGCTGGTTTAAATACTGGCACCAAGTCAAAAAGGGGAACAATATCCCCCAAATCCTCTTGCCCTGCACAGGCCAGGGCTGCTCGCGGCACTGCTGGGGCTGTGACAAAGGGGTCTGAAATCTCAGGGTCTCCCTGAGACATCCCTGGCACAGATGAGGGAAGGTGACATCTTCAGTGGGGCACAAGCCCGAAGCACCCCTAATCGATCACTGCCATTTGATTCTGCAGTCTTGGGGTTCTGCAGGGTTTAAGTGTCTCTCCTGCAGCCCCGGCCCCGCTTTGGTTGGCATGCTGGGCCTGCTTTGGCGCGAGCCGTTTGGAACCTGGCCGGACACCGGGATGACATCAGGAGTCAGACTTGTGCTGTTTGAGGTACACTGCTCCCACTTTGGACAGGGTATAAAATGATTAGCCATCGAGAGGCATTATATATAATTAATAAACCATTACTGCTGTATTGTAGGTAAATAATGCATTTTAATTAGCACATTAATAGTAATTGTGGAGGAGCCGAATGACTAAGGTGCTGGCAAGGCTGCTTGCTGGAGAACGTCTGGAGGTGCCCACGGCGCTGAGCTCTCGTGCCATGGATATCCGACTGAGGCAAAAGCATCCTGTGCCTGTGACAAGGAGAAGGAGAAGGCCTGGATGCCACCGAGGGCTTTGGGTCTGGGTAAGTGGGTGTGGTTGGGTGCTGGTCGCGGAGCGGCTCTGAGGTTGGCAGTGTTGGACACCAGATGCCCACCATGACAGCACGGCAATTCGTGGGGCTAGCAGCACCACGACAAGGCTCCTCACTCCCCGGCACACTGGTGTGGGGCTGATGGACCCCATGTGCTGGCTCAAAGGCAGAGCTTGCCTCCACATGGGGTGCTCTCCCCCTTGAACCATGTTCCCCATTTCTCTCCTCAGCTCGCTTGTGGTGTCAGACACGTGTGGGTCACCTTCACCCGCCTCTCAGCCCTGCCCAGAAGCCCACCAGGCCCCTCATCCCCTGGGACATGGGCAGATGCCTTCCCGGTGCCTTCACCCAGAGCAGGGGTTTGCCAGGAAGTCGTGAGGACTCGGTGGCTCCTTTACCCCCTGTTTAATAGACACATGGCAGGAAATTTAATCAGTTAGGAAGTTTTACACACTCTTTTTTATATTTAATGGAGTCATTTCTCAATATGCCGCTCTTAAGAGTTTTTTCTTCTCCTCACTGCTGAAATCTAGCTGGATTGAGTCATTGCTCCTGATGTTCCATGAGTCCCGTTCAGAGTATTTTTAGAAGTAGGGGGAAAAAGAAGAGAGATTTCTGCTTAGGACTTTTCTGTTTATAAATTTTGCATAAATTTCCAATACAAAAGCAGCAAAAGGCGTTTAACTGAATCTTTTCAAGAACAGGAGCAGCTTGTGATGTACAGAGCTAAACCACTGGGTTTAAGGAGCTGAGAGGGTGGAAGAGAATGAAGCAATTAAGAGGAAGGAGGGCTGTGGAAATGAGGGTCATTCTGCTTCGCAGAAAACCAGCCCAGCATTTAGTTATCTGCTAAGCTGGGAGGGCTTTGCGAGCCCAGGGACAGCAAGGCAAAGGCTCTCCTGACACGGCTGCTGGTGTTGTTTCTGGGAATGATACCGATGGCAGCGAATGCTTGTGACTCCAGCTGTAGCCCTGTAAGCTCACATCTCAGTGCGTTAGGCTGGTGTAGCCTCTACCTCCCATCTGGGCTCGGCCTCCTGGAAGGAAGATCCCCAAGGAAGGGTTAAATCAATCACAAAATTCACTGGTCCTTCATTAACAAGTGTATCAAATTTAAATAATTAGCATTTTTATGTTACATGCCATATACAGGGGAACCAAAGGGATGAGCAGAGCCATATGGCCGTCTGATTAATAGTGTCAGGCAGGAGCAGGCAGAGCAGTTGAGGGAAAAAATATGCTGGTCACAAAGGTGATGAGCTCTCACAGCCTTGAGCAGTGTTCTCCCTGCAGAAGGGACTTGTAGCTGTATGGTGGGGTGGGAAGGGCTCGGGTGCTGAGTGCCTTGCTGGGTCAGAGCTGGGTCCTGTGCAGCACGGGTCCTGCTGACCCGTGGGAGGGCACACCCGGAGCCTACCCACACCCCAGAGGGTCTTTTGAGGGGGAGGGGACTCCTGAGCCCTCCCTTAAGAGAAAGAGCTCTGTGGGTGTCCAGCGTTGGGAGCAGCTCGGCTTGTTTGGAGCCATCCTCACGCTTGGAGGATGCCTGGTCCTCCTCCCACAGCTCAGGCAGCATCCCATGGCCACCCCATCACCCGCCAGGACACCAGCCCTCAGGGCAGCACCATGGAAGGAAGGGGTCTCCAAGATGTATGGTGCTGGCTGGAAATGCTGTCAGCTGATGGGATTTTGGAGGCCAGAGGATGGTAACTCGTGCCCAGCTTCACTCAGCAGGGACACTGTGCAGCTCTCCCTGCCGCCTGGGGAAGAACGACCTGGCACCCCACGTGTTACAGCTGAACAGTCCAAAGAGGCTGATGTTCCTCAGCGAGTAAATTCCAAACACAGGGCAAGAAAAGCAGCTGTGCATTGTTTTTCCCTAGTAATTATATTTGAATCTCTGTGGTACGGGGAGGGGGGAAGGAAATTATACAGAAAATGCATTGGAGAAGATTTTAATGTTATGACAAACCTTCATTATGATGTATGATGGAGCATGTGAGTGAAGATCCCAGCACCCCTGGGTAACATGCCGATCCAGGCAGACATTAACATTTCTGTTTGATGCTTGAGCAAAATCTAATCTGACTTTTGATTTCGCAAAATATTTTAGGGTAATTAGACATGTTTGTGCTTTATTGATTCTTAAAACGAACATAAGCAGGCAGGGAATTGCCAACGCTCCGGATTGAAGCAAAGGAGACTCCTGGCTTTGCGGAAGTTCCTGCCATTAAATCACCTCCTGCTAATAGAGCCCTCCTTATTCTGGCTGGGAACGAAGGCAGGAGAAGCTGAGGGAGTTTGAAATAATAATGAGGGTAAAAGCGAAGCTTTAGGGTCTAAATGGAAAGTTGGTTTCTCGTACTTTTCTGATGGTTCCCACAGGATAAATCGCTCATCTGGAGGAGGATGAACCCCCCCCCCCCCCCCCCCCAGCCCCAGAGCATGGGGAGCGGGGGCAGAGGAGCAGCTTTGCTGTTGCCTCTGCTTCGGGCAGACCCCGCTGTGCCTTTACCCATGCTGGGTGTCCCCTTTGCTGGTTAAGTTCACAGTAGTTTTCACGGTAAGGTGGAGGATGAAAGGATGCTGGGTTTGTAGGGAGGGGGCTGGGAGCATCGTGCCACAGGCAGCACGTTGCCTCTGAGCAGGGCTGCTCTGAGGGGCTGAGCGGAAGGCACGGCTTCTGAGGGGACAGGCAGGTGGATGCTGAATCCAGGGTCAGACCTGGAGTCAATGGACATTTCATTAAGGCTGGGAGAGGCTTGTCTCTGCTTCCCTTATTAATATGATTACAGATAATCTTTCATCTGAGAGACAGAGGACTGGTTCTTACCCCGCTGCGGGTCAGTGCGCTGCACAGAGCCCATCTGTAATTTCTCCTCTTCAGCAAGGACAGGAGACTCCTCCAGAGATATATCTATCTCTATCTATATGTTTTAGCCAGTGCTGTGAGCTCCAGGTGAAGCATTTTGGACAGAAAATCAATACGAGGACATGTGTCTTCCCAGCCCGAGCCACGGCAGCACAGGCAGCAGCACAGAGCGTGCCTCCATCTGCTCCTACCCTGCATCTCACCACAAGCCCTCGCACCCTGCAGAGCTCCATCATGTTCACATCCACTATAAAGCAAACTCAGAGCCACAGGTTGCAAAGCCAGAGGGTCCCGTGGCAGGCACCTTGTCTGGGGTCCCACACGTCAGGCACAGGATCCCCCAGTGCCACCAACTGTCTCGCCCGGGGCCGGGCTCCCTGACCGCAGTGCAGTGGTATTCAACTTGGTGCTTACAACCCCCCTGCCAACGGCTCTGCCGCAGGATGCAGGTGGGGGCAGAAGCACCCACAACACCCTGAGCATCCTCACACAGCAGCAGCAGCATCCCGTCGCTCGCCGCTGACCCCACGGGACATGGCAGCTAGCCCCGAGGGCTGGAGGCTGCAGATCCAGCCCAGCCTCACCGAGGACGCAGCCTGGACCTGGGGACACAACGGATGCAGTGCCCCCAGGAGCAAAACCCGTGCCCCCCTGGCAGGGTCCAGGCTCTCTGCGCTGCCTGCCTGTCTGTCTGTCTGCGCGGGTGTCAGTCTGCACGAAGTGACGGGCGCTCGGCGGGTCGAACAGATGGCTGAGCAGCGTTTGCCGCCCAGCCCGCAGGTCCCCAGCAGCGCCCCTCTGCTCTCACTTACTGCACTCGCCGCTTCGCATGGTGCTGTGGAGACGGGCACACGCGTGTGTGCACAGCCTCCAGCCACANCACAGCGCCCAGCCACACGCGTGTGTGCACAGCGCCCAGCCACACGCGTGTGCACAGCGCCCAGCCACACGCGTGTGCACAGCGCCCAGCCACACGCGTGTGTGCACAGCGCCCAGCCACACGCGTGTGCACAGCGCCCAGCCACACGCGTGTGCACAGCGCCCAGCCACACGCGTGTGTGCACAGCGCCCAGCCACACGCGTGTGCACAGCCCCCAGCCACACGCGTGTGTGCACAGCACCCAGCCACACGCGTGTGCACAGCACCCAGCCACACGCGTTGTGCACAGCGCCCAGCCACACGCGTGTGTGCACAGCCCCCAGCCACACGCGTGTGTGCACAGCGCCCAGCCACACGCGTGTGCACAGCCCCCAGCCACACGCGTGTGTGCACAGCGCCCAGCCACACGCGTGTGCACAGCCCCCAGCCACACGCGTGTGTGCACAGCACCCAGCCACACGCGTGTGCACAGCACCCAGCCACACGCGTGTGCACAGCCCCCAGCCACACGCGACTGCCAGGGGCGGCCACGGCCCCCCCGCCCCCGCCCCTCGCTGGCACGGCAGGTTAAATGAAGTCATAAATAAGCAATAAGCAGAGATAAGTGTCTGATTTATTGGGGAGCTCAAAGGAAAAGACGAGCAGAGGCAAGGTCGCATCCACGGTTAAGCACATCCCTGACACAGCTGCCTCCTCTCCGCTCCTCCCTCAGGCTCCCACCAGGTCTGGGAAGCACCGCAACCGGCTCTCCAGCTGCCCTTCTCGCCCTGGCTACCTTTGCATTATTCAAACCAGCCCATTTGCTCCAAATCGAGCCAGTTTTCCTTCGCCAGCGTCAGGGCGGGATGATGGCTCCGTGGCTCCCGGGCTCTCCCGTAGCGTGGCAACAAGTGCTAAGCAACGCCGAGTTTGCAATCAGGACTTCGCTCTGGCTTTTATCTGGTGAGGGACCACTTATTTAAGAGCTAATCTCTATACAAGACACTGCCCCTCTGCAGGGCTGACAGCAGCATTACTCATCCGAACCTGCTTGGAGTGGATGCTCATTTAAAATATAGATATATCCTCACCCTGACAGGCCATATGTCAATAAAGCAGCCCACTTTAATCCACATTCCTCTGACCAGGGTGCTCTGTCAGGATCAGAGCTCATGATGTTCACCCGACAGCTTCTCAAGGGAAGACGTTGCTTTGGCGGGGGGGGGGGGGGNTTTCTCTCCCCACAGGTCCCTGACTTGCCCCACAGGGTGGGCTCAGGGCTGTCCTGCCCTTCCTGCAACTGTCCCCTGCCCTGGGATGCCAGTGCTAGTGCTGTGCTCCTCAAACAGTGCTGGCTGCCCGTTCCCAAGGGAGAGGGCAGTGCCTGTGATGCCAAGGCATCCCTCCTGCTCCCAGGGCAGGCATCCTAGGATGCTGGGTCCTGCCAAGGCTGTCCCAGGTGGCAGCAGGTCCCCCTCAGCTCAGAGACACCCATACAGGGCCCTGAAGTGCACATTGGGGTACCACTGCACAGCAAGGAGGAAGAAAACCTACTGTCTGGCAGCAAGGCAGCTGCTGTGCCACCTTCCAGGAACATGGGCTGGGCAGGGAAAGGGGCATGGGAAAAGCAGTGCCTGAGGCAGAGCTGGGAAGACAGACTGCCATCCCCTGTCTTCTTGCTCCCTGTCAGCACCCACGGCATTAAATAAAGCCAGGAGCTGAAGTGATGCTTCCTCATGACAAACTCAATTCTCTGCCACTTGGCTCTAAATAAGCTGCAGCAGATTTAAAAGCAGCACAATTGTTGGAAAAATAACCTGAATAAAGTGGGTATAAATAACTGTAGAGCAGTGTGGCTGTGTGTTGGAGTTGTTTATACAGGTAAAATTTAATAGCAGAGGTGTGACCACATTTATAACGGAGTAATCAGTGTGTAATTCCACAAACCCAGTGTGTTTGCTCACAGGAGACAACCTTAATGTCTTTTAAGAAGAGTCATTAGATTTAAGTAATAGCCAGCACCCAAGTACTTGATCAGGCAGATATAGAACAAATCAACTTTTATTGCCAGGCAAAGAGTAGAAAACCCAATTCCTGGGAAGCTAATAAAAATTTTATAATTTTTTTTCAGTCACATAAGCGTGGGGCTTATTACTTTGTAGATGTCTTCATAAAAACTGGAGCAAACCTGATCTAGAGGAAAACAACAGCTGCGAGGCACCATGTATTTGACCAAGATGGATGCCTCCGAGGTACCATATTCATTAGCTCACTAATTCCAAATGGTAAACAAGGTTTAATTAATTTTTATTTCCAGCTATGATGGTCTGATGGTCAGAGGTGTGTGCCTGGGAGGGGGTGTTCATACCCAAGGTATGGCTGCTGGGGGAGCAAGTGTTGTCTGAAGAGTTGGGCACTGTGGGCATCGCTGCTGGGGACAGGGAGGGGAACACTCAGCTCCTGGGGTGCAGAGGGGTAGCGGTGCCGCCTCAGTGCGGCTTTGCCCACATTAAGGACCACAGGGTGTGTGTGTATGCCTGCACACAAAGCTCAATGCCTCATTCACTAGTTCTGCATCCGATTTGTGCATTTGGGGACAGGGCCACATCTGGGGTGTGAGGTGCTGGCACGAGCCGTACCGGTTCCCTGGTGTCGCCTGCAGTAACCCACACTGCCGCTCTCTGAAGCAGGGTTCAGCACAGGCTGTTCTCCGTGCTTCTCTGTGAAACATCTTGCCCCAAAGCCCCAGTAAAGCCCCAGCTTCCAAGGACAGACAAACAGTGACTGTGCCAGGAGATTTACATACGCAAACACTGCCTTCTGCAGCCCCTTAGACATCAGCCCTGACCGTTGCTGCTCAGAGCGGGGCTGGGGTCAGTGGGTGTGAGGGAGCCTCCTGATGGGAAGCATTTACTCCAGGGGTACCCAAACAAATCCCAAAGCCTGATATATCTGATCTGCTCTGCTGACATCAGTGACCTGAAAGAACAAAGCCCTCCTGCAGACAAATCCGATGCAAAATGATGATACACAGAAATGACCGTGGGGCAGAAGGCACTGAGGAGCCTTCATGGTACCACATGCCTGCAGCTTTCCAGGCGTCTCCAGGAGGGTCACTGCCCCCCCCCCAGAGTCATCCTTCATGTCCCTGCCTGCAGAGAGGAGCAGCAGCCAGAACACCCTTCAAGGACAAGTGCTGATGCAGGGATGGACACCATAATTACTGTGACGAACGCCGTGCTGGGTCAGCGAGGAGCAGCAGCATGTGCTGCATGCTGCCCATGCACCATGCTCACAGGCACCCTCCTCCCGTCCCCCCCACGCTGGGCTACGCATAGCTCACCTTGGCCCCACATCCCCATCCTCACCACCCCCATTTGGGAGAGCCCCAGTGTCCCAGTGCCCACCGGGCAGGAGAGCATCAAGCTCCTTCTCTGACCAGGCAGGAGAAAGTCTCCACTTTTTGGGAGAACCTCAAGCGCCACAGCCAGGACGCAGCGGAAGGGACGAGGATGTGTGTCAGTGCAGTGTCCCTTGTGTCCCCATGATACCTGTGCTCTGCCTCTGCCTGAGAGGGCTCAGCATGTGCCGAACAGACTCAGAGCAGTATTATCATTATTAGTGAGAATTACGTTTCAGTGACTGAGTGAACTCCACCTGCAAAGGCTGAGCCCGCACCCACCGGCAGCCAGAGGCACCTGTGGTTGGTAACTCCCTCTCCACACTGCTCTGGAAAGCCCGGCACACAGGATGCTCCTCCAGCTGCAGGACCGCTCCGGGCTGGTGCCACAGGGGTTTGGTTCCAGTTTACTGACCCCTCTGAGTGACACCAGGACACATGCTTGTTTGGTACTTGTCAACTGAAAACGTATTTAATTCAGGCTCAAGGCAAAGTCACGGCTCAGAGCCCTTCAGTGCGCTGCTGAGGCTGCAAGCAGCTCGCAACGCTGCTCCCAGAATAACCTTGTGAGTGTCTTTTATCCACAGACCTGTAGAAAATGTTTCTGTTCAAAGACAGAGGTGCAAAGGATTTAAATGTCAACATGTTCCCTGGAGAGAGGGGACAGCGTTGGGCACTATTTCCATACAACTCTGTGTGGGGATCTGGGGGGGCTCCAGCCACTGGGCAGCAAAGACCAAGTGCCAGCTTGTCCTTGGCTTGGTGAGATCCACATCTCCACAGCAGGGTTAAGGCACCATCCCAACAAAACCTATCAGAATGTACTAAAAGGCCCAACAGCTTTTCCATGGGATCCCTTCAGGCATTGCCACAGAGAACAGCCCAGGTACCTGCACACAACAGCCAAGGGATGCTCCTGCTCCCTGCTGCACGGCTCCCACCGAACCCTCCCTGGCCTGGGGCAGGCGCCTGCACGAAGGGTGCCACAGTGAGAGCTGCACTGATCCAGCCTGCTGGACACAGGGAAACTCTGCTGACCAACAACTGGAGCTGGAAAGGGCTTTAGCAAAGCACAGCAAGGACACAACTATGTGCATGTACAGACCAGAGATGCTTTGAGTAACCACAGCTAAGGAAACAGGAGAGAAACACTACATACCTCACCCAAAAGAATTTGCTAGCTGCGGGATTCCAACTGTCATTGAAAAATCATCAAGTTGTAGGAGTGACACCTTTACCCCCACCCCCAGCCCCACGTTCCCAAGTGCTCTGGCCACAGCACAATAATGAATACATGTGTCCTCCTCAGACTGCCATCCCATAATCTGCTCTTGGCTAGCATCTATCATAACACACAAACAGAGGAACTGAAATGCATTAAAAAGAAAATTGATTCCCTTGCGTGGCCCTCTTTGTCTGGCTCCTTCATTTGCCTGCTAATGGCCCACTGTGCAATTAATTACATACAATTTCAGGTACAGTCCTGGTACCCTACAGAGTGGAGCTGAGAAAGTTCTGCGGACGTTTCCAGCCTGGAGGAAATCTTTCTCCTCCCGAGCTGCACCGAGGGTGCCTGCTGGGAGCCAGGTCACAGGCAGCAGCTGGGAGAACAGAACAGCACCCAGGAGCGGGCAGGACAAAAGCCGTGTGCTTAAAGTGCTCTGGACAGGCCTGATGAATAATGGATCCAGCCCCAGGAACAGGGCTCAGCCACAAGCAAAACAATGGTTAAATTAATCAGGTAATTTAACAGCAAGGAGTAATCTGACATCTCATGTCTCAGTTCTGCAGCCGAGCTCATTCTCATGGCTGCAGGCTGGAGCTCCTAACGCAAGGCTTTTAATTATCCTGAGATCAATACATCTCATCTGCCCCAAGAGCAACAATCCCCCCCAGCCTCAATGTGAGCCACAGAGTTGGGGTACACACACACACGTTGGACAGCCCCCCATCCCCAGAGAGCAACGTCAGGGATGGAGTCACAGGCACCTGTGCTGGGACAACCCCCACCTTCCCCAGCCTCGGCCGGGCTGGGGGTCTGGGACCCCCACCTGCAGCACCACGCTGCCCTGTGAGACGTGTCTTGGGGAGCATCCCCATCCTCCAGCCTGGCTGCAGAGGGTACAGAAGGGCTGGAAGGAGCAGCTGCTGCTGTCTGAAATGCAGGGAGCACTAACGACACTGGCATCTTTCATGTTGAGAGGGGCTTTAATTATTTACAGGGCTCCCAGCCGGGCGCTCAGCGTGCCTGGCACGTGCTGCTTCTCCTTCCCGCTCCCCTTCCCACCTCTCCACCTCAGGAACAGACACATCCTCCCACATGGAAACAGCCTTGGCCGTACCAGTTCCCCACACCTGGAGCAGGCTCCAGCCAGACCCTGAGTACCCAGCACTGCCCAGTCCCTGCCCAGTCCCTGCGTCCTGGTGAGCTGCAGCATCCCGGCTCCTCTACCAGCATCCCCGGCCCCGGTGAGCCCAGCCCAGCCGAGGAGCAGGATCAGAGCTAATGAGTTTGGCCTCGGGCAACCACCTCCCACGCTCCCTTATTTGTGTTTTTTGGGAGCCTTTCAGCCCAGGGTGCTTGTTGCTCCTCCAACATCAACAACATTAACAAGCTCTGACATCTCATAAATTTCCCTGGGTAAAACAAAGGGAAACAAATAGGAAAAACAAGTTTCAGCGGCACAGGGCTTTGGTGCTTTGAATTCTCCCTTCCCTCCCCTGCATTGGATTTTGCTGGGAGCAGTGCCTGTCACGCTGCTGGTGCTGAACTGCTCTGGGCAGCACGGAGAAGCTACAAGGTGCTCATGTGGGCTCCAGGCAGAAAGCGCTGAGGCAAAATGAGGTCTGGTTATAAAAAAGAAAGCTCTTAGATCCGATCTCAGCCCAGCCACAAAACCGCCCTGAGCTCAGAAATAATGGGGCTAATCCCCTTCCGTTTAATTATCACCTTTTATCCAGAGGGGAGCAAGAGCAGCTGGGTGAAAAGCAGAATATTCATCTCTGTTTGCAGCCCCACAAAAGGGACAGGAGAGGTCCCCAGCCAATGTGCAGGATGGGGCACTGGGAGAGGAACTGGCTGCTGGTGGAGACTTGGCATCACCCACTGGGGTCACTCCAGCTTCCATGCCTCAGTTTCCCCCTTTAAAAAGCAGGTGTAGTAATGACAGATCAGGACAGTAAAACCCTTTGGTAGCACTTGGTTTGGAGGGTGAGAAGAGGCCAAAGGACCCATGGCTGTCACAGGCTCAGTTAGAGCTGTCTCTGCAGCAGCAGCCCCGGCCCCTCTCGACACGCTCCTCCTCGCTCTCAGTAACGCTTTGCCTGTGCTCAAAACACAAACTGGCTGGCTTTAGGAACTGAGACATCTCCTGCCTCTGAGCCTGGTGCCTGCTCACAGAGTGGGATGCAGCTACTGCAGCTACATGGGATTCTCTCTCTCCATCAGGTTTGGGGGTGCAGCTCCTTGAGGTGCTGGTCAGAAGTGGCCACAAGCCATTCCCTCTTTTCTACAAGATTAATTTCCTTTAAACATAGATCTCTGAGCACCCCAGAGACACTTCAGCACACAGGGCTCTCCTGGACAGCTCGTTTTGTTCCCAGGAGCTGGCTGAGGTGCCGCAGCAGGACCAGCATGAGCTCCATCCTGCCATGGCTCGCAGGCAGCTCTCAGACCAGGCCCAGCCACAGCACTCACCTCCTCCTGGGCACATTTTCCATCAGCACTTGCCCTGGGCAGGAGGAGACTCAGCTGGTACTCAGCCAACTTCCAGGTATGCAAAGGCACGAACCACATAGCATTAACGAAGATAACGAACCTCAGCATCACCTCAGGCTTCCCATAGACCCCAGACTGACAGCCAAACAGCATCCCCAGGAGGGAGTGAGAGATGGGAGAAACCAGATTTCCAAGGATGAAACTAGTAGCAACACTGGGTAGGTGAAGTAGCATTTTGGACTCTGGCATCCCGCTGCTTTGAACAAGGCAGAATGCTTTCCTCGGGGATCTGGTTCCTGCTTGAAGCACTGATGCTCCTGGCTGCGTCCTCCACATGACTGTGGCATCATAAATACCAGGAGTTATGGTGCTTTGCAGTGAGCACGCTGCACATTGCTGAGCTGGTTTGAATCTAATATGAATTTAATATCAGCATCCAGTAGTGCTACGGCAGCTGTCAGGAGGCAGCTCCATGCTCATCCTGCTTTGCTTTCTGCCTTTTCCTCTTTCTCCTCCTCTATGCAGAGTTACAAAACCCATTTTGGGGTGCAGCCCGTCCTGGGGCCAGCAGACCCCTGCTGACATCCTCGCTGGTGGGGAGGGGTTTTGCAGATGGAGGGAAGCAGGGAGCATGGCCAGAGGGGAACCTCCTCCCCTCTCTGCCCAAAAGCAGCTGGTCACAGGACTCATGAGTGAATCTGTGGGTCAGAGCCAGACGGGGCTGAGCACTGACTCCACGGGGCGTGGGGACATGGACCAGCCTCCAGTCTCACTCTCTGCAGCCAGATTGGTGCTGGACTTTGGGTACAGGATGCTTTCCTGTTAAACTTCTCGCAGCATCACCCAGGGTCAGGAGCACGGTCACTTCCCCGGGGGCAATGGGCCCCTCAGCCCATCACACTCATGGAGAGCATTTGGAAGTTGTTTTACTGCCACTTTCTGATGTTTTTAAATAGAAACTTTTCTTAAACTGATTTTAGTCACTGCCATGTCCCCAGTACCCTTCCTGCTCTGGTGCCACAGGACACACGGATGCCACATCCTGGAGCACACAAACGAATCCCATGTGCCCGCGGAACAGGCTGGAGCTGGAAGATCAGCACCATCATCTCTGCAGGACATTACCACAAGATCCTCAGCTGCCCAAATCTTCTACATCCAAACAGGGGGAAAACCCACCAAACCCAAAATAATTCACACACACCCCCCCCCCAACCCCAGATCCTGGCCAGCGGTTTGACCACCCCTCGCACGCTGACAGAGCCCGGAGGGTTAATCACCAGCTTCTCTCGCTATTTATCTGCAGCTGCTTTACTACAAATGAAGAAAAATAAGTGCACACTACATCACCCATCATCATATATCACATTAATGTAATAGCAAAGGGTGTCTGCAGATCCACTGCAGGCATAAACTGTTTGTTATGAATCTTGTTACCCCTGAGATTAGAACATTTCTTGGAGTAATGCGATTTAGGGAGAAAACTTTATTTCTCACCGATCCGGTACAAATAAAACCTGTATTCCATCTAGGAAAACTTTTTGGCTAATACTTCATGTGATGCTGCAAAGCAAGGGAAAAGAATCTATCCAGAGAAGAAACTCCCATCACATGAAGCTCGGAAATGAAACCGCCGGCCCCGTACGCTGTGATTTATCCATCAGCCGAACCCCAGGACAGCTCCACTTTGACTCATCCTGTGTTTTTACGAGCACACTAAAAGCAAACATTTCACAGCACAATCATGAATCCTGATGTTTGGGAGACAGGCAGTACATCTCTGTCCGTTATACGGCTTCAGCAAATAAAATGATCTGGAATAGCCCATCTGATTAAAAAGAATAAAATCCCACGTACAGCAAGGGACAGCGGAGCCTGAGGACAGCAGTGGAGGCCGGTGGCACCGCGCTGCTCAGAGGAGTGGGAAAGGGATGGAGACTGCAGGGACGAGACCAAAGAGGCAGTTATTAGGTACCAAAGAGGCATCCATCAGGTACTGTGCCCAAGAACGAGAATATAATTACAATTCTAACGTAAACGATGCTCTCTGTACAAATCAGCAGTGTTAGATGTCTGCACCTCATCCCAGGCACTCTGCCTGTTATTTAACCAGTAATATCCACTTGGGAAGAAGCTGGTAGAGCAATTCCTGGGAGAACAGTAATTGGTTTGAGTGCAACTCCTCTTACCCCCAGGGAGACCCAAGTCACACATAAGATAAGGCACATTTTGAAATTAATTCCCATGTAATTGTCTAATGCAGGGAGGGAGCTCGAGCAGCAGGGGATCATTCCTCCTGCCTTGGCTCTGAAGGGTGCAGGTGCCAGGGGGATGCAGGATGGCGATGCTGGGAACCGGCCCCTGCCTGGATCAGGGTTGGGCCCAAGGCCCAGCACAGCGTCACACAGCAGCACAGACTGTCCCAGGTGATGGGATGTCTGAACAGCAATTTTTGTTTCCTGACAGAAGAAATGGACTTTGTACTCAGAAACTGGAGGTGGAAATGGAAGCGTTTCCCCACGTGCTAGTGGGCTTCGAGCTCTCTGCACCCATGGAGCCACCCCATGCCCCTCTCTTGGGCAGCGTCACCCAGGGCCAGCAGCAGCCTGGAGAGCTGGGGAAGGCTCAGCCCAGCCCCAAGCTCAAACCCCGTCCTCGAGGGTCGGTGTTCGGCTGTAAAGGCCGGTGCAAACAAGTGGAGCAGTGGTGGGTGGCTGTAGCCAGCCAGAACCATGCCAACAAACACAACACGGCTATTTGGAAGGACATGCTACCCCCAGGAGCTTGTGCACTCTCCCCATCACACGGTGGGTACGGATGCGCTGCCAGGCCTTTCTTCACACCCTTCCCTGGGAGTGGTGCTGAGTGGCCTGTCCCCATGCTGAGCATCCCTTCAGCCAGAAGCCCCTGGCTCACAGGAGGCGGGCTCTGCCGGTGCTCCTGGGCTGGGGATGCAGTCGCAGACCTGACGGGTCGCTGCGGCTCTGCCCATCTGCGCCGGCGGCTCCGTGCTGCTCGAGCCAGGCTGCTCTGCTGAAGGGTAAGTGCCAATCAAAAAAGGATTAAATGGGCAGCAAATGACTCACCTCTCCTGCCCAGAGCCCCAGCATGCTGCCATGCTGGCATTACCTGACGACCCTCACGCTGCCAGGAGCACAGGCTGGAGCGCGCTGCCTGCCAGGGAGAGCAATTAAAGCCACTTGGTCTGGCAGCACTCGCTGACACGAGAACATTATTCTTTGGCACTTCGTCTTAAGGCAAAGGCCCTGCAGAGGGTAATGGCAGAGTGGTGCCAGCACCTGCCACCCTGTGTGAAGATCTGGGCTTGTGTGTCCCCCCCAAAGTCATCTCAGGGGGCTGGGTCACTGCATAGTGATGGAAAGCAGATGCCAGCGCCCACCGAGACCTTTCATGGGGGTCACAGCAGCCACTGAGGAAGGCTCTGCTCACAAAGGAGGATGGAGCAGCAGCTACTCAAGGTGCAGCATAGCTGCCCAAAGCTAAACAAGGAGAGGTCAGCTGATCTTGCTGACAGGAGCCTTGCTGCTGCCCCACAAGCACAGCACCACGTCGCTGCCAGCATCCCTCCAGTCCTGGGGCTTTAGTAGGATGCTTCAGGAACAGAGACAACCTCCTCCCTTCGTCACTCGTGACAAGCACTGGAGCACAGACACCCATCAGGGGAAGCCCACCCGAGCACAGAGAATTGCACCAGTGTCCCACCAAAGACCTGTGCTGTCCCACCAGCCCCTCCCAGGATCCTATGGATACCCTGCACAGTCCCACTTGCTGCTCCCAGCATCCCTCTAGAGCCACAGCCACCCCCATCAGCAATTTCCACTCCTGACTTCAAAGACACTTTTCTCCTGGTACAGTACAGAGCTGGGAGGTTTTGCTCCTTGTTTAGGCCCTATGTGTCTGGTGGAAGAAATTTAATTAAAAGCTGTTCTGCTTTTATGTCCAACACGCTTCACTGGGAAATACATCTTTCTGATGCTGGAGTCGCCTGCTTCGTGTTTCTTACACCCTCTAAGCAGCTGGTGCAAGGCAGCACTCGAATTGGAGAGGGAGCTGGGTGGGAGCCGCGTGGTGTGGCCACAAAATCCTCTGCATCCCCATTAATGCAACTAATTATAGCAGTGGCTGGGCTCCAGCTGATGCCCAGGGAAAACAGGACTGGAGGCCTAAAGATGAGGGAAAACAGGCTAAAACCTCTCTAGCCATCTCCTGGCAGGATGCTCGCCGCTTCCTGCGACCAGCGTTTCATTCTGAGGCATTTCCCAGTGTCACTAGTACAGGATTGTTCCTCTGCAGAGCCCAGATAGGTGTCTGTTAGGAGGGAGCATCCCTCCCCTTCACCCATGCACAGGTCCCTGTCGAGCCCCCAGCCCTGTCCAGCACCCCGTGTCGGTGCCACTACAGGTAGAGCCGCTGTCAGGCTGCGAACGGGAACACGCACATTTCAGCTGAAAAGCTACTTAATAAATCCAGACCAACACTTTGTGACATTTCCCACAAGACTTTAGTGCTGTTTACAAATTCTGAGGAACACCTCAAGTCGCTGCTGGCACAGGCTTATGATTTATTTCAAAGAAAAATGGGTCAGAGTGTGTGGGTCTGTGTTTAATGTGAGAAGGGATTTGGAAATGAAAAGTCAACTGGCATGAAAGATTGCAGGGCAAATGTAAAAGCAGTAAAGCGTGTGGGTGGTCTCTGAGCATGTAATAGGATATTTGCAAGGAGAAGAAACACACAGGATCGTGAGCTGTAATAAAACAGTTCCTTTTCACCCAATCAATAACACAATTGTGATTTTCCAAAGCAAACTGCCTCCGAGCCCCGTTTCCCCAGGAAGGAGCAGCACAAGCAGGGCAAGGGCTGAGGTATGAACAAAGCACATGTGAAGCTTCTCTTTTGCCTCCCAAGGCTGATTTCCCTCACACCTTTCAGGCTGCCCTTCATCTCCAAAGGGAGACAATTACACAGGCAGGGGGGGCATTTTTTTTAATTAAATAAAACATTTTTTATAAGAACAAAGTGCAACAGCCACCAGTTTTTTGGACTTGGATCAAGCAATAGATACCAGTCCAAACATTAATGCTCAACTGAGGACAGTTATATAGCAGGAAGGGTAGCCCTGTGGACCATGACCATCTCAAGTCATCAGAGGCATTAACACACAACAGCCTGGACCAGAACCTCCCCTCGCACTGCCACAGCAGAGATGCTCCAGCGCTAGGTAACCACCCACTGCCCAGCAGCCCTCTGCTCACAAGGCTTCCCCCTCCCGCAGTGAGCCGTGACACGAGCTCCCCATCCAGCACATACACCCCTGGGCACTGAGCTGAGCATCCCCAGCACTGAGCCAGGCTAAGGGAAGCACCACAGACCCACAGCTGCTCACACACACCAGCCCCAAAGACATTCCCTGCCACACCAAACAGCAGGAAAAACATCCAGAAACACCCAGGAAAATGTAAAAAGTGAAAAAATAAACAGGAAAAACAACTACTCACAGGCTGAGGCAGGCCACAAGCTCCTCCTCCCACACCATCCTGCTCTCTCCAAAACCTCCCCCAGCACTGCTGGTGCTGCCAGCTTTATTTCCTCTGGAGCAGGTGACCCGAATGAGCCTCCTCCTGCCCACACCCAGGCCTCCTCCTGCCTCCCCACAGCCTAACTGGAGGATCCCGTCAGCAGCTGTGAATCTTCTGACTTCTGGGGGAAGCCACTCATCCCTTTAACCTGTGCTTGCCACGTGTTTCTCAGGTTCTACCCTTACTTGCCAAAACTTCACCCTTTCATCAGCCCACCACGAGTAGTGCACGGGCTGAAGGCTGGTGAGCCTTTCTGGGAGTGCTCCTGTGGGAACCATCTCCAGCCTTCCCAGCTCTTGCTGGTCCTGGCTCCCAGCATGGCTGCTGGCCTGAGCCTGGGCAGAGTGGGAGTCACCAGAGCTGGGTGAACGGAAGGAGGAAGATTTATCCAAGCGTATTCAAAAGCGATTAGACATTTAAACCCCAACCCAGAGTTCTCCTACAGCCCTGGTTGTGCAGTGACAAGGTCAGCAGTCCTGCAGAAGTGATTTAAGACAAAACCTACTGCTCACTCCCCTGCAAAGCATCTCCCAGAGGGACCCTGTCCTGAGCTCTTCTAACCCAAGGGCTTATTTCATCTGCCTGAGCTGCTGATGGACAGTGCTTGGAGGGACAGGCTGTCAGCCCTCGCTGCTGACCTCTGCACTGGGGGGTCTCAGTGCCCTGGGCCAGCTGGAGCTCCAGTGCTGTTCCTACATGGGATGGGGCTCAGGGGGACCCATATGGCCAAACTTCTGGGAGGAGGTCAGCTTTCTGGACAGGTCAGAGTCAGAAACCGGCTTTGGGTCGTTGTTTCTGCAAAGGAAGAAGGAAGATACTTTGAAAGACCAGGACAATAACAGAATAATTAAACCCACCCTGCACAGTCCTTTTCCCTCCCAGATCCCGGAAGGCTGTAACACAGAGAATAACAATTACCAGGACCCTTTTCTTCTCCCCCCAGAAGAACCTCGCAGCTGACAGAGACTTGAAAGCTCAGAGCTGGGCTCTCGGGGAGAAGATGAAATGCTGCTCAGAATATAGATTTTGGTGCCAGATGGGAATTACAGCCCTGATCCATCCTCCTCTGTCACTGGAGCCTGTGTTGCTCTGTGGGCTAAATGGAAGTGAATACAGTTACTTTCCCTGTCTTGGGGGAAAAAATGACATTCCATTTTGTCTCCAAAAAATACACATTATTTAACTTATAAAATATTTAATCTATGTAATTAATCCTCTCATGACAGCGCTTTGCACATTTTTGCTGGCAATCCATAGTCTGAATGGCCTATAGTTATAGCTAACTTTGTTTCCTTTTTCTCATGAAATTAATCAAAGGCTTGTATTCTAAATTATTCAGGAGCTGAATGAAGCCTGCTTTCTATGGCTTGCAGCAAGAAAACTCCTATGTCTTTCATGTGCCAGCAACACAGCAATTCAACTTTTCCAAGGGGGAAGGTACCAGAGAGCGGAGCTGGTGTGCAGCCGGTGACACGGCCGGGGCTGAGCATCTCCTGCTGAGCATCTCTCCCTTCTCCTCCGACTTCTGCCCCCCCATCCTGTGCTGCTCCTTTCTTTGCCAAGAACCAGCCTGGGCATCTAGGTTTCCTTTGAGATTTGCTAATAATTCCAGCAAGGCAGAGGGACAAGGCTGCAAAGGCACAGGGGTGCCGTACGCCACGACACCCGGGAATTAGGGACCCACAGCCCACAGGATCTTTCTGTGGCTGCACAGGGCCGTGCTCCAAGCCCGCAGCGCCTGCCTGCTCCTGAGTACCTCGTCTGGAGATGCCTCAGACCAGCCAGGAGCATCAAAAGTTCCCAAGTTTGAGCCCTGAACTCTGCTCAGAGTCCGTGTCAGTGGGGCTTTGGGGCCGGTGAGCTCAGGCTGCTTCCCCAGGCGTTCTCCTCAGCCTGCCCAGCACCATCCTGTACCAGACACTTCAGTCTCCTTCCACGCAGTAAGTTGTGCCCTTTCAAAGGGTTTGGTTTGCATTTGGTCCCCAGGACGCTGGTGTTCACACCGGCGGCCACAGCCCATCTCCTGCCGCAGTGGAGCCGCAGGAGAAACCTGATCACAGGCTTGGCGAGGTTTTGAAGTGCTTTATCAACACTTGCTCTCCTCAGCTCCTGGATGTGCATAAAGCTCTTGCTGGATTCAGAGTTCATCCCCTTTGAAGTTTTCACCTCTGGGCTTAGTTTTTTCAGCAGAAAATTCTCTCTCTCACCACTTGCGCAGGAGCCATATGGAGAGTCTCACTGCCAGGCAGGCACACGTGCTGTTCCACTAAGAGCTGCACATGAATTTCCTGAGATCCTTTTATTTTCCTTATCTAAAGTATTTTCTCCCCTGAGCAGCCACTACCCACAACCTCCCAGGAGTTTTCTCTCATCTCTGACTCCTGCCCAGCATCACTCAGGGCTTTAGTGACCACAGTGAGTGCACGAGCTCTGGCTGGGACGTGGGGCTCTGGCGATGAGGGTTTTGTGAGGGGCAGCACATCCCTTTCCATCCCCCGGGCTCTGGGAACCCTCAGAGCTCCTGGGCTCTGTCCCTGTATACTGACAAATCCCATTCCCAAGGATGTAAATTGCCAGCACTTGGCACAGGAAGGAGACCTGAAGGAGAGATCCTAACTGTGCCCAAGGAAGCGCTCTCATCTGCCCTTTACTCTCCAGGCTTTGGTCGGGAAGCTGGTCCCCAAATCACAGGGGTACACTGACAGAAAGCTCCTCTCCTCTGGCCGTGCCACTGCCCAGGGGGTTGCCAGCCACTGGCACACTCGGAAACGCAGGTGGGAGCACCCCAGCCTTGCTGAAGGGACGGGGCAGCAGCTCTCGGAGTGCGTCCCCAGCCATTGGCGGCACAGCCACAGCTCCAGTCAGGAATCCTCAGGTGTGAACAGAGCCAGCAGCTGCGCTGGCAGAACACGGGAGAGCTTCGGCCTCTTCTATTGCTAATCAGCTCCAAAATTCAAACAGCCACAGCTAAACCCAGCGTCAGAGCCTCGGTTAAAGCTGCTGCAGTGTGGGCTGCGAGGGCTGCGCAGGGCGCTGTCCTCATGCATCAACCCGCACAGACACAGGAAGTCTTCTAATGATGAAACAAGCATTATGAGCATCATTGTTAATCAGGTTTTACGGATTTATGAAGCAAATATGCACACTTATCTTGTTTAATATTATTTTCCAGTTGGAACCTGATTTTAATACTGATGCCCTGAAATTATACCGTTCATAAATAATGCAAGCTGCAAAACCTTTCCCATATCCCCCAGTGCACACAGAGGCAAGCTTAAATATGGATTTAAACAAAACATGGTAGAACTTCAGTCTAAAACCCAAAAGCACGTAGAAATGCCAGTCACTCCGAAACCTGGAGGTGAGCTGAGAAAGTCAGTGCAACTCCCAGGCTCCAAGCCCCAGATGAGAGTTTCTTTTGGAGAGGAGGATTCCTGACCTTGGTTTGTAGTTAGATTTGTGTCCCCAGGGTGTGTTGAGGTTGGGTGGACATGGGGCAGGGGTGTGAGGTCACACCAGCAATGGAAGCACATGCACCCACACCAGGGCTCTTCACCCTGCAGAGCTCCATGGGGCCTGGGGCTGGCAGAGGTGTTCCCCACCCACTCTGCCCCCTGAGCTTCCACGGGACTCAGAAGGACCCCCACGCTCACCGGTGAAATGCTCTTCAGAGGATGCTGGGACAAGAGGAGCTGCTGGAGCTGGACGCTTGGCACAAGCCTCCTCCGGCTGCGTTGGAACCTGCCAGTGCTTCAGTTCATTTGCTATGCATCTTCTACATAATTCATATCCCCCACACTGCTGACAACCAGGAGCAGTACATAAGGCAGCAAAACTGGCGGTTTTTGGGTCTGGTTTTCACAAGGCAAAACACCTCTGAAAGGCACCCGCTGCCCCCCTCCGCTGCCCAAGCCTGGCCGTGGGCAGAGCTGCCCTTCCCAGCAGCGAGGGGCAGTGGGCTTTCCCCTCAGAAGGTTTGGAGGAATTGAGGAGTCTCTCGTGCTCAGGAGCCTGGGGCTGACTGTAGGGAGATGGGGAGAAGGAACGGGAAGGACTTCAACCGTGGGGTGTTCTGCAGGCACACAGGGCGCAGGGCAGGCTGAAGCACCAGCTGGGTGTCTGCAGCCAGACCTGCCCCACCTCGGGCTTCTCAGCAATTCCTGGTACTTTCTCCAGCTGACCAGTAAAATGCCCCTCATCAAAGAGCCCTCCACTTCTGCTCCCTGCAGATCACCACCCAGCAGAAGGTACTTTAAAGGCTTTTTTCTTGCCGCTCAGTGCCCACGCTCTGTGGTCAGACTTGGCAGTAACAGACTGCCTCGGACCTGGGGCTGAGCACCAGCCAGCGGAGGTGAGTACAACAAACCCTGGATCCCCAGCACACACGACACCCACAGCCCACCTCTCCTCCTGCCAGCTGGACACAGCCTGACAGGAAGGACTGCAGACAGTGAGGGCAGCGGCCCACAGACCCCCGGGGCACCCATCCGAAACACCCGCTGCAGCCCGGGCTGGAGCTCGCTGCTCCCCATGACCACGACCCAGTCGAACAAATCCCTGCCAGCCCCTCCATGGGCTGCCCCCTATGTGTGTCCCTGCCTTTGCCCCCTCTGCGCCCCGCTGCCAGACCCCCAAGCGCTGGCAGACCCTTGGGCTTGCTTTCAGCCCTCAGCACGTGTGGGGCTGCGTGCGTGACACTAAATCGGCACACAAAGAGGAGTACGAACGTCGCCCTCCCGTCACTCCCCGCCCGGCTCCGCAGCTCCTAGCCCTGCACACGCCTGTTTGGGTGGGAGGCAGGCGGCCGCGAGAGGCTGCGGAGAGATTAGAGCCTGATGCTCAGGAAAGCGATGCTGACAAACCGCACAGTCATCACTCCCAGCAGCCGCCTGCTCAGCCAGCAAACAAGGGAAGAAAATAGGCTCAGCGGCTCGAATAAGCCCCAGAGCCCACATCTGAATTTACAATGAGCTGCTCACTGGAGCTCAATCTGTCAAGCACCATGTCCTATTAAGATGAAAATTCGAAGGTCTCAATAGAGCAGATAGATAACTTCTTTTATTCTCCCTTATTAGAGGATGCTTGTGAGGCTGGCAGGTCAGGGCGGCTCCAGCAGGACGGCCACTACTGTGAATGCTGCCCCAACAGAGGCCACCGCTCCAGCGTGCTTCCATGTGCTTCCATGTGCACCTCTTCTGGCTCATTTGTTTCTTGCCTGGGATTTTATTCATTCCAGCTCACCACATTTGCACGTTGTGCTGGTGTTGGCTGGGACAGAGTTACTTTCCTTCACAGCTGCTTGTTGTTGTGCGAGATGTTGTGCTCGACAGTGGCTGTGTCACCCCTGAAAGCCCAGCCCTGTGTGTAGGTAACTCCCTGATAAAAGCAGGGAGTTACAAGACCGTACACTCAGACAGAGCTTTGGGAAGGAGCTGCCTTCTCCCGGGTCAGAGGAGCCACCAGAGGCAGCTCCTGTGGAAAACCCCCTGGAGCTGAAGCCTTGCAGGGGAAGGGGATGCCTTTCCCAGGGTCAGCCAGCCTGCTGCAGAGCACGGACCCTCTCCTCCCACCCACCCCAGAGCAGCGGGGATGTGCTCATCACTCCTCCCTTGCCATGTGTTTTGGCTACTGCAAGCGCTGAATATTTGCAAAGCATTGGGTGTTTGTTGAAATACTCTCTCTGGATCAAAGCTCAATATTTCTTGGCTTCTCCACGCTTTCTGAGCTGCCTTCTGCTCACTGCTGTGTATTTGCCTTTCCTTCCGAGGTTGTTAGCAGGACTGAACCATGTCTGTTCACTGGTTGGGCTTCCTTTCCCGTGCAGCCCCAAGCGCTCTGGCCTCTCACAGACCCTCCTGCTCTCCCCCCTGCCAGCGTGTGGGTGGGATGAAGGAAACTAGCAGCAGTTTCTCTTTCTCAGCATAGATATAAGCCAGGTTCTTGGGAAAAAAAGTAACCCACCTCGTTGTTGTTCTGCTATCAGCAACGCTGGAGCCAACAGCTGGGCCTAACACTGAAGAAGCCCCTCGCAGTGGGCTGTTTTCCTGGGCAAAGCCCCTGAGCTCCTGTAGTGAAGTTACCCAAAGGAAGCGAGGCTTCTCCTTTAGCACAGTGGTGTTTTGGCAGTAGGATGGGACCTGGGAAACGATTCCCTCCGCTCCAGCAGCGCTGCTGGGAGGGAACACCAGGACCTGCCCCCAAACCCCAGGGACACAGCACTGCCCTTGCAGCCTGAGCCCCAGGAGGAGGACACCTTGCTGCTGCAGAGCGGCCCCGCTCCGCTCCCTGAGGGAGGACGGCAGCTCTCTGGGCTGTCCCCCCAGCCTTACCCTGCCTGGGAACCTGCTGCTGCCTTGCATTTTTAGAGGCAAACCGAAGCAGTCCTGCCAGCAGCCGCCAGTTCTTTTTATTGAATTTAGAATCAATAGTGCAGCAAGTGGCTTGGGATGTTATTAATCAGGAAATTGGCACGAAGGACCAGGAGGTAATAACGCTGCAGCGAGCCCGCTCTTCTCTCGCTGAGTGGCTGTACATGGTTCTGGGTAGTGCTAATTACTCCTTGGGACCTGCCTCTCAACTGCTTTATAGACAAGGCAAACTATTGCCTGCCAGCCCGGCACAGCCCGGCTGCTCCTGGTTATTTTCCTGTCGCGGTGATTGTAACCTGTGGCAAAGCATTAGGCTGCATCTCCTCAGAGCCAGAGAAAGTCAGGTAAAAAAGGGCACACTTTTTTTTTTCTTTTCTTCTTCTTTTTTGACAAAAACCACTGAAAAAATACAGGGCATCCCACCAACCCCAGGAGGGACGGACATATAGCAGCTGCTCCCGACGCTGTTAATTCCCAGGTTATTCTGGTTCTCTCTACGTGCAGGCTATAGCCAAGAACTGTCCTGTATCTCCCAGATGCTCTCTGTGTCTCGCTGAAGACATGAAGAACTGTAATGCCCAGGTCCTGAAGCTGCCCAAAAACTGGGCAGCTCATTGCACAGCCCCACATGAGCCCATCACCCAAGGACAGTGATGTACCAAAACTGGCTGCTCTCCACAGAAATGAGCTCATCCTACTGAGAGCACTTAGACTCACCTGTATAGCACCTGCTTGTCACCCCCACCCCAGCTCCTAAGTACAACCACATCTCCAACAAGCAGGGTGCACATGCGCAGCGCCCCAGTTCACGACATGGGGTCTGCAGCAGGTACTCGGCTCTTAGAAGCTTTTCCCTGATCTGTTTTCAAAGATTTGAAGCCTTTTCATTTCTTTCCTGCTCTCCTTTCATCAAAAGAAGTCTCTGTGGGACCTGTTCAGGGTCAACAGGTTTAGTAGGAGCTCTGTAAGAATAACACAGAATTTCGGAGCCTCTGAATTCACGCCGTACACAGCGTGCCATGGAAAGGAAAAAAACTTGAAGGGTATTAGGACATACTTTAATAAGCTCAGATCTCCTGCCTGTGACCCTGAAAGTATGTTTATCTTTGGGCTTGTCTTGAACAACTGCTATTCCACCACCTTCTCAGGATAAGCAGCAGCGTGTAAATTTGCAGCAGCAAATCTCATTTGGCTGCACGTAATCTGGTGGTTTTCATGGCAAAAAGGTTTGCCATTCTGCACCTGTCTTGCTTTTGCAGAGATGGGATTATGTTCTTACGTAATTATTGTACCACTGTGTCTAATTGGATTTCCAACACCATTTATTTCATCATGAGGCTAACCTGGAAGTGACCTCTGCATGCAGTTATTAACCCTAATGAGTTATTTAATAACAAACACCAAAGGGGATGGAGATAAACATACTATTACCCCCACCAAAAGGAGTGTTAGGCACATAAATGACGAAACTGTTCCCCACATGGTCCCTCCAGCTCTCACATATCTCTCCATAGCCACAGGCAGTTGGTCTCACAAAGGAGCTCCAAATCCTCAGATTATTGCTTTCCAGCAGCCTTCCTGGTCTCCCAAGATAACCTCTGCTCTCCTCCCAGGTTTCTCCTCATTCCCAACATGTTGTAAAGCTTTTCTTCTCTCGTGACAATCAAAAGATGTAGGAAACACTCACCAAACTATGGAAAATGCGTGCAACAAGGTGTAATTACAGGGTAACAGATGGGATGTTTGTGTAGCTCAACTGTCAGAAGAGGAGCGAGTGGCACAGCTCAGGCACGGGCAGCCTGGATCTCTGGCAAACAACCTGTCACCTATGAAACTGCAGTGTATGTGCATTCAGTGTGAAATTGCTTCTTCTGAACGCTGCTTGGGCAGGGCTGCTGGTGGAGATGGTGACCGTGTGCATGTCGTACCACCCAACGACACCCACCCCTGGGCCTTGTAGAATGGGAATGAGCAAACCTCAAAAAACCCCAAGATTTGTGCTTGAGGGTCCCCCAAAGTAGCAGCTCTTCTGGGTAATAAAGCAGGAAATTCAATGTTCTGTAGCGCTGAGTATCTGGCAGGGACCAGGCTGGTTCTGGAGCATCCCAGGTGTCAGGCATGGGATGTATCTCCCTGACTCCTGTGCATCCTCCTCTGGTCCTTCCTCCTCCTTGCCATATACAGAGAAGAAAAGCCCTCAACCCTTCTAGCAGTTCTCAGAGTACTGAGATCCCTTCTCACCTCCCTTCATCCCTGCATTACAAATAGGTCTTAAGCGTAACAGTTTATTGTGATTCTCACCCAAAAAAGCCATTCCCTGCGTGAGCTCTCACCTCTGCAGTGGCTGAGGGCACTGAGGTGAAGGCAGAGGTGACCCAGGGGAAGAAGCAGCACTGATGGACAGGCTACAGAAAGCACACCTCCTAAAAACGAGTCTCTCTCCTGATTTTCCCTTCCCACTCCCACACTGAGGCATTTGAATCTGTTCTTCCTGGGTGCAGTGGACCTTTCCATGGAAACCCAGCCCACCTCTCCATCCCAGCCCTGGCAGCACCAACACCAGTGCGGCAAACGTCCTTGGGAGCCGTGTGTGGGCCGAGGCTCCATCAGAGGGATGCGAGATGGGTTTCCTCACGTTGACACGCAAGCTAGCACACTGGCTCAGCGGGCATTTTGCGGGGGGGGGGTAAAACTTGATACCATACAATAAAGTCCCAGTGCAGTAGCTTTACCTGCTATGCAAAAGGCAGCTATAGATACCAGAGTCATTTGTAATTAAAATGTGTGATCTTCTCAAACGCGTGACTTAGTTTTTCAGGCAAATCCATCTTCTCCAATTTGTAGGCCGTTCCCATTTTAGGATCACACTGGCAGATCAAACGCACGGCAGTGAAGCCTCGTGATCGCCGCCACTGAGATTTCAGATGCTTTAGATCGCTCATCTTCACTCAGGTCTATTTATTTATTCATGATGATGTCTTCTCCTGGCAAGCTCTTGGCCCTCCTGCTTCACGGCAATGAGTGCTCTAAGGTAGAAATCTCCCTGTCAAGAGATACAAGCGCCGGCCCTCCGGGCCTTGCTCCGCAGCCTGCTCCCGCTCCGCAGCAGCTATCCTTCCCAGGCCCTGTATTTATCACCTCAGCATCTAAATCTCACCATGAACATTCACTGGTTCCTGTTCTGTGACAGTTTCGCTCAGGGTCGGAGCAGGCCGGAGCCGGGTGCCTTCCCCGCGGCCCTGCCGGCTCCCAGCGCATGGAAAGAGCTGTGGGGGAACCGCTGCTGCTCGGCAAGTTTATGGGCAAGGCAATTTATTTTATGATCACATTACAGCAGGGCGATGCTGCCTTTTGCATCAGACACTTCAGCTCTTGTAATTGCTACCCTGGGGGTCTCTTCCCTTCTCTGTATCCCAGCCCATTTATAACACTAATGGTGGCGAAGTGTGAGCAGAGGGAGGATAATAGACCTGAAATAGCAGCAACATCTTGCTGGAGGAAAGAGAAAGCTTTGTCTTTATATTTCCAAGACTTGTTGAGCCTTATGAGGTGCAGGACGCTCTCAGTGAGCTGTGAAACAGCACAAGAAGTTGATGCCATGTGAACGGATGGGATCAGACTGCTCTCCCAGTGCCCTCCCTCAAACCCTGCTGCCTCCAGCTGTGGTCTGTGTCCATGGACAAGTGCCTGGCACCTGCATCAGCCCCTGCATGGGCTGGTACATGCACACACCTACATCTATGGACCAACGAGACATATTTGCACACAGAGAGGTTGCAAAGAACTGAGAAAAAACTGCAAAGAACTGGAAGAAGACCCACCCCAGTCTTTTGGGTTGTGAAGTCTGGCTAATTTTCCAAATGCATAAGGTAGGAAAGGTGAAAGCACTCTGCTAGGTAAGAACTCGGAATGTTTCCAAAGTGCAGAGAGGCAGAGACCCCAAGCAGAGCATGGTGATACCAAGTAAGTGCTTTGGCTGTCTGTGGTAAGCAATGGGCTGCTGTAGGGCCCTCAGATGCCTGAGCTTGTTCTGCTCTTATGACAGTTACAAAGTTGGAAATGAAAATTCCTCATTCTTACCTACATTCTGGTGCCCACACACCCGTGGTCCCTCAGTCCCATTAAACTGAGGATCTCTGCTGCAGCATCCCTTTGGACAGTTTGTTACTGCTGGAGCCAAAGTGCAGAGCAGGACAGGGTCTCAGAAGCACGCACAGCCTGCCAGGAGGTCTCCATCCCTCCCCTCCATCTTGGCAGGAGTTCTGCTGTGGTGGCATGGTGACAGTTTCAGCATCTAATTAACACCATCCTCGGGGGACCAGGACGGAGCTGACAGCCACGGCCGCTGCCTACAGAGAGAGGGTAAGGGCTGTCAAGTGCAGGTGATCACAAGAGGACAGAAACGAAGCCTGTGCTGAGCAGAGGGGCTCAGGGGCAGCTTGGCCTGGACAGAATGAGACACTCAAACACTAGTGCTGGGAACAGCCAACATCTGCTCCCCCCCACAAGGTGCCACCACCCACCCTGAGCTGCACCCACAGCCCAGCAGAGGTGGGGGTAGCTGCAGTTTGGGTCTGAGTGGTGCCTGCCTGAGCCTCCCACCTGCCCAGATTTCTGATGCTGAGCAGTGTGCTCAGCTTGTGCTGAGCCTCTCTGCCCCCCTCCCTGTCTTTCTGAAGTGACGACAGCATCTGCCTTCCCAGAGCAGACCAGCGAGCTGCAGAGCTGATGCCCAGGAGCTCTCGAGGTGAAGGTCAGAGCCTCAGCGGCATTGCCGCATTCAGCACAGATTGATGCCAGCCAGGAGGAGCTGGAGGATAATCTGTCGAGGCTGACACCTGTCAATGGGACAGAATCTGAACAAATGACACGGCATAACACGTTTTGAAACACTGTCCTCTGTTTTGGGGAAGGTCACGCACTGCAAACTATGTTGGAAGCAAGTCTTGAGCTATTTAAGCTGTTTTGCTCAAGGTTTAAAAGGACAAGAACTTCTGGGGGGATCAACAGCAAACTTTAAACCAGCTGTATAATCTCCCATAAATATTCCACAGCCCCTGGGATCCCAACACCCGCACAGAACACATGGCTTCAAGCATCACGGCTCATCCCATCAGTGCAATAAGATTAGAGAAGCAGCTAAAGGAGACCTGGAAGATACCTGGACAACAGCAAAGATGAAAGGCAGCCCCTCCACACTGGACTCCTGGTGCTGCTGGAGAGCTGGGCTGCTGCTGGAGAGCTGGGCTGCTGCAGCCTTTTAACCTCAGTTAGTTGGGCTTAGTGAGGATGAAATTACTGTCTAATGCTTGCCAGGTGCTTCTGACCCACCCTGGGGCAGCAGCAGCAGCAGATACCCTGGGGCAGGCGTTTCTCTCAGCCCTGCCCCATCCCTCCTGGTTTTTCACCCACTTCAGCCCACCCAGCTCCCCGTCCAGATGCCGTGTGCTCGGTGGGGTTCTCCCTGCCTGCCCCCCTCCACCCCTAACAGGCGTTACCCCACTCTACCTCTCACGCGCCCCTTCGGCTGGGCTTCTTTCCAGCCCTTTCTGCTCTGATCTGGCCCATCAATGGCAAGGAGCTATTTTTGGAAGCACGGATCCAGATGCCTTCAGATCTCTTCCGCTGGCGTCTGCGGCGCAGCGCGCACGTGGCCACAGCCAGGCGGGCTCCGAGTGAGACGGAGAAGCAGCGGGAGCCCCGCACGGTGCCCAGCTCCCGGGCACCGCGCCGGCGGGTCGCAGGCACCTCAGGTGGTCTGAGGCTGCTGCATGCCCTTACACTGCAACGTGACAGGAAGATGCTGCTGGCCACGGAGAGCCTCGCCGCAATTACTGATTGACTTTTAACACTTCATTCCTCAGCAATAATATGAACCAGCCAGAGGAAAAGAGGAGTGGGAAACAGCTTCCAGCCGTGCTGGACGGCCTCTCGGTGCTCACATGCTGCAACCTTGCGTTACCCAGCAAGGTTACAGCTAGGCGGAGCTGCACTGGCAGCTCATAGCCCACATTTCCCCCTTGTTCTTAAAATAGCTTAAAGTGGTTAAGGCGTTCCTGTGGTATCCCTGGGTGAGCTGGTAGGATGCACTGAATCAGCTCAGTGCCTGCGGAGAGCGAAGAGCAGCAGGTCTGCTGGCAGCTGGCTGCCCGCGGGTGCTGCAGGGGCTGGGGGTCACCCCAGAGTGGGGCAGAAGGGCTGCAGGCTGGGCACACACCGGGAACAACACCAGGAACACCAGCCATGCCTGCACCAACCCCTTCTGCCACCCTGTTCCAGCCAGCCAAACCCATGCTGTGCCAGCCGTGGACACCCTGCGTAGAGGGTGTTTTCTGGGGGCAGAGGATGGAGATGGCTCCAGCAGAGCCCCGGGGTGCAGTGTCTGAATTGTGATAGAAACCGATGCGCTCCAAGGAGGGCACTGATGGAGGAGCTCCTGGTCACTGTGGTTTCCAGCCGCTGCCCGGAGCGGTGCCGCTTCTCACCAACCGAAGGCACAAGGAGAGGCAATCTCTGATCCGGCGTCCTGCCCAGCCAGGGACTGCGCAGCCAGGCTGGCCAGGGTCGGATGTGCCCTTAACATGCCCATGGATTGGGTTTGCCAGCAGCAATCCTCATTGCATAGCAGGACGTGTGCCTGAATGCAGCTGGAGCTGGCTGCTCACCCCTCGCTGGGCTCAGAGGAGCCTGTGGGCAGCAGAGGAGGGCACCCTGAGCTGCCACAGCCCAGCTCCCAGGAGAGGGGAGCGGGCGCAGGGCGAGCGGTGGGGTGGTTCTGCTAGGAAACGCTCAGAGGGTTATTTTAAGAATTAAAGTGTTCCCGTTAGCAAAAGAAAAAAGGTTTGGATGATAGTCTCCCCGGTGTAAGAGACCACAAATAGCATGAAGTAAAATAAAAAGGAGCAGGAAACCAGCACTGCTGGAAAGAAAAGATATTGTTCCTCAGCTGAAAATTCCCATTTATCATCACATACCAGCCCCACAGACGCTTCTACAGAATTACTGTTCAGAAAATCATTGATCCACATCCCCTCTAAAGCGCCTCTCTCATTTTTCTTCTCCTTGCTGCTTAACAGTCACACTTGATAAATCTCTGCTCTATATGCACTTACACCTCGACGCTCACCTGGGCGTGTGTCCACGCACACATGCAGACAGACAGACAGATAGATCCTCTCGCACCGATAAGCACAGCTGTTCTGGTATTCCCACACACTCACATCTGTGAGTTTGGGCTCCTCCTCTCCAGCCCAAAAAGATTTCCTGGTCAGTGTAGTGATGGAGATGAAAGGAAATCCATACCCAACCCCTGGCTGAGCTCCTGGGATGAGGAAACGTCCCGGTGGGCTGGCAGACTGCCCGCTGTGGTACCGAGCCATTTGTCCTCTGCAGACAAGCAGAATAATCCTAATTTGCTTCAGCCCACAGCTCCTCTGTGGCTCCAGGGAGGGTGAGGAGGGGGACATTAATCTCAGCCTTTTGTACCTTTTATCCTCGGGTTAAATGAACGTGGAGACAACATTTTTGTTGGTGTTCATGTGTCCTTATGGCTGGTGTCGTGGGTGATGGAGGTTTCTGATTTCAGGAGCTCAAGCAGCCTGAAACCTGCTGGGTCTTAAATCTATTATTGATCCCTGCTGCTGTCTCCAGGGACGGCACCAAAGAGCCAGGCTAAACCCCTTATTTATGATGCATGGCATTTTCAGCACAGGATTTCAGGTACAGCAATAATTCAACCCCAAACACCCCAACATTTAACTAATAATCTGTTTTACCCAAAAAGTCCCCTAATCCCTATGGGCTGGAATGCTCGATAGAACATCTTGTAGTGCGGTCCCTCCCTGGCCCCATCGCTCTGTAGCTGGATGAAGTCAGAGCTGCGTGGGGAGGATTGCAGGACAGGGGTACGAGGAGGAGAACCCAGGCGGACAGGACTGGTTTCCTGGCCAGATCCCAACCCTACTCCATAGGCCTTCTAGAGTTGGTAGAGATGCAGAGAAATAAACAGCCTGGGGAAAATATTTAACTCAGCAAAATTGCTACTGTGGAGCTTGGCAGAGACGCCTTTGGGCAGAACGTCCTTGATCAACACCTGAACAGACTTTTATCCCATCTCCTCTTAGGGAGAAACATGTTTGCTGGGATTCTCGCTGCACTGATGTTCCTCTCTTGCCTGCAAAGAGACAGAGCTCTATGCTTGCACACATCTGCAGGCACAAATAAATACCAGCATAGGTGTTACTCTAGAAAATACGGCCAGGGGACATGCAGCAATCTCTATTAACCATGGTGAATCGCAGGCTTTATGGGTTGAGGCCAAGTGACTGCTTTGTAATTGCCTTCTCATATAAGGATGAACACAAAGCTGTGGCCTCACCACAATGAATTTATTCAGCTGGGCTTAGGTTTGACTTGGAAATGCTGTTTGAGTTGGAAAACCTGTTTGTTAAATGATTAACAGCTAGGGCTTCAGCATTCTGGGGCTTTTGTTGGCCTCTTCCATCTCTCCCCTTCCCATTGGCAACAGTTTCAATCTCAGACCGTGATGGAAAGAGAATCGCAACACCATTCTCTTCTTTTCTTCTGCCCTGTATTACCCCAGTATGGAAACACATGGTTTGAAATACAGCAACCTTTTTTCTCTATGTACCTGGATTATGCTTGAAGTCACATGGAGATATGAAATTTCCTTGCTGCAGCCACCAAAGATTTTTTCCCCAGCAAATTATTCAGTTTTATTAAGCACATAAAGACCTACAAAGTTGGTCTTTTAATGCACTTATATAGCCATAAACTTATATCGCTGAAATAATTGCATTTTAATGATTTTTTTATCTTTGCATAATTTGTATATTTAACAATCACACCAACAGAAAGAGGAACGCTTGCTGCAGAGCTTTCTGCTTAGAGATTAGGTGCACGCTTATGCCTCATCCCCACACTGCTGATGAAAGCTTCCTCACTCCCTATTATGTGCTCTTAATGGCTTCTGTGAAGATAATCTGGCCGTTCTGATGTCCTGCCTGGGTGTCTTGTGGAGCCTCGGGGCTCTGCCACACTCAGGCTGCTCTGGAGGTGCAGGTTCAGTCCTACCTGGGCAGATTTGCTCCTTGGGGAACCAGTTCAAGGAAGCTCATCCCTCTGGGAAGAAGCAGCTGGAGAACCCTGCTCCCTCGAGCCCTGGGCTGGGGAGTGCGGTGGGATGCGAGAACCACCCACGCCTGGACTGCAGGCAGCCAGACCTCTGGTTATGGAGGAGAGGAAAGAGCTCTGCCCTAACCTCCCTCTTTATAACGCATGCAGAGACCCCAGACTGGTTTGGCTGGAAACTCCTTTCACCTCACGCTGTCTCCAGAGGAGTTTTTGGGTGACTGCTGGGAGCACCCCAACACCAGGACCTCATGCTGAGGGTCTGTCACCTCCCATGGCGTCCTGGTCCTGCTCACCCCAGACAGGGAACTGCCTTCGAGATGTTTGGCTCCCAGCAGTGTCCAACTGCCTCACCGAGCCTTCAGTTTGGGATTAGGAAGGGTTTAATGAGACCAACAGCTACAGATACAGGTCAGCAGAGAAGTGCTGCTCCCCAACAGCGTCCGGACCCTGAGAGTTGCCCCTCAGCTCACACCAAAGGCCCACACAGGAACCCAGTCATTACATTCTCAGCTGAGCATTCCCTGGAATAATTCCTGGCTATTTGGTGAGATCAGAATGGCAAATTATTAAACCCAGTTAATAATTTAAGTGGACATTAATTAGCATCGTCTAATAACGAGATGCTTACTACACCCACTTGCTTATCCAGAGGCCTTCTCCTGTGTAATGACACAGAAGCTGGAGCCAGTCAGTAATATTTACAGTGTCTGGAAAGGAATCACCTGGCTCAGAAGGAGTAAATGAGCTGCAATTCCAGAAAAGTCAAATGTGTAATTATCGTGCCACGGGGTGTCTGGTCCTGCAGCAAGCTCCTGGCTGCTCCCGCTCTGTCAGGCCATGCACGAGCCCTTCTGCACTGATGCTGCATCTGCTCTGGCTGCTAACGAGCTGCAGCCCCCAGCCCCATGTGAGAGGGGTCTGTGGGTCACTCGGCATCGCTGGGGTCCGAGGGTGAGCTCGGAAGGGATGCTCAAGCTCTGTTAAGGGCATGGGACCTGGGAGCACACTCTTGAGTTCTGCTCATTGATTATTTTTTCAAGCAACTGAGGCTGAGAGGACTCGAGGCGCCCACCGAGCAGTGCTGAGGGATGATAAGAATCCAGCCACCACCTCCCACTGTCCCAGGAGGTTGGCTTCCCCAGAAGCTAATGCTTTAGGGAGGCTTGCTCTCACTGCATGCTGCTGTCATAGGAAGGGTGGTACCCCCTCATCCACGAACAATAAATAACCCCCTGAGAGTTGAGTTTTGTGTCGGCTTTTGGGGTGGGGTGGGTTTTTTCTTTCTCTTTAGCAAGCTGCAAAATGCTTTCCCACTCTTCCAGCACTTCTTACACACACGTGTTGCCTCTGTGGGGTTTTTAATTTGGGCGATGCAGGGGCCCTTGTGACCCTTCCCACTCCGGCTCACTGCGCTGGTGGAAATGGGGCTGCAACACCCCGTGTCACAGCACGGTTCCTCCTTGCTGCTTTAGGAATGAATTACACTGCAGCAAGCTATATTTGGAGCTCAGGCACCGCTCTGCATCCTGTGGCTTTTGATGTTTTATACATTTGTCTGAGCTGCCTGTCTGCTGTTTGAGCTGGCTCAAAGTTATCAAAGTTTTATCACTTTTCAAGCATAAAAACACTTTCTCCAGCTGCTCCCTTTTCCAGCGGTTTTCTTCCCAAAGCAGTTGGCACCTGGGCTTCCCAAGCCACGCTGAGCTCTGGTGCGAGAGCTAAGCCTGAGTATCAGGGTCTCTGTCGCAGGCTCACACGTTATTTCAGGTTCCACTGCTGTCAGGAGATGTAGCTGAGCTTTTCTTGGTCTTCATGTCTGGAATTGGCAGCCTTCTCCTGGAGCCTGCATCGCCTGGAATCCCTGCCAGCGCTGGCTCGGAGCTGGGGGGAAGATGGGGGAAACGTCTTCTGCTGTTAGCAAGGCTAGCATACTGCAGGCAAAAATTAATTTTCATTGCTTCTTAATGACAATTAGTGGTTTTGATACCACTGATCACAGGCATCCCCAGAACATTTGATTAATGAGACCGGCTCTAAGAAGAAATAATAAGTGTGTGGCAAAAAATATGACAAGAACATAGAGATCTGTCTGTCTTCTCTCTCATAAAAAGTCCTGGCTGCAAAGACACCCCTAAAGCAAAAGCCAACTGAAAGTGCCTGGCCATCCATTATCCCGGAGCTGGCTGTGGGAGGTTTCTGCAACGTCCCCCACAGCCCCTGAGATGGGCACCGCTCGGGATGGACACGCTCTGCCCCAGCCCTGGGTGAGTGAGAGTGGCCAATAAAGGTGCAATTATGTGGAGACACACGAAGAAAGAAGACAAATGATGGTCTTGCATTTATACAGCACATTTCATCCCAACCCCCTGAGTTAACAGACTGATACACAAATTACACTTTGAGAGATCACTCTATCCATCCCTGACACGCGGAGACATAAAATGTAATCATTATTTTTTAAAGCAAACTTCCTGATTAATGCAAACCCTACAATTGGGGTGAGCTCTTCTGGGCAAAGATGAATCAGAAGTGACAAAACTCCAGCACCTCGTGACGAGCGTGCTTGGGAATGAAGGGAATAATTCAGATACTCAGATCCCTCCAACACGATAAGTTCAAAGCCAAACAGAAAATGTCTCTCTTCTCTAAGGACTCAAAACAGACTCTGCTAAAATGTAATTAAGTGCTAAGTCCCTTGAAATCAATCACTTCCAGAAACTAATACCCACCTTGCTGATTAGGCGGCGGGTAAGCCAGGGGCAATTAATGCATTAGTATGAAAATTGTTAACTATGAGAGCAACCGGTTTTGATGGGATAATTGCTCTGAGAAAGACTACTTGATGGTGAATATCAGCACAAGTGATGTGCTGGGGAGAGGGGACTCCACCATGTTATCTGAGCTAATTAAAAGTGACCTAATTCTCGTTAATACTGTGTTTGATTGGACACAAACTTGAATCTGGGAGGCTGACTGGGACCTTCGGCACATGCTGCCCAGCTGATGTGGCTTTTTCCTGCTCTATCTCAGGCAGGGAAAGGGAGTGGTGAGCTGTTCTCATGGCCCTGGGAGGTGTCTGTGGGTTGGAAGGGTTAAACTGATGGCTCATTAAGGCAGACTCTGGAGGGATGAAGGCTGTCCATCCATCCCTGCCACCAACTCCAACGAGTCACCACTGTTTTTTGGAGCAATGCTCCAATCTGGGGTGTGATCTGGGCTGTGAATGTGTCGGCCAAGCTCAGCCTGGTGATATGATGGTCACGGCGTCGAGCTGCTCAGAGTAACCTGCTACACTGTGAAACGTTCCAGCCTGTGTTTGCTCAGTGTGGCTGGGTGGAAGTGTCAGGGAAAAACGTTTGTTTTTCATACTCCCGCAGTTAATGGCCAATTTTCCACAAATCACAATAGTCTTACCCCATTAGGCTTTGTAATTAAGCTTTCACTGTGTGACCCTGTTTACTCGGCATGCACAGGAATCTGACAGCCGTCCCGCTCGCTGTCACAGCGCACAAGCGACTCGTGTTGGGAGTGATGGCTGAGCTCCAACACCAGCCCCAGGGACCCCGGCTCCGGGCAAGGATGGGGGGCAATGCCAGGGGGAAATGCAAAGCGACCCTGGCAGTGAGCCGGTGCTGATGGGAGCAGCGCAGCACTATCCATCCCCACCCACAGACAAGCTCCACGCTGAAGCATCACCTTCACATTAACACTGACGGCATCGCACCCTGCCAGCAGCCCCAGCAGGCAGCAGTTGAGTGACCACCCAGCCACACTGCTGCTGGTCTGGGCGAAGGCAGGTGGATGTGACTGGGGAGGGGAGGTGTGAGTGGGAGCGCTGGCACCCTGTGCATTCCCCAGCCGTGTTCATTGCACGGAAAGGGATGAATTTCAGGCCTCCCCCAGCCCTTGTTCTGCCTTCATGGAAACCACAGCCACCTAGGAGCTTTGCTGCTTGGGAATGAGGATGTGGGTGATTCACCAGGTAATCAATATTCCTTCCAGGAGGCAATAACGAGTCACCTCGGGGATTATTCCAAATCTAAAGGGGAACGAACCTGCCTCACCAATTTCACACCATTTTAAAGAGGATTCCGAGCAGCATACAGTTGGAGAGGCTGGGCAGGTAGATGTATTTACACTCCCTTATACTGCTTCAGAAAAAGCCCAGCTTAAAATCCCTTAACTCTTTTTGACAACAAATTAGTTTCAGATCAAGGGCTCCTGCTCTGTCTCAAAATGTGATTTTCGCTTCCGAATTATTCATCTTGCCAGAAGCTGTTGCTAACAAAAAAGGCAAATTTTTAATGGTTTGTGTAACGTCTTGCTTGCTTTCGGTTTTCTTCATAGAAAATTCTCTTTGTCACTTCGTGCCAGAGAGTAAACTCCCCTCTCACACTAATTAAGCAAGGCAGCCCAGGCTTTTGGGCAGAAACCTGTCTGCGGGTGCGCTTTGTGCAGCCAGCATCCCTCGTGCTGCGCTCCGGGCTGAGCAGAGTCTCAGACAACGACCCACGGTCACAGTGACAATGATCCAATTCACTACAAACACCTTCAAAATCAGAGACTTGAGTCAAGCTCCCAGTCATGAAGCCACCCCTGGAAGGTGCTCCTACAGGCAAGAAACGTCACCCCCACAGATCTTCCTTCCTTGATGCTGTACACTGGCATGGATTTCCTTTTCCTTAACGGCACTAGAAGTGTGTGCCTCCTCGAGCCTCCTGCCCAGGCTGCTGCCCTGGGGATGGAAATGCAGCTGGCAGCCCCAGCTTCTCTTGCTGGATGCCATGAGAAGGGCTGATGCAGGATGGCAGCAATCTCACGGCTCTCCCTTGTCGCTGGGCGAGCTCTAACCTAGCTCAGATCCTGCTGACCCCGTTTGCACAAGCACCAGCCTGGCACAGAGCACGTTTCCAGTTCCTTTAATTGCTCGGAGAGAGGAAAGCAGCTGTGAGAACCCTGGAGTGTCACAGCACGGCGTGTGTCGAGTCCGGCATGCCCAAGCCAGCGCTGGGCAGGATGCTCTCTGCAGGTTGCTCTCTGCAGGATGCTCTCTGTGGGACCAGCATCCTGCCCTCCACCAGCCTTTCAATGGGGTACGGCACCTTCGGCGAAGCCGCAGCCAGGATATTACCCAAGTCCAGCAGAACGGGGATAATTTTCCCCTTTTAATTGTTTGCTGCTTGGCTAGCTATTGATTACCTTTTTTGCAGAGTTGCTATTTGCTACTCCTTGCAATATATTGGATTCCTGAGGCTTTTAATCAACTGTAATTGATTGTGATTACCACTCACTGCTCTTGAGCCTGCCGGGCTCATTCCCTGTGCTCAAAGCAGGGCCTGTCTCTCTCCATGCATGTGTGGAGCTGCCTGCATCCCTGCCCACTTCCTCTCCCTGCCAAGCCCGTGGCCAAATCCAAACTTTGGGACAAGTTACATTGGCCAAACACATCAGCAGAAAATAAGGTGTTTCTCCTAAAAATTCCCAGCAGCTCTTCGCTCCTTGCTGAGCTCCCATCGCCATCCCAGCTTCCCCCTCCACTTGGAGGGGAACCCCAGGACTTGGGATTGAACTTCACCAGGACCCCCTCAGAACTTCCAGCTTGCTGAACTTGGAGATTTCAGCAGGTGTTCTGCATGCAGCTGGAGCAGCGCCGGGATAAGGCTTCCATTGGCTTAATGATTAATTGTATCCCGTGGAAAATTATTCCACAGGCACAACAATCAGCACTCAGTGTTTCCAAATGTTAGTTTCTTCTATAAATGGGTGTTAGCAAAAAGCAGATGGCAAAGATAATTCACTGTCTACAGCACCATCCTCACCCATTGTCTGTACCGATTGCAGCGAACTTCAGTCAGGCTCTATTTACAGTTATCTCTTCAGCGGCTGGGTACTGTGCTATGACAGGCTGTGATTTATGGGTAGTTTGGCTGCTCTTTTAATTACAAACTTGTTGTTCTGTGTTCCAGTTTGGGATCTGAAAGGTCTCCGTGTGCCTGTGCGAGGGGTTCGCTTCGACGCTCTCCCCAGCAGCGATCTCCAGGCCCGACTCCTTCGACCCAGGAAGGTTCTGGAAGGGAGCAAACGCTGGAGGAGCGTTGGCTTCCCCCGGGCTGGGGATGTTGGGCTTTCTGGTTCCTTTGGCCACCTGAGCAAAGGGTGAACCACCCTGACTGAGAGCACACAAATCGCCTGCTGCTCCGACGTTCCCCCTCCTGTGGCTGCAGGTGGCCTGCAATGCCTGAGCTTCATTTTGGGGTGATCAGTGGTCCTTTCACAACACCGTAAGGGTCCCATACAGATGGCTCTTGAGTGATGAGGCTTCTGCTTGGTTGCGCATCGCCTCCACTGCTCCTCCCATCTCTCAGGACCTCACACCCAGGATCTCATCCTTTCACCAGCACCCACCTCTGAGCCCAGCACGCTGCCATCGCTCTGCAGAGCCCCTTGAGCCAGGGATTCTCTTGTTTCTGGTTCTGCTCAGGGTGTTCTGATTAACTTATTACTCAGTCGCTTTTCCTGTGTGCTTTCCCCTGCAGACCTTTCTCTACAACAGCATCTACAGCAGAGGTGTTTGCACACTCTGAGGACGCAGTTGTCCCTGCTAGTCGGTCCTTTGCCCCCAGAGACACCGCTTGCTGGAAAAGCCCAAGCAGCCTTAACACTCTCAGCTGTCAAGATGTCACGGAAATTCTGAAACATGCCAACTCCTCTTGAGCTTTTGAGACAAGAAATCAGCTCGATGGAGGCTTAAAGGAAAGAAGCAGAAATCGTTCCCCAAACTAAACAATGCCAATTTTCTTCCCTGATACGCACAGAGCATCAGCACGGAGAGAAGATTCTGCTTTGCACTGCTCCAGTGTGAAAACATGCAGCTGCTCCGTGCCTCTGATTGCTGTGGCAGCCCATTAAGGATTATCACTGCCATCTGTCCTCTGCCAGTGAAGGGCTCGCTGCCTGACTGTGCTCGGCTGAACGGGACCCTGGCCACGGAGGCTGTAATTAACCTTGGTCACAGCGGCTGGAGCCTGCGCTGGGAGTGATGCTCCATGCAGGACACAGTCCCACAGGAGCCTGGCTGGGGTCTGTGCAGAGCCATGACCTCCCTCCAGGTCTGCCAAGCCACCCCACAAAACTCTCAAGGGGGACAGCTTCCCATGGAGTTCTCCTATCATTCCCTGTTTGATAACACATCTGCAGAGTACTGAGCGCTATTCCGCTCCACGGAGCCTGCATGAGAGGAAAATCCACCAGGATGCCTTGTGCACACCAACTGCAGCTGGGTTTAAATGCCACTTAACTCCGTGGGGCTTGAGGCTGGGGCAGATACTTCCAGAACAACATTCCCAGCCAGGGCTGACCTGTTCATCCTGACCATGGCCAAGTGCCCCAGGTCCCGGCACTCCTGGGGAGTCAAGCTGCCCATGTCCCCTCTGCTTGCCCAGCAGCCCTGCTCGCTTCCTCCTAAAGGCATCAGTGGCTTGAAGGGAAACACAGGACGTCCTGGGGGTCAGATCAGCAAAATGGAGAAACACATTGTCTTGTCCAAGGACAAGCCCTTGCCCTGCAAAAGCAAACCTGGGCAGGAGGGGTGCGGTGAAGGACATACGGCCCCTTGGGCCAAACTCTGGGAGAGGCGAGCACTGAGCGCTGCTCTCTTGTGGACCTGAAAACAGTAAGAAAAAACCCCAACAACATCCCAGCACAGCTTCTGATCTAACCTATCGTTTTGGTGCTCCAGCTGCAACTTTTTATGGTGCCAAAGCATATCCTTCAGGAGACTCAGACCAGAGTGCTCCCCAACACTGAACTCAAAGTCAGAATACCAGTTACAGAGAGAGATGTCTCTCACCCTCGGAGCCAATGCCTAGCTGATCTCTAAGGCCAAACAGCCTGTGTAGGATATCCCTCACTAGTGTAATGCAAATAGATGCCTATTTTTGTATAGCATTAGGTCTTGGAGGCAGTCCAGAGGCAGCTATTACAATCCACACTGACTTCAGGCTGACTCACATCCTTAACTCACACACGCCATTGTCTTTATTCAGATTTCCCATTTACATTGCAGGCATCTGACATTGGTTAATTACAACTTTTTTTCAGCAAATATTCTTTTGTTTCTCCCCTTTATATTTAGTACATTTATAGAGGGGTAAAGCAGGCGTTAATGAAGATGTTCCAACTGCAAAAGTCACGGCAGCACTGGAGAGGAATGGAAAAAAATTTTCATATAAAGTAAAGAGAGGCTGGGAGCTGGGACCATCCCCAGCCCTGCTCCTGCCTGGGAGCTGGGACCATCCCCAGCCCTGCTCCTGCCTGGGAGCTGGGACCATCCCCAGCCCTGCTCCTGCCTGGGAGCTGGGACCATCCCCAGCCCTGCTCCTGCCTGGGAGCTGGGACCATCCCCAGCCCCACAGCAGATGGATGTCAGAGGCTGAGCCCAGCGCAGGGTGTCACATATGCTGGGCAGAGATGCAAGGAACAGCCAGGGAGTGGAGGATGGAGGAGACGGAGCAGAGGGCTCAGAGAGATCACTTCAATGCCGCAGCAGAGCTTAGCTGAGCACAGCTCTCCTCCAGGCTGTTAGAGACACAACCCAGGGAGCAGTAGACGGGGATATATATTTTATTGCATTCTAGAAAATGTCCTTCCCTCACCCAAACTTGTATGGACTGACAGCTTCCTGTTGCCAGACAGCCTGCTGCACTGCACATCCCCAGTCAGAGCAACTCTCTGCACTGGATGAGACCTGGGGGGACATGTCCTGAGGGGAAGGGGGAATCAGTTCTTCCAATGCTGCCCCGGTGCCTTTGGCAAGCAATAATGGGATTTGTGGCTGCAGAGCTCCCCTGGGAGTGGGCAGCCTGACAGCCACTCGTCAGAGCAGAAAGAACAGGTGATTAAAGGAGCAGCCGCTACATGCAAAGCTCATAATTGTGGAGAGAGTGATTTATGGACAAGGAAGAAGAGCTCATTCCTTTTAACTCTGGTATACAAACCGACAGCGTAGCACAGAACCAAGGCAGGGAGATGAATCGCTCCCGCTCACCCATTACACAGGTGCTGGAGCACCAGCCCGAAACATCCTCAGCTTGCCACACAGCACCAGGAGCAGGCTGGGGTTCCCTGTCCCCCCCGCTCGCAGCCAGCACCCCTCCCCTGCAAGCCCCAGGCAGATGCAGATGGGAAGCCTCAGCCTGACAGATCTTATGCCAGACGCTTTATTTATACATTCTTCCTCCCTGATTACACCCTGCTTGAAACAGCAGCGCTGCTTCTTCCCACCAGTGCTCACAAGTGTGTCGTGGCTCTGACACTTCCAGTCCCAGCCCTCGGGCTGCCCATCGCTGCTGGGGTCAAACAAGGAGCGAAGGAGTGAAAGAGCCTTGCCATTCTACAAATCACTGGTCACCAAATCTAAGCCCTGTGTCTGTTTATTTTCTCCTGGCAATAGACGTCTCTGCCGACGGCAAAGGGGCTCCAGCAGCCAGGTCTGTGCTCTGAAGGGCTCCCTGAACAGCATTGTTCCACCTCCTTCAGTTTAGTAAAGACAATTCCCAATTTATTCTGCCTCTTTTCCTGGAGCCACTTCGTAAAAGCAGAGAAAATGAGAGAGCAAGAGGGGGAAGCATGGAAAGTGATGAATACAGGCGGTGGCAACACCATACATCCCAGGGGAAGCGGATTTACTGGTCCCATCAGCTGTCTGCTGCACCATGCCAAAGCACAGGGCAGAAGTAACGGCCCATTAGGCTGTAAGTCCCCAGAATTGGCTGAAACCCGCAAGATTTAACAGATTACAGCAGATTACACTGAATAATGACCTAGTTCTCTGGAGGGAGATTTCACACCTTCGGTTTGCAGCCTGGCAGAGCGCTAATCTGGCCAACAGCAGCAAGGTGAAGGGGATGCAAACCACCCCCAACGCCTTGGAAGCCACGGACATTCAGGCAAACAAGCACACAGATTTATAATGACTTCTCCTCATGCCCTGTCTCCACCCCAACCTCCCTGAGTCACAGGGCTGAGGAGAGTGGTGGTGGAGAAGTCTGCACGCTCTGCGGGTGAAGAGGAAGGTTCAAAGAATAAAATCTTGATGAAAACTAGAAATGAAAATGTTCTGAAGCTTTTCCTTGCCTCTGTTTCAAAGAAACGATGTGTTCTCAAGAAGGTGTCATCAGTATTGGTGAGCCCAAGTAGCTACAGGTAAGAGGAAAAGCACTGAAATGTCCCCAGAAACACACACGGATCCAGAGGGCCCCAAAGCCCAACAGCCCTCACCATTCCTTCCCCCAACCAAGCAGTTTTACTCCAAAAGGAGGAAGGAAAACTGTACAGAAGGGAAGAGGACAAGTCCACAAAGACTCAGAGAAGAATTCAAATGGTGTGAACAATGTGGCATGCAGAATAATAAATGGCTCATTCCACTCATCAACTGCAATTATTATTATTATTAAGACTGGCTTCAGACTCTGTGTTCCGTTACTTGGACCTATCGATGTCTCTGGTGCCGAATCAATAGGCTTTCCTAGAGACCATGGAGTAAAAATCCATACTCCTCCTGCTCAGCCATAAAGCCAGGCAGGCTTGGTGCTCGGGAGCCTGAGTGATTGCTCTGCAGGTCGGGTATTAAAACTGTCAAGGGCGGAAGCTCAGGTAATAAAACAACCCGTTTCCTGCGTCAATCTCCACATCTTCCCCCTTGGCCACTGACCTGGAACATCGTCTGCAAAGCAGGTGAGCTCCCAAAGACTCCGGGTCCTACACGGAGGTTTTCTGCTGGCAAAGTCGTTCTGCCCAGGAGATGTGACCTCGGGAGACATCAGGGCTCACATTAAAACTGTTCCCAGCATTGCCCCTGAGCACAGCCCCCAGGGATGGCTTATACCCACAGGAACTGACTCCTCCTGCATCTCTGGGCGCAGGTGGGTGCTGCAGAGGTGTCACCTCTTCTCTGACAACGGGTCGTCGAGGAGAGGGGGGCCAAGAGCAGCTCTGGAAGTACACAGGGAGAGGTGGCTACAGAGGATGTGTGTCTAGGGAAAACATGTTTCTGCAGCGGTGCATCCAGGATCACCACACATTGCTGGAGGATCTGCTAACCCACCAGCAGCACTGGCCGCTGTGCTGCCCCTGGGCAATCCCCAACCTGCCTCTCATGCCAGGGGCTGACAATGGTACCCAGGGCATGTGTGGAAATAATGAGAGCGTAGCTGTATGCCATCAAAGAGCCCATTCTTGAAGGCAGCTCTCTTTATCAAGGCAGCACAGTGTTTTCAGCCCAGCTTCTGCCACCACAGCGGGCACCAGCATCACCAACCCCAGCTGTGAACGTGCTGGAAGTCCCTTGTTTTCTGCCAGCCTGGGCAGATGATGATGGCACACGTCACCCTTTGTACCCTTGCTCTGTGCCTAGCTGCAGGGCTTGGGGCTAATCTGAATCAACAGCCAAAACTGGGATGGAGAACAGGTGACTTTCTGCATCACCATTTACCGAGCCTGGCCCTCAGCTCCGGACCTGCTGGCAGCTCCAGCGAAAGCCAGCCAGCCCAGTGCTCCTTCCCATCAGCTGCTGCACCACAGGGCTGGCGGGACCTCATTGTGCTTCTGCTCTGTAATTTTCATCCCCTCTCATGGGGAGGAAGCAGAGAAATGCTTTTTGCTGTGAGTCCTTCTCCCCCCACCCTGAGCGGGGCAGATCACAGATGAAACTGGCTGCCTTTGAAACTTGCTGGGAGAAACACCCCACAGGCACAGGGCTCTGCTCGCAGCAGCGTGCAGCCATCCCCCCGTTACTGCATTACTGGATGATGCTATCTTTATATTGTTCAACACAAGTAGGCTGAGTGCTGCTCATAGGCTTCTACTGACTCGTTTTATTGGGTTCCTCAAAGTACCTAAGCTACAACTGGTCAAGGAGTTCTGAGCCATTGTCAGAAGTGACAAGTTAATACTTCTGAGTCTTCTCAAAACATTCTGTACTTATCTCAGGACCAGCAATAACAACAAGGCAAACCAAATTCGGGTTATAAACCCCTAAGAACTGGTACATAACAGTGTTAGGAGACTGCAGCCCAAGGCTCGCTCCCTGCAGTGAACATGGTAGGCAGGGCTGTAGTGATGCTGGACTGAGGGCACCTCTGGTCAGGCCCGAAGCTGGGCATTGCTGTTGGGTTTGGGCTTTGGCTTTTTTTGGTTGGGTTTTTTGAAAAAGACTCTGAGGAGTTATACTGCGCTCAGAGTGCTCACAGGAACTCCTTTGAGACAGCTGCAGTCTCAGAAACGACACAGGAATGGAATAAAAATTTGGCCTATCCTTATTTTCTCTACTTTGTAACAGAATTATAGATGGATTTTTTTTTTTTCCATTTCAACTTTTTCCTTGAACCAAACTGTCTTGCCTTTTCCCTGTGTACCCTTGAGGCTGGCCTCTTCGTTTCAATGTCTGCTTATTCAAAGACTGGCCAGGCAGCCAGCCTGGAAACAACTTTGCTCCAGGGAAAACCACCACGAACGTTTGATATCAGTCTTGTTTGGATGCTCTTGAGCAGATCCCAACTCTGCTCTGAAGAGGCAGATACCAGGCTGGCTGCTGGGAAGCTCCGTTCCAGCACACACTGTTATTAATCCAGAAGTTTATTAACCCATGAATAAGGAACTGGGTGATCAGAAACTTTGGGAACCTGCCCCTGTGGAACAGTCGCCCTCACTCTATCCACAGGACAAGCCAGCACCTCCCTGCACCTGGTTTCCCAGCTTTACCAAGGACAAGGAAGCTGAGCTGCTCATTAGAAACTATTTAGAAGGGGTTTTGTTTTCCTTGCAGCTCCAGACTGCGTTGTAATTGGTTTGAGCTGATGCAAGGCAGCTTAGAGTATTTTTTTAATATAGCCAAGAGTTAGGAAAAGATACTTTGGTGGGAACAAAACGTTCCCATGGGTGGGAAGGGGTTTCCTTTCCTGACTGCCTGGTGTTCAAACGGGCAGAGATCAGAGTGATCTGGCTTATATCACCGAACACACTGCTCTGAGGGGATCTAGTTGTGAGGGATTTTTGAGATCAGATTTATGACAGAGTTAAAAACAATTTACATTAAAAGGAAAATTGAGCTCATTCGCCCTGTTTTATGGTCGTTGCAATAACAGCCTGTTCTGGAGCATCTCCTGGTTTGTATTCAGTACAGGAGCATTTTAACGAGCCTGTCGAGTCTATTGCTGTAGAGCTGAGTGGCTGCACTGAAGGATGCTGCTAAGCTGCATCTTCCTCTCTCTGGTTTAGCTACATGATTTTTCTCTTCCCGTTGCTTTTCTTTAGCATCCTGTCACATTCGGGTACCCCATCCCATGGGGCTCGTGGGGCTCGCCCTGCGTTAGCAACCCCCAGTGTCATTCTTCCCTCCCAGGCCCAGTGAACCCAGCGAGGTGCTTTTCTGAGGAGCACGTCAATAATTGATCTGAGAAGGATTTCTGCCTCGCTCAGCCACGCTTTCCCTGCCACATTTACTCCAACATATGTCTGCGATCTACAGGGGCAACACAAACAGATCAGCCGTCCACATGACTGCACTCGGGAGCTAAAAATAGCCCCCCAAAGTGAATACATTAAGTTCTGTATGCAAAACGCCTTGTGTTAAGTGTCTGTTTGCACTGCTGATAAAATGTGTGCTGAAATACCCGTGGCCTTGATGTCTTTGCATTCACAGAACGGGGCTCTGGCAGCCAAAAATACCACCCACCGCACGCGCCCGAGCAGCAGGCACATCAATCTGGCTAATCCTCCCCTTCTGAAGGTCAGGTGTGTGCTGGCTGCAGCGGAACAGCCTCCAACCACAAAACAAAGAGCTCTCAGAAGGAGAGAGCGAGGGCCCGGAGAGGAGCATCTCCGAGCAGTCATTCAAATCCGAGAGGAAATTTCAATTAGATCACGCTTATTACTCCTTCATGTTTGCTTTCTGCTAATCTCTGAGCACTTAAGCACCGGGAACACACACAGCAGCCTGCCTGCCCCTGCGAGCTGATGGATGAGTGGGTGAGGAGGAGCCGAAGCTCCGCACGCATCTGGAGCTGGGTGTTTGCTGGCGCTGTGGGAAATACGGTGACTTGTCTTCTCTGGCTGGTGGCAATTAGTAACAGCTACTGGATTTGCGCATGGAGAAGAAATACTGGACTAGCAGCTGCCTTCCCCCTGCTGTAGAAACCTGGAAGCCCTTGATAACTGCAGGGATTTGCCAGCAAGTCACTCATGGGATTCCTCCAGCCTGGGATGAGGAGCAGCCCATGGCACAGGCCACCTTGGGACACCACACCAGCCACAGAATCACAGCATCACAGAATCACAGGGGTGGGAAGGGACCTCCAGAGCCCATGGGGTCCAACCCCCTGCCAAAGCAGGGTCCCTAGGACAGGTCACACAGGTCAGTGTCCAGACGGGGCTGGAATCTCTCCAGAGAAGGAGACTCCACACCCCCTGGGCAGCCTGTCCCAGGGCTCCCTCACCCTCACTGGGAAGAAGTCCTTCCCCAGATTGGGGGGGAACTCCCTGTGCTCCAACTTGAGGCCATCGCCCCTTGTCCTGTCCCCATAGACACTGAGAAGAGGCTGCCCATGTCCCCCTGGGTCCCACCCTTCAGATACTGATAACCAGTGATCAGATCCCCTCTCAGGCTTCTTCTCTTCAGGCTGAACATCCCCAGCTCACTCAGCCTTTCCTCATAGGGGAGATGCTCCAGGCCCTTCATCTTCTTCACAGCCCTTCGCTGGACTCTCTCCAGGAGATCCCACCTGGCAGAGCCAGCCACCCTCTCACCTCCAGCCCCACAGCCCTGGCCTTTCTGCCTCAGTGCAAAAGTTACCCATAAACTACTGCAACCACAAAGTAATTCTTTGACTTCAGGAGCTTTGGACAATCCTCACTGTCAGTATTTGCTGCTTTATCTAGTTTGATTACATCCTTTAATATTTTTCCAACAGATCTGCTGGTTTAAGCAAAGTTCACTAAGGCTGAATGCTTTACGAGGTTCAGGCTTTTTTGAGCAAGTCCTTAAGCATTTTCTCAATTTTCTCAGTATTTGGTTTCTTCTACAATTATTGACTTAGCCCAAAAATGGATGAGTGTCCCATGCACGTTTATGAACATACTCACACATGTGCTCAAATATATATACATTGATCTATCCACACGCAACGAAGGCACCTACGTGTTCTCCAAGCACGTTTATTAATACCAAAGGTACTTGTGAGGGAGCAAACACTGGCTGTGGGCCTTGTATCTCTTGAATTCAGCATCTTTTGTGTCAGTATCCTCAAAACTACCATCCATGGGAGGGGGGAGATGAGCATGGTTACCTTCCCCTCTGTGGTGTGCTCACAGGGGAACCCTTCCCATGAGGAGCCCGGACTGCTCGCAAACAGGGGACCCCACAAATTGCATTAAATCACCCCAGACACCCACAGAGAGCAAGGGCTGAGGGAGCAGAGGGTGGCCGATGGTACCCACACTGGAGCAACGCATCAGCCGCTTGCCTGAAGCCCGGTGATGCCATCACCCAGGGCTGCATGGACACCACCACCCCCCCCACGCTTCCCTGGATTCCGCCTGAGAACCTGCTCTGCTGGGCTGTCAGCAAATGTGACACACGGAGACAAACCAGCAGAGACTGCTTTTGACAGCTCACATTAAGAGAAAGATGAGGTAAAATGGATGGAAATAAAATAAGGAATGAGGTGACAGAAGGGGCTGCATCTCAGGAAGGATCTGAGCGTGGGATGCCTGATAGCCTTCATTAATCACCATCTGCGGGCAGGAAAAGGCCTCCCTTTGGTTCACACCACAGCTTTATCTCTAAGAGTTCCCCTGGATGTAAAGCAGGCTGTGACCACGTACAGCCCTGTGGGACTGTGCTGTGCAGCTCAGCTCCCCTCCCCAGCAACCCAGCAGGTTTGGGGCCACATGCTCTGGCCACAGGGCCCTGGGCTGCATCGGCATCCTCAGCAGAGCCTGGATAGTGCTGGACACCTCCACATGCAAACCAGAGCAGAGCAATTACCTCTGTTCAAAGCGCCCATGCTCAGGAACCCTGTGCTAAAGCAAGGCCACGGAGCGAGCCAGGAGGGCTTCTGCAGCACTAATAATACCTGCTGCCAGTTGGGTCTGTCTTTGGCTCACTTACTTAGCTTGAAGGAAACCAGATAGCTTCGAAACAAACCTCTTGTTATCTCCACCCAGAGCTACAGGAGACCCTTGTGCTGGTCATCAAGTTAGACTTCACCAGATAAAACTGTACTGGATGCATTTCGGAACCTGGAGCACCCAGCAAGACCTCCTCACACCAGCCAGCCCCAGCCTGACGCTCGCTCATCCCACAGCCCCCCCCTTTCTCTGGGTTTGAAGTGGGCAAAGGCTGGGAAACGCTCCTAACTGCTTGTGCTGCTTCGTGCCATGTTTCAGTAGGTATATTGTCATGTGAGAGACGTTTACGTGATGGCTTATGGGATGGTGCCTTTGCAGGGGGTTTGGGAGTGTGCAACATCTGGCCCAGGACAGGGGGCTGTGCCCCAGGAGCCAGCCCAGTCCCATCACTACCCCTCTGAAACAGCAACATCATGTTTCCTCCCCCACCTATTGCAGAGGATCACCGTCTCCTCTGCTGCCCCCGAATGAGGCACGGCTGCCTCTGCTGTGGCACTGGCAGAAGTGTCCTAAGCTGGCTCTCTAATTCTGCTAATTGATATTTCCATAATATGCTTTTTGCAAGTGAGAGAATGCCCTTGTCCAACATTCCTTCTCATTTTTCTTCCTTGTCTGATACTAACATCTGTTCAACAAAACTGATAACAACAGGGGATCCATTCCTGTCATTCCAGGGGTGCACCAGCCATCCACACGCTTCAGAGGTTAAAATAAAAAATACTCTCTGCTCAAAAGGGAGTCAAACACTAAGGAGATCTACTTTATCACTAAAAAAGTTATTTTTTTATGGAAGCAGTTTGATTTCTGGTTACTCAGCTGCTTAGCACGTTCCATACTCCTCTGCTTCGCGTGTCGCTCTGTATTTGTTTTTCTGGTGTTTGTAGTCAAACCAGATTATCTCCTTGCATCACTCAGTCATTGGGTTCGCTGGCACCAGCCCAGTTTTTCCAGCAAGCATATTAATCTTGACAATGCACCTGGGGTTTCACTCATTCCTACTTTGGCTTTTAATAGACATGTCCCCATGCACTCAATTTATTACCTTGCTTATATCCAAGAGTGAGCTGAAGAGCTGCACACCCCAGTAAATCACCTCAATTACCAAACTCTCCTACTTGACCAGAGGGGCTTTAAACCACCCAAAAGTTACACTTAAAACTACAACTACAGGCAGATATCTTGCTTCGCATCCCATCATACGTGCCCAGCCCAGAGAGGCACTATGTTTATAAGAGTGTATGTGCTTTTTCTGCCAGCAACCCTTCAGAGGTTCTCGGAGCAGAGGGATGTTCCAGGCAAGAGGGAGCAGGGCAGTGTGTGTGATAAGGATGTGCTCTAATGCCTCTGGCCAGAGTCAGACATTGCTGACAGCAGAAAGCATCCATCCTCATCATGAGAGAGATGTCAAGCTGAATTCACACAGAACCAGGTGCCCTCAGACCCAGGAATCAGTGTGGTTATTAAGGAGTATCAGAGAAAGGAGCCGCCCGGATGGATGGGGACGCTGAGGAAAGCTGTAGTCCCACTGCAGCCCAGTTAAAGGCTGTCCCAAACTTCAGCGCAGGCTCCAGTTTGAGGCAGGCTGTGCAGGGAAAGAAGAGGCCCTTTTGAGGTGCTTTGAGCAGTTTTACTGTTGCCATGAGGTGGTTTTTTCCCCTTCTCCCAGCCGGAGGATGACTTGTTCCATTTCACTGGAGGGCACAGTGTTCATTCAGGCTGATACGCCCTGTGTGTCATTCAAAGCCAAGACTCCCCCAACTCACAGTTTTGCAGCACAACAACTATTGCAGCCTGGAGCCAGTGCACCATTGAGGAAAATAATTATCCAAAAAGTAATTAAATTAATTGACCAGGGAAGTGATTCTGTGAGGCTGTGGGGATAATTAAAACTAACACATGTTTTGATGCATTTATAGCATAAATGCTCAGGGCCAAAATGTTAACTGGTGTATTTAGCTCCGTTCCTCACCCTGTGCAGCCACCCAACCAGTCCCCCACCCCAGCCAGCCAGCCTCCCCCCAGCCCCACAGCGCAGACCCAGGCAATAAATCCATCTAATGGGCTTTTTTCCCATCAGGGTATTTACACAAACAGGACTCGGTTTCTCGAGGCTCAAGAGGAACAGCTGAGCTCTGCAGAACCAGCAAGGAGAAGAGAAGGTCAGTGCAGTTATGGGCACAGGGCACGACTCACTGAAGGTGGAGGGGGGATGGTTCTAGTCCAGTTTTAGTGCAGGTAGTGAACTGGAAAGTGCTGCCATGGGAGCACAGCCAAGGAATTAGCTGGATTCATGGACAACAAGTCCATAAACAGGCACTAAAAGCTGCAGACAGGGAAGTACCCCTGGAGTCTGGAGGTTAGAGAAGCAAACAGGTTTTCTGCCTCATGTCCCTTGGTTTGGGGTGTGCCCTGCTCTGCTTGGCATGGGGAGACCAGGGGACGAGCTGGGGGCCCGTGCTGTGGGTGAGAGGTCCCACGGTGAGGCATCCCAGGATGCAGAGCTCTGCCACGGCTCCAGGGGGGGCAGAAGGCTCGTGCTCAGGTGGCCACAAAGACACCAGGACCCACTGAAAGCGAGTTTGCCTGTATGCATGGAAACTTGAAACAAACATCTGAGCAGGAGCGAGATGGATGGACACTCTTAATTAACTGTTTCTGGTGGCATATTCTTAATCATTTGGCTGATATTCCTGCAGCCCATTACAAACTTCATTAAATTTACTTGCCTCGCAGGCTTTTCTACCTCTTGTAATCAGCCTCATTCCTGTCAGAGATGAATTGCTCAGTGGGGAAGTTGATCCTACCCAAATGGAGCTCACTTGGAGCTTGCCTGGTGAGTAGTGTCACCCCACAGAAGGGTTCTCTGCTGCTTGTCTGTGCAGCGACACGGTGTGACATAAAGACTGTGCCACTCCAAGACCTGAGCTGCACTCACCAGGCTGCCTGGAGACAAGGAAGTACTGGTCAGGGTAACTGAACAAGCTAACCCAGAACATTTAATAGGAGACTTTTGGTCCTTTCACATCCATATTCAATACTGAAGTGCTGCAGCTACAGGGACAGGATTTTCAAAGTGTTTTCCACCAGACCAAAGCCAAGCCCCACAGTTCCATTCATTGCCTTAAACCATCTCTTAACAGTCAAACCAGATCCCTTAGCTCCTGTTTTTGAGAAGCAGTTGTTTATATGCTCTGTACCTGCTGTGACTTCTCTGAACATCCCTCTGCCTCTGTCCTCCCTTCCCCAAACGATGCTAAACCTCCCCTAAGGGAAACACCCGGTCCCCTCCACCCCCCCGGGCCGTGACGAGGGGCCCAGCAGCAGCTCCCCCATCCCACGGTTTTAGCGTGATGCCCCATGTGTCTCAGTAAGTCGTGAGTCATCCCACAGCAACCGGGGCTGGGGGGGCTCCTCAGTACCATGTCATGGCCAGAGGAACCAGAATCTACTCTGTAATTACAGTAACCATAATGCCTTAGTGTTGATGTGGGTGTAATCCCGTAATTAACACGTATTTTAAAAAGCACTTAATGCTTACGACAAAAAGCATGGAAACTTAATGCACTGGCTCAATAGCAGCATAACCCACTTTCTTCTGGGTAAGAAAGCAGAGAATTATTAGACCTCAATGCATCATTTGCTAATGAGCTGTAATTCCGTATTAATTTACCTACCAGTCGATTAGATGCAAGAGATTTACAAAATATGTTTGAGGCTGTGGTTGCAGAAAACCAGCTCACTGTGAGGAAAGTTATTAAATTTTTCTCTATGGTGCACCTGGAATAATTAATGGGTTGGCATTTAAATAAAACGCATAAGAGTGAGATCTCAACTGACAAGTTACAACGTTAGAAAGAACACAGGCAGTGCCATGGAGCATCCAGCTGCACGTTGGGGGGGACAAGGTTTATGGGGTGCTCAGACCCACAGGGGTGAGGAGCACAGCAGCGGGCTCCAAACTGCCCCAGGAGGGCACATCCAGTGTCTCACCAAGAGGAAAGTGGGATGCTGAGAGACCCAGGCATAGAAGAGCACAGATGCCATTGCTCACAGTTAGCAGAGGTGTCTGTCTCTGCTGAAACTTGAAGTAACTGAGAAGAAATTGCTTACACAGAAACACCTCGTGCACCTACACCAGCTGCCACATCAAGAGAAGCAGCATGAGACGCACGTTACTGGCGCCCAGGACTGGGAAGTATCTTTGCCCATTCCCCTGGAGCTAAAGCACCTACTTCATACATTGAAACACGGGTGGGACAGACCCAAACGCAGCACCCAATGACCTCCCACACCACTTACTTCATCTGTCACTGCAGCAGGGGAAAAAACAACCCCAGAGAGGCCCCAAAGCCACCAGAACACACAAGACCCTTTGTTTTTAACCCGCTGCTCCTGTACTGCCTTGGCAAACTCCTGCCTTAGGCTCAGCCTAAGTGATAATCGGGCTTTGTCCCAGCTCAGACTCCGGTTTTGTGTCCGAGACATCAATTCCTGGCGAGGGACACTAACCCAAGGATGAATGCTGACACCTGCCAGCACCAGCTTTGGAGCAGTGCCGGCCTAATGCCGGCGAGCTCCCGGCAGCCCCCAAGCCACTGCAAACCCCTGGGGGTCCCAGGCCCATGCTGGCCTGTGAGGGGCTGCACCCCCTGCTCAGCCCAGGGGCTCCCAACACTGTGGAACAGGCAGGAAAGGTGGCATGAGCAATTTAAGCAGGCTGTGAAATCATTTGAGGCCCATCTAGCTGTGACTATGCTCCTTTTCCCCCCTCCCCACTCCAAGTTTCCCCATGGAGCCCATGGGGAGTGTGCCACTCCACGTTAAGCCACTCCATTTGTTAATTTGTGCTGAGCCTCCCACCCATCCCTCTGCAAACAGGCACCCAGGGCAGGGTTGTGTATGCTGAGCACGCAGAGTGGGATGGGGGACTGGGGCAACCCCTCCTGGCAGCAGGGACCGCAGGGGTGTTTTATCTGTGGGGGGTTTGGGAGCTCACCCCGAGTCCCTCCTCCACTTCCAGGAGGAATAAACTCTGGAGGGAGGGCTGAGCCCTTCAGGGCTCCCAGCTGAAGACCGAGGCTCAGCACTTTATGCATCACCAGCAGCACTAAAGTGAGTGCTCAGAGGCCAAGCGATTTCCTCACTTAGATCCGTGCGAGCCCATTACCCTTTAGTGCTGTGACACGGGCACAGCCAAGGGCAGAACGCGGACATGCTGCACCCAAGCTGCTGCTGCCTGTGGGTTTGCTGCATCCTCAAGGCAAAGCTCTGGCAAACTCTGAGCCAACGGAAAGGCGCAAGCTGCTGAGACAATAAAATCTGCTGCTGAACTAACCCCCCCATTGTTTCAGCACAGGACTCGAAGCGGTGGAAACAATCACACTAATTGAGCTAACGTGTCCCAGGAAGGAGGCAGCTCTTCCACCCACCCCCCCAGCAAAGCCCTTCTGGAAGCCCACCTTCCCTGCACAACAGCTGGACTCCCTCACAAGGAATTTCATGGGAAAGTGCATAATCTTATAATGACTGCCTCTGTAAACAAGTCATAATGCCTCACTTACAGCCAGGGTCCCCTTGGCCCTGGGTGTCTGTACATAACATTGTTAATTTAGAAAACAGAAGAGACTCTCAGAAGTTCAGAGAATTACCCACCTCCCTCCAAGTGGAACCTAAATGGAGTTTTCTGCACTACCCATCTGTTCAATTTATATAATTCACAGGCTCTTCTCCAGATTGGATTCTCTCCTCATCTTCACACAAACCTGCAGTGCTCCTGTAGGAACTATCCTGGCCACAGACCTGAGCTGCACTGAAACATCCCCGGCATCGACAGACCAGCCCTGGTTAATGTGCAAGTATTTAAACAAGAATCACAGACTCACGGAGTGTCAGGAGTGGGAAGGGACCTTGAAAGAGCATTCAGTCCCACCCCCTGCCAGAGCAGGGTCACCCTGACTGAATCCCACAGGGATGCACACAGGTACCATTCACACCACATGTAAAATAAGGCGACTCCGGGGCAGGGGGATAAACCCCCCAAGCCCTCATTCTGCCCAGACGCTGTGGGGCCCCACACCAAATGCTCTGCTCTTGTGCTCATGCTGCAGCTGCGGAAGGGAGCCAAGGCACCGCTGCAGCAGGCTGTCTCCCTTCAGCAATGGGAAGATGCTGATCTGGAGCATCAGGCAAGACACTGCATCTTCCTAACCAGCACTGAGATGGGCCCAGAAACAAGGAAATACAAACTGGGAGGCTTATTTCATGGCACAGAGCATGGGGTGTAACGAAGGCCGTGGATCCAGCACTGTTACAAGCTCCTGCTCTGTCCAGCCTCCAGCTAATTACCCTTATTTCACCTCAAATTTTAAGTTCCACTCAGTTCAGTTTAGAACCCAGGGCTGCTCTTTGAAAGGAGAGCAAGCAGGAGGCAGGGGACCCGAGGGGAGCGCAGTAAGGTGCTGTGTGGAACGAGCATCAGCCACAAAAGGGTTCCCAAACCAAAACATCCCCCAGAAACACCTCCCCTCAGCACCCACAGCCGCTGCGCCTGCCCGGCCCACCTCAGCTCCAGCCATGACACCCCGTCTGTGGGTACCGGGGGGAGGTACCGCCAGACACGGTTGGTGCTGGGTGACCAAGGACCCGGGTATCAGCATCACAGCCCGTTGCACACGCGCTCCTGGTACCCTCACCATTACAGCAGGAGGTTGTCTGCCAAAAGCCCATTTAGCACAGCAGCAATCTGGCACACCCAGCCCCGGGAGGGAGCATCTCCAGGGAGCCATTTACCCAGCTCCAGGCTCTTCCGCAGGGCGGGTGTGCGCAAACCTGAGTGGAATCTGGAGTCACAGGGGTGCTGCCTTGCTGGCTGCTCTGTGCTTGCAGGGCTTGTAACTTCTTCTGCATCAGCAGCTCCAGGTCTGAGAAACACCATTCAACTGAATCACACTTTGGGCTTTATTTTCCCTGCTCTAGAAGGGTACAAACCCAAAAGCACGCAGGATGCTTAACATTTCCCTAAACTTTTATGTAGGAGCATCCCAGCAGACAATAAGTTCAAGTCCTCTGAATGTTTTGTACCTGGGCTGCAGATGGATTGGAAGAGCTGAGCCAGCCCAGTCCAGCCTGGACATGGCCATGCAGCTCCCACAGTGATGGCACGACCCCCTGGCACCCTGAGCCCCTCCTCACTACCACTCCACACCCGCAGGAGCCTTCACTCTGTTCTTCTCTACCAGGAACCTGCTGGAAGTTTGCAGCAGCCTCTTCTGCAATGAGATATTCCAGAAGGGCCAGGCTGCTGGTGTTCCTGTTCCCACTAAGCCCTACGAGCTCACAGAAGCAAAGTTTCCCTTAAGTCAATGACTTGTATGTATAAATATCATGGAGAGCTGTCAATAAAAGCATCCACAGATTCTGTCAGATAGAAGAGTAATTATGGCTTCTGCTTGTTAGCAATGAAATGATACATTAGCTGAGCTTACACAAAACACAAACACCTTCTGATTTCATTGAAGATTAATGCTAATGTGCCAAATTGCCAGACTAAACTTAATTGCTCTTTTTTATCTTCATTAAATAAGCAGCAACAGCAGAAGTGGTTCTGGTGACCTTGGATTTACACAGACCTTCAGTCACAGGAGAATCTACTGCTTTTAATTCCTACCTCAGGGAACTCCCTGGGGACCACAGCACCCTAAGTCCCCTCCTGAGCTGAAGCCTGCCCTGCAAAGCCTGGCTCTGGGGCTCTGCCTGCTAGGAAACCCTCGTATCCCCACAGGCCAAGGGAACTATTTCTGCCTCTGTAAAAAGGCAAAAAACCCCAAAACCTGATGGTTTTACTTCTTTAAAGACACTGTGGTTCCTTTTCTTTCCCTGTTTACGTTTTGCAAGAAGATCTTTGCAGAAGAAGAAAATATCACCCAGCTCCTTCCCATCCCCATGGCAACCTCCAGCTCCGATGGATAAAGACTTTGTGAAGAAGCCCTGATACTGAGGTTGGTTGTTTGCAAAAATTATACACCATCCCTCCCAAATAACTGGGTAATACCTGAAATGTCCTCAGGGTGAAGAGCAATGGTCTCACTTCAGCCCTCATACACCTGAGCTGCCTTCATTTACCCACAGCTTTCCAGGGAGCACGAGGAGCTGCTGTCTCACCCGTGCCTGAGCAGTGCATGCGCAGGTTTCTGGGGGGTTCTTGGTAACTAAGTGGCTTCACACAAGACTGACAGAGCATGGGAGTATGAGATCCTACCCACAACCACGTGCAGTTGGTCACTTAAAGCTGCTGTGGCACATCTGTCCCTATCTGCTCCCCCCACACCCTCCCTTCCTCCATATCCCACCTCTACAGATGCCAAAAGGGAGCAAAGAAGCATCCCTGCTCCTCTCCTGGGGCTAAAACCTGAGCGGAGAAACTGGGGAGAAGGAAAGGGCAGAGCCACCTTGTCCAAATGAGCTAAAGTCCCTGCCCAAGGCAGTGGCCTTCCTCCTCCTCCTCACTGGCTCTTCCTCAGTGGAATCTCTCTACCTTTCACTTGTGCGGTGCTGAGTCAGCAGGAGGGAGCTGTCCCTGCTGGAAGGGCCCTCCAGGCAAAGTTCAAATGACCAATTAGTGTCTCTATGTACTTCCAAGTTGCCTTCCCAGCTTGCAAAGGCTGAGTCAGTAACCTTTACAACAGCAAAGCTTATCATGGGATGCTCACGACTGCATCCTCAGCCATCGCTACTGAGGGAGTAGCCAGTCACATTTCCTCAGTAGTTAGTGATCCTCAAAGTTCAAAATTTCTACCTTGTTAATTGGGTTTTTCTGGCTCCAGCTTGAAGCTATCGGGTCTTTTTGTGCCTTTGTCCAGAGAAAAAGCCTTTCAGTACCTGGAGCTGCCTCCCTGCAGAGGTACTTACCCACCAAAATGAAGTAACAAGCTTCTTTTTGATAAGCTAGACTGGGCTCCTTAAGTCTACCACTGTAAAATGGTCTCTCCACTGCTTAACCATGCTTCACCAATCTTTTCAGCTTGGTGACACGGCAGCAGAAAGGTGAAAAATCAGGAGACACACAGGAAAAAAAGCAATTCCCCCTAGGAGATAAAGGGATCATGTGCTATGGGAGTGAGGGGCCAGCACTGCCCAAAAGACACTGGAAGTCATTCTACAACTGTAGTACAGAATTGCTCCAAAGACATTAAGGACGTGCAACACCGCTGCCCTGAGCGGGGACGGGGGGAGCTGGGGGGAGCTGCTGACAGCCCGGCTGCGATAAACATCCACGCCCTGTGTTTCTTAAGGCGTCTGAGACAGGGACCTGCAGCCTGACTGATAAGGTGGGCTGTGCTTTTAGTCCAGGATGCCACTGATGATTTCGACATGTTCTTACAACCCCCTCACAGATGCACATCAGGCACTGGAGGAAAAGGCAGCTCCCTGTCGTGGCGGGGACGGCTGCAGAGATCAGCTCCTAAGAAACATCAACTCGGCTGAAATTAGGTGATGTGAACCAGAGAGCTGGGACTTGTACACATTACAGTGATTGATGGACGGGTTTATTTGCAGTAGGCAAGTCACTGAGTGCTCCATGGATAAACCAGCCCCCCAAGACCACGCCAGTGCTCACATGCTCCTCCCAACCACTGTGCCAGAGGCACCGGGCTCCCGGTGCAACCACGAGATGGGCACGGACCAGTGACAGCTCCAAGGAGGCACCAGCCACGCAACCAGCTCCTTTCCCAGCCTGAGCATCCCACAGCAACATCCTTTGGAACACCCCACCACATTTTGCTCCAAGACGACCAGTACCTCTGAACTTCTCACTCATCACAAGCAGTCACCCAGTAGTTTCTCCATGACTGAAAATCAGGGCTGGCTCCAAATGATGCCCAAAGGGCACATGGTGAAGCAGAGAACAGATTAATTCATGTTCCCCCATCACTGGCAGCCCCAGAGCACACCCAGGAGAGCAAAACGCCTGGTCACACCACGCTCCCCCTGTTTACACCATCATCCCCACCATTTATGACACAGCAATAACAGGGCTGCTTCACCAGTGAGAGTCAATGCTGCTCTGTGTTCTGCAGGGGCAGCAGGGAAACATGGGTCTTCTGAAACCCCTTGCTCCCGACTCCTACCCACTACTAGTAGTTAACACTTGCCATTCTCATCTCACTTTTGAAAAACTGGTTCAGCTGAACATGACACGGGCAGTGACAGCACCATTTGTTACAGCACCAACCCTCTCACTTCATTCATGTATAATTTAATTGTCACTTCCATTTGATCAAATACATCTGAATTGAGGCCGTTTGCATTAACAATAATACATCTTTTCCCCTTCATTCCCCACACTGTGGCAGGTGTTACGTGATAATTCAATCAGTGCCTGCAGAAAGCTGCTGTTTAATTAATAAGGGTAGCTGCAAGAGAGGGGCAGAGCCAGGCATGGATGAAAATCCCTCATGAGGAGCAACAGACCCTGTTAAGGATGGCAAGACTCAGACACTCTCGTTTCAGTGTCGCTTGGAATTCCAGTGTTTGCCAAAGGAGAAGCTCCCTCACACACTGTCCAGGCTTGGCAGCAGCACAGGCTCTGGAGGGGGGATGCTCTGAGCATCGCCGATGCTTCACAGCTCGTGACTCGGAGAAATATATCTGACTGATGAAATGGATTTTTCTCTCCTCCTGATTAGGATATTGTAATTAATTCTCTGAAGAATCCTTGCTTAGGAACTTTATTAAATCCCATTAAGACTAATGAATTGTTGTTGTTTCCTAATTATATAGTTGTTTCAAGTTTAATGAACTGTATATTATCAGACTTATAGATAGAATGGACATTTTACTTTTAAGATGGAAATAGTTTAAACAGGAGATATATATCCTTGCTAATAGCATCAGTTGTCAGCTACAGTTTCTCAATGAATCTGCTGGAAAATACTGTGCTTTTCAATACAGATTTTGCTTATTTTTTTAGCTAAAGAGGCAAATGGAAAGAAACACGTTTGGATGCTTTATGTAAAGCAGATATTTTTGCTCCTGCTAACATATTTCTCACTGCAAACCAAGACCTCCAGGCCTATGTAGTCAGCCAGCCACTTCTAAGGGGAGCAGTGCCATCGAGTAGAAGTACAGAGCAGGATGGGTGCCCACAGTGCTGTGAAATAGGTTCCAGTGCCGCACCGAGGGACTGGGAACCACAGCATCACAGGACTGTAGGGGTTGGGAGGGACCTCCAGAGACCAGGTCCAGCCCCCTGCCAAGGAAGGGTCCCTGGGACCGGTCACAGAAGTCCCCATATGTTCATTCTGTGGATCAGTTTTGGGCACCATCCCTCACACAGGATGGGACAGGCATGGGAGAGAACAGGACCTTCCCAGCACCAGCAGAGATGGTCCCTGTCCTGTCCCTGTCCTGGGCGCTGACCTCTGTTCTCCAGCCTAACACAGAGCCCGGGCTATGCTCAGCAGTGTCACACCTCCCCCAGCGTTACCCAGACACAGCTTCTCTGCAGACAGCTCCTGAACTTTTCCCTGAGGGTATTTTGTAGGGCAAAACAGATATCCTCCTAAAACTGGAGCTGCTTAAAAAGTAAGAATTGCTACTGCTTGAGAAAAAAAAAAAAAGTCATCATCTTGAATGCTAATACAGATAATCTTCAACACCCAGCAGCCACACCACAGATTCATTTCAGTACAGAGATTATGTTAATGGACAAAAAAAAGGAGTTGTGATATTGAGTTAGATCAAAGATTTTGCATTTCAGTTGCTGCCTTTGGCACCAGTCAGTAATGCCCGTTCCAAAGCCAAGTCAAAGGCCTCCATCATGCTCTGAGCCCAACAGCAATTATTACAGGGAAAGGCGTGAAGTTTGGGCCAGAGTGATGCTTGATCTTGATCTGACATTAGTAGCTTAAAGTACTGGGGATTTGGGGAGGAATGATGAGCTTCTCGTAGGGCCAGGACTGCTCCTTGCACAGATACAGGGGACAAAAGTGGGGCAGTGTCCTGTTTCCCAGCCCGTGCAGCACTGGCCACCAGCAGAGTACAGCCAGGCTCCTGGCTCTGCTTTTCAGGTGGTGTTTGTGGTGTGTACATTGAAACCCCATGGAGATAACAGCTGGGGGCTGTGTGCAGGAGAGGCAGGCAGGGTGTGCAGCATGTCCCTGTGCTGCCAGCAGCAGCTTTGGGCATCCTGCCCCATCTGATAGGTGGTTACTCAACAAGCTGTGTCCCCTTTAAGCCTTCAGTACTCCAGCTAGGAGATGCAACCAGGCACTACATAACTGTACTGCCAGGCAGGAATACCATCCCTGTCCCAGCCCTTCAGCAGAGCTGGGAGCTCACAGTGGGACAGGGAGGATGGAAGGCAGCCCCTTCCCACCACCCAGCAGCAGCCTGCGGGTACCCATCCTCCTCCTCCCCCCCACACAGAGCACAAAGTCCCTTTCTGCTCACTTTCCATGGGAAATAAATACCCTTAGCCCAAACAAGCACATTATGGATAGAAACATTAAGCTTTATAGGTACACTATAGCTGAATGAATTAAGCTTGATAGTCCCTGGGGAGGCTGATCTACAGCTAGACCCATAGATCACCTGCTGTTGTGCTTTAGCCACCTCTTTCTCTCCCAGGAAAAGTCCAGAGCTGTTTCCCTATTTCCAGGGCCTCCTGAAGGTTTTGCTTTCAAGGGGCAACACCATTTTCTTCCCCTTGTTCTTTTCAGAAGGCTCCATCAGTATTTGCTTTGCAATAGCCAAGTTTGTTGGTGCCCCACGTTGCTCAGAAGTGTTATAAGTTTTAATTAGCAGGTTTTCAGTCTTCCTGACTAATTATAATAACAGACAAGAAATCACAGTTAAATTAATAAATCAAGTTTCTCTCCTAAATTGCTGTTGGGCAGAGCTATGAGAATGTTTTTAATCTGCCTAATTATGTTTGAGGATCTTGTCAATCACTGTATCAATACGAATCTCACGGAGGCTTTTGGAAGCTGCAGAAGGCTCTGCTGGGCCCAGGACAAGCATCCATTAATATCCACTCCCGCAGCCTGCTCGTGCTTCTGTGGACTCCAGTGCTTTTCCTGACTTTAAAACACTCCCCTGTCTCTCTCCCCAGCTCCTGTGCAGTCACAAACCAGCCCTCTGGAAAGCAGGCATCCAGCACCTTCAACTGCCAGCAGAGCAGGCTTGAGTCCTGCCACAACACGAGCCCCAGCACTCACAGCTGGAGGAAAAGAACACTGTTACTACAGCAAAGGGACTGAGGTGTATCAGCTACACCCCAGGGAGGGCTCACACCCCACAGCTCAAGTGTCCAAGGCAGGAGTTGGAAAAGCAGCACTAGAAGGGTTTGACAGGCATCTCTCTCCTCTCCCTGTGCTGCTTAGGAGAGCGCTGAGTCAGAGGCAGCATCCATCCCCAAGAAGCACTAGAGGAGCCCAGGCTGCCCAGAGCAGGTCTCACTTCTCTGCTTCAAGGAGCTCTCACAGAGGCTCCTGCCAAGCCCCCGCATCTCAGCCACGCTCAGCATCCTTTGGAGCCAGCACAGGATGACCCCAGTGCCCAGCACTAACCACTGTGGAGTGCTGGGACACAGGCTGCCCAGCCCCACACAATACTCCACAGCACAGGCTCTGCAGAACTGCAGGGTTTTACCTGCTGGGCCCAAAGCACAGCAACAGAGTTAATTGAATTGATTCCTCCCTTTTGGAGCAACAGGCTGAGACACACGGCTGGAGGAACCAGGAGAATACAGGGTAAATCAGTCTCTTCCAGATTTCAAACCTTCAGAATTGAGGCAGGTTTGAACTGTGGAGCCTCTAAAATGAATTGTTCCATGGTCAGAGGCCAGGGCTCTGGAACTGTTAACGTGGAACTGCACATTTCCCCCCATAGCTGAAGCCAGCGACACGTGAAATCACAGACAGGCTCCTGGTGCCCTACACACCTCAAACACGTGAAGGGGCCGGGAGCCACATGCAGACCCTGCATCAGCACTCACATCCCGATTCGACACCGAGGGAGAGGAGCATCAGTGTAGTAGTTACTGCTTGAGAGGGGACCATAAAGAGCATATTGCTAAGAGGTTTCTCATTAGTAGTAGAGAGCTGGAGATCGTATGATTCATCATCCCCTTTCTGGAAAGCTGGCAGAGCAGGGAAACGGCACAAATACAATTCCAGTTGCAACGAAACACCCTGTCTTTGAACATTAGCTTTGCTGGGCAGTAATCATCATCTCCATTTATATTATTTAATCCTTTAAGTGCACAAATGTAAAATGGCTCTGTGAGTACCCAGACGATAAATGAGGTTAAAACATTCATGGGCAGAGGAATCAAGTCGGGCTCACGCCGGCGGCTCGTACATTCAGCCCTCTATCATTTTGCCAGAACCATTACTAAGCAATCAGCTTCAAACCTCTCAGGCCTCAGTGAATGGGCTTCTGCGTAAGATGCCTGTCTGCCTTTCCTGAAACCCAGCTCTCTGTTATAAAGGAGCTGCATGGGATAGATAAAGTGTACTGAACACACCTCGCAGTAGTATAACTACCCTGGGACTGGGAACACACTGTGGGGGCTTCAGAAAGGGGCTTATTTCTTCAGCCCTGACTGAAACACAGAGCTCCCCAGTCCTGGGATGCATGAGGTGCTGCTCCAAACCAGCTGGATGGATGGAAGATGCCATAGACACATGTGCACAGATAATCTGAGTGCCAGAGCCCAAGGGGAGTGTGGGCAGGGCTGGAGCAGGGGGACGAGAGGAGACCCCTGGGCTGGGTTCTTCCCCTTCCCACGCTGGCATGGACCTGGCTGCCATGAAAGGGGAGCCAAGGGCTCCCCAAGTTTTGAAGCACACACCCCAATATTCAGATTCGGCACATTCACCACCTTAATGGAAATCTACAGCACAAGAACTAGGAAGGGTTAGCACCAAGGAAAGGGAAAGGTGAACCAGAAGCCTGGAAGTCACAGCTGTGGCTGCGAAAGCAAAGGAAACATCACAGCTCTCACACTGCACCTTGGTTTTTGCAGGTAAATTCCAGGCCCAGGTTCAGGAGTGGTTTTGTTCTGCACTGGCAGCTCCCAGCTCGCTCAGGAAAATCCACACTGGAAGCACAGAAGACACCAGCAGCTCTGTGCAGCTCCTGCCTCATCCCTGCCAGGCAGCAGCCAACACAGACTTCCAGTGTAAAGGGGTTTTGGGACTCCCCAGCCCCTCAGGCCTGTGCCTCCAGATGGTTTCCTCCTGCACATCCAACTCTGTCACCACCAACTCCCTGGTTCAGCTCTCAGCTTCTTGTCCCACCAAACGGACCCGGGTGCCTCATGAGCCCAGATATAAAGGGCAAACAAGATGCACAATAATTAACATAGATGATCGCTGCGGTTCCTGCAGCTGAGATTAATACCACACAGTCTCAGTTCCCTCAGGGATGCAGATTCTGGAAGTCTGCTGTACAGTTATTATTCTTTTCAAGGAAAATAGATTTACCCAATTTACCACCAGTTCTGATGGTGGGAGGAAGAATTTAATTTTTTTCCTCTTTGATAAATATCCACAACCTCTCCATAATCCCTATTCATCTGATCTCTGAGGGAAAATTTTGCTGATCCATCATCTTGTGGCAACCTTAACTCCCTTAGTGCCTCCAGGCAGGAGAAATGGATTCCCCTCACACCAACCTCTTTTGCCTCTAAAGCTTCCAAGTGAAAACTCCAGGGAATTCAACCCTTGTCCCCAGGAAGAGAAAAATGTGCCTGTGGAGGCTGGAGCAAAGGTGCTGTGGGGAGCCACTGTGGTGCCCTCCCAAAGCATTCCCATGGGAGAGCTGAGAGCCCGCAGGTTCCTCCTCCCCGACGGCTCCTGCAGACAGAGACACTATTCAAAGCTCCTCTATTCAAAAGCAACAGGGAAAGAACATCTGTTGAAAAATAAATGCAGGACTAATTATATATGATTGAGGTTTTTAAACTGCTATTTTTAGCCTCGTGTTAAAAAGATTTGATGAATCGAAGGTTTGTGCTCAGCATTTTGAACTGAGAGAGGAGTGGAGAGCTGACAGCAGGACCTGTGGGGATGGAGCACGGAGCCCAGGGGTGCGCCTGGTGCCCACTGCAGCCTGCCCGAGCCCGGCACCCACCCCCTGCATCCGCCTGCGTTCAGGCAGACAGACAACAGAACTGGCAGCTCATCTGAATAAGAAAGTCTCTGTTTCCTCCTCCTGCGGGATGAGAAGGAGCAGGTGAACATCAAGGCTCTTTTCATTAGCGAGTTTACTTCAGCTCGTCCCGCCGGGGAAGATCCAAGCAGCGCAGCAGTGACACATCTGAGGATGCATGAAAGGGCCTGTGTGCATCACCCGAGAGGCAGGCGGGTCCCACGGAAGGATTCCTGGGCTCTGATCTCACATCACCACGCTGTGTCATCGGCAGACAGCCACAGGGAAGGCCTGACAGAATTCTTTTTCATCTGCTGCAGCAAGGAGGAGGATGTGGAGGAGGAGACACGGATCTGGCATTGGCCAAGAGAGCCATGAACACCCGACTGATGCAAACGCACTCGTCGACCGATGGGACTGCTTTTGCTGCCAGCACCATGAGCCAGACAGGACACTGCTCTGTGCCCAGGGGCTGGAACCCAGACTGCAGAGGCAGCTCTGGGGGGCTGCACAGGGCCCCAGCACATGGCCAGGAAGGCTCAGGGAGAGGTACAGGACCCCCAAAGCAAACTGTCACCTCCCGTGCCGCTCATCCTGCATCCAAGCACTGCTTCATAACTGAGGGAAGAGCAAGTAATGTGCAATCAGGAGAAAAGCTGTTTTTCACACTTATTGCCCTTGAATTGGCAGAGTGAGACATCATGTTTTATATTAACTTCATAATAATTACAGTTATTACTGAATTCATGTATACCAAAGAGGTTACAGCTCCCCAGGAAAGCTCATAATATTATTAACGGGTACGGCGTTCCATCGGCGTCACCGCGTGAGGAGCCAGCTCCAACAGCGTGATGCTACAGTGTGCCTCCCGACACCTGGGGAGCTGCGGGCGGTCACACATGCGGCACACACATCACTGCCCCCAACCACCGCTCCGCTGGCACATCCCAAGCCCTGTGAAGCCCTGTCCTTACCGAAGGCAGCGGGATTGAACCCAAGGTTCTGAACGCAGAGGAAAGGCGCGAGAAGCTAGGGAACCACCACTGGCTGTGGAGAAGGGATGGCAAGGAAGATGGTGTCTGTGAGGCATGAGGGGCTCCCCCAGCCCGTGCCTGTACTCCCCACACGATTAATTGCAGAGATTTCATTTCTGTGGGCATGTGTGATGCAAGCAGGCAGGCACACTCTCCCTCCAGATTAGAAGAGGTGACCCATCTATGGAGCAGCTGTTATTGTTGCTTAAAGATCTGGAGAGGGGCTAAAGGAGTCAGGAAAGGTCATCTTTGCACCAGAAGGCTGGGGGAGGAGAGCAGGAGGCTGCCAGGGAAATCCCCATACAAGGCAAAGGACATTTATGGTGAGAGATGGGGCAGCTCCATCACGCCCTGCTGCCGCACACTTGGCACACCCAAGGACACCAACATGGCACTGCTGGGCCCCCACACAGACAGTGAGCAAGTCAAAGAGCAGTTGTTGTCTCACATGTGCCATGCCAAGTGACACACATCCAGGCTGGGTCGATAACGTCCCATTTTTACTGTAAATCTAATACTCAGATCCTCCAATCAAATTAATTGTCGGACATAAAACCCAACCATATACATGATGGGAGTAAAATGAGACAGCAGGTCTATTCCAGGACTGTTGCAATTTCCTCCCTAATGTCAGGCTACAGTAACACATGCATATTTCAAAAAAATTAAATTGCTATTAAACTTTCTGACCATCTTTGTAAATTAACCTCTCTTTTCATCTCAGCAAGACCCAGCTTTTGATTTAGCAGGAAATAATGTTTTGAGCAGTTTCCAGACTTCTTCCATTAGGCATTTGGGCTGTGGTCAATAAGCCTGAGTTAATTACCTGCTCAAAGCTGATCATACTCCTGTGCAAATTGGCAGCTTCTCTGCACCACACTGGTTTTCTCCCCTTCCACCTAAAGGTGAAGCCAGAAGGGTGTGACCTACAGCAAAAAGATCCCCCAAAAGATCCCCCAAGCACAATGGCTGAGGTCACACACCTCTGTACCACATTGCTCCAGCGATGGGTGAAACAAGCTACACTCAGGGCACGGCACACAGTGTCCACAGCCAACATCAGGCATTTAACAGCATCGAACAAGCTTACACAGAGCCCTTGATCTGCAGCCTGAAATCTCACCGCCCAGACAAGCTGTGTAAGATGTAGCTACAGGTGCACTAACACCCTGACACAATCCGCTCCGGATTTACACCTGTGCCTTAGCTTTCACACTCACAGCTTCAGCCACAGACCAGTGCCCTGCATCAAGGGGACAAGCAACACCAAGATGGGCTCTTTCCCTTTTAACTAGGGGTCTTCCCTGTGAAGACCTTGGCCCACAACCAGCCCAGCCCATGCCTAAACCAGGTGAAACCCCATTTATCCACTATCAGCAAAGCCATAATTGAGAGCTCAGTCGGGAGCCTGCCCCTTCACACGCCGTCTGGAGAGCTGACAGAGGCACCTGGAGGGGCTGGGAAATAGGTTCTGCCTCATTACAAAAGAAATTGCACCTAAATGAAAAACAACATATAATAAGGGCTCTAAAGCACCAGTGAAACGCTGCCAACCAGACAGGTAATCCAGTGATATATAGCACACACCATGCCTTTGACAAGGGTCACCCGTAATTATTCAGCAACTGAAGGAGCTGAACTCATTTCCCCAAAGGCTTAAATGTTTTTTATTATGATGTGTAAATTCCAGGGCAGAGAATTAGCTGGCCAGGACCTAAGAATTGCATCTCTTTTGATAGATTAGAACCAAAATAATCATACACACAGCAAAGCTGAGGCACATTAACTGGGCTGTTCGCTAGTGTGTTGAGAAGATTTCCAAGGCAGGATACCCTTGAAACGTTCCCCTCCTTTCTGTTTGGTGGTGGCTGTTATTAAAATTTTAATAGCCTAAACTACAAAAAGATGTATTAAATCTGTGGGAGGCTGGGCCAGCACATCTGCCAGGCGCTGCAGAGGCTGCTGGTGACAGCGATGCTCAGCGCAGCCGGCATCCGTCTCACGGCACAGCCGGCGGACTCCTCACAGAGAGGGATGAGAAGTGGGTAGTTGGGAGTGGGGACAGGCATGTTGAGGGCACAGAGCATGCTTCCTCAGGGAAATTTTACCTTCTTTTGCTGAAAAACACACGCTGCTGGAGTCGCTTCCGTGAGGAAGCTGAACCCCATCACACCACCTTTGTGTGCCATTCAGTTTGGGGGGGATTAAAGTGATTTTGTTTAAAGCACCTGCCACAGTTGTGCACACACAGGGCCAGTCCCACTGCCAAGGATGCCAGGGTGATGTGGATTCACCCACACACTCAGAGAACCTTGGTTTGCAGGGTCAGGAGGGAGAAGGGCTGCTCCCTCTTGCTGCAGCTTTCCTAATCCTGAGGGAACCCCAGCAGCTCCGTGCCCGTTTCTGGGCTGCAGAATGAGATCAGGATAATAAAAGACACCCTGGAAGTAGGCAATAATGGGAAAATTATGTTTTGATATGGAGGCCTGCTATGGATGATGGGGAAAATTGAACAACATCGATGATAGAGGAGGTGCTGGAAAACCACTGTGTAGCAGCTGATGAGACTCATTCAGCAGATCCTGGACCAATGTGACAGATTTCAGAGAATAAATCCCTGGCTGTCTTGGTTTATCTCTATGCTTCTCTGCCTTTGCTCCTTTAGGATCACATCACCACTTTTCTTCCCCCCCTCCCCGTTTGAGGGCTGTGCTTCCATCCAATCCATTCCATCCTGTTCCCCAGCGTGCCAAGTTCAAAACTTCAGAGGTTTGCTTTGGCAGGAGCTGGACGAGGTGATCTCCAGGGGTCCCTCCAACCTCCCCATCCAGGATTCTGTGACTCCCTAAAGGGACACCCCACCATGAGCAGCCCTGGCTGCTAGCCCCTGGGCCTCTCCTTCCTCATCTGTGGGAAGATTTTGTATTTAAATGGTTTTTGCTGTAAGAAGCCCAGCTCCAGGGCTGAACTTCTGCTCAGCATCCTCTCAGAGGCTGCCTGGATCGATACCACTGCTCAGCAGCTGCAGCACACTGTTGTTATTGCATTATGACATGTCGTAGTGAGCTGATCTATGAGACTTTCTGCTTCCTTGGGACCCCATGAAGACCAGCGTGGCACCAAACCCAAACGAATTTAAGCCAAACCACAGGAGCTAATAATGGAGAAGGGACCCTGGAGCTGTCAGTTCATGTGTGCCTGTGCACTGAAGGGGTTCATGAGATGCAGCCACCCTGCTCTGGATCCCTGGGCTGCTGCTTACCAGCCTTTGCAGCAGCTTCTCAAGGAGGGCTGAAAGCAGCAGACAGGGACCAGCAGCCTGTGCCAGCTCTGAAGGGACAGCACTGTGCCCCTTTGCAGCCCAGAAGGCTTCGTTCCCCTGCTGCCTCCGTGGCTCCCTGCCCTCCTACCCAAAACAATTACAGGGAGGTTGTTTTTTTTTTTTAATATGAACTACACAGGGATTTCACAAATCAGTGGATTTCGCATTTCTCATTTGGAAATCACTTCAGATAAAACAGATGTGAAGGGGGAGCTTCCCAGAGGTTAGAGTAATGTGATAATAAGGTCAGGGAGCCATTTATGCCCCTACCTCACAGGGAGCTGCTGGCTGCTCATGCACCCTCACCAAGGGACACTGTCTGCACAAGGGGAGTGGTGCCAGGGGCTGGAGCTGCTGCCTGCCAGGCACGGCCTCGAACAGGCAAGATGGGTAAGGCTGCCACAGGCACCCAGATCAGCACCTTTCCTCCTAATTAAAAACCAAACCAACACCACAGCCCACAGAGCAGTTCTCACGTTACTCTCCTTTGCTCTTTCCACACGGGGAAGTCTGGCTAACCAGCACTTGCAGGGGGCTGGTGGGACTCTCACCTTCCCATTCTGGTTACTGCCTCTGAACCGCATCCCTGCCCCTTCCCACAGCTGGAAACATCGACTGCAGAGGCAGCACTCACCCTGCAAGTGAAGGCCAGGTATGAGCTGGCCCCATTCTGCTATCCCCCCCCAATTATTCCTCCCTTTGGAAGCTGTGGTGGCAGCCAACACACCGGTGTTCAGACACAGACCCTGAGCACAGCATCCAGAGGGACGAGGAGATGAGAAATGCCCGGTTCTGCCTCGCTCCATCAAGGCCTGATGCTGGTGTGATGCTGTTAGAGAACGCTGAGCAACTCTTAATATGTTGGCCACGTTACAAAAACGTTTGGGTGATTAGCTCGTGAAAGGAGAGATCAATCCACTGGAGTGAAATAATTGTGGGTTCATTTTGCTACATGCTCTGTTCCGCGTTTGATGACTAATTATCAGCATCTAATAAGGGAATGCTGTCTTCCAATCATGTAAAGGTTAAACACATTGCTTTTACGTGATGTTGGAGACTGCCCACACGAGAAGGCTAAATATTTCTTTCATGGCTATGTTTGTCTGGTTTTATCCATGTTGAGTAGAAAATACTCTGCTTTAAACATACACCGCCGCTGCTCTGCTTTCCTAAATAGATTTATAATTATCTCAAAATGGAACACACTCAGCTCCTGTACGAGCGATTACCACGCACTGCCCTTCGCAGGAAGCGCAGCCTTTGGCGTATTTTCACTGCAGGAAATGAAGGGAATGAGATAAATCAGCACAGGTTTGTGCAGCGCAGGGGTGAGGGCACGGACGTGGTCAGGCTCTGCTGGCACCGTGCCCCTGCCTCGGACAGGGGCTTCTTCCTGGGACCTGACCCTCCCTAAGCAGGGAAAGAGATGGGGCTGGGCTAGGCAGAGCTGGAGCAAAGGCTATGGAGACAGAGAAACTGCAAGCCTCAGGGCTGGACCTGCACTGGCTTCTCTGATACATCCCGAGAGCGTTACAGGCCCCTGGTCACGCAGCACAGCGCTTCTCCCCCCACGGCGCTGCTGTGCCAAGAGCTGTTACCCAAAGTGCCAGTGCTCTGTGACCGGCATCTGCTGCAGAACCCTCTCTGTGCTCCTAACGACACCCTCACACCAGCACAAGGTGCCTCCTAAAAGCTTCTTCCGTGAAGGCATTTATTATTGATGCACACAAAGGAGAGAGGTGGAAGAAGTGAGAACAGAAGCTTATTTGGCATCACCTTAAAATTCTGAGCATGCAAGGAGTCAGACCAGACAGACCCCAGTTTAGGCAGCCAGGGCTGCTCCCCCCGTGCCCAGCACTAAGGGTCCCTCCATCCTTTGCCTGTGCCAACCCTCACACCCTGAGGTGGGAGGTGGCTCGCTTAGAGCTGCGCCTGCCTCCACCATGGGCATCCCTCAGCTCCCCAGAGTTCCCCCCATTCCAGCTATGGTTTAGGCAAGCCTCCTCCACAGTCCACAGGGACACACAGGCACCTCAGGGTATAATTCAAAGACTAAAACCGAGCACTGAGTCACCAGCACAAAGAGCCTCTCGCCACCAGCAAGACTGAGCCAGGAGCAAATGGGATCTGACGGCGATACCGCAGCTCGATGCTGAGGCTGGCAGGGTGAACCTGAGACAATTATCTACAGCACCAGCAGATCCTAAGCCTCACTCAAGGCCCACACCAGCACTGCAGTCCGTTGGGACAGCAGACTCATTGGTTCACACCAGCAAGGGAGCGGGGAAGAGGGGAGAGCTGGGAGGAGAAAAGCAAGAACTATCCAAGTAGTTTGGCTTCAATTGGGAAGGGAAGAACTGAGCTTCCAGGAAGATATCCCACTCACATGACCTGTGTCACAGCCCAGGTTAATCTGAGCTCTCAGGGCTTCTCTGAGCTGCTCCCAGGTTTATTATTTTCTCTCTCCAGTCTCGGGTTTAATCCTCCAGTGCAAACGGCCTCCAGCCAGCTGCCTGCATTGCAGGCTGCCCAACAGCTCATGTCCTTTCTGTAGCTCAGGACAGTGATTGCTGTTGTGAGGTAGAGCAAAACAGGCTAAGTATGCTTTAATTCTACAGAACCCAGGGAATTAAAGCTCCTCTAAAAGGCCCCCAGTGCCATTGAGTTAAACATGCCAGCTGAACCTCTGGCTGTCCACAGGCTGCTAAAGAAATTCTCAGTTGACCTGCAGACAGAAACAGCTTGTCTTGTTGGGGAATCAGTTTGGCTGTGGTCTTTGTGCCCCAAACCAGAGGGATAACCTGAAACAGGAGGACTGGCACTGCTCAAAACAGAATCAGCAACGTGGAGGAGTCAACAGCTCCTCCAGCACTGACCCGGTTTGGCATCGATGTGAAGCCCACACCAGACACCCAACAAGCACCTTGTATCCCTGAAGGATTTAAAAGGAACATCACTGACATAAGTGCCTCTGCTAATGGTAAAGACCAGAAGTAGCTTGTGGCCAAGGGATAAGTGTTTTTGGAAAGCTTAGCAGCAGCTCCCACACTGGATGTCCTCACAGGCCTCGGGAGGCTGGTGCTGCATCGTTGGGCTTAGGCAAAATCACCCTGAGTCCTGTTTGCAATGGGCCTGGGATAGCTGTGTGTCTCCTCTGAATGTCAGCTGGGAATCACCCACCCTGCTCCTGAATAGAGGCTGTGAATGAGAGTCAGGAAGTGCTAATTATTATTATTAATATTGATTGCTGTTGTTATTACAGCAGCTTTGAGAACTCCTGGAATTTAACTGGATGCAGGGAAAACCCATCCCCTTGGGCAGCACTGAGCGGTGCTGTTAGCAGTGCTGATGGCTCCACATGCCAAATTCTCCTCCCCTCTGTGCTGACATCCCCCTGCAATAGCTGCTAATGCCGTTATCTGCATCTCCACGGGCGTGAGTTGGAGCAGGAGGGGGTCCAACAGAGAGAGCTGATCCTGTAACACTAATCATCCCCGTAAAATGCTCTTTTCATAAAACCATTTTGCTGTGTGCCAACATAGCACAGGGCACAGCAGGAGGACCAGCCTCGTCCAGAGTGCCCACCAACACGGGTCACCTCCATCCCAGCCCCTCACTGCTGCTCTTGTGTGAGGAAAGGGCTGTAGCCATTGCCAAAGGGATGCCTGAGGAGCCCTGTGGCAAAGAGCCCTCCCTCCAGCAGGTCTGACAGGGGGACAGCTTTTGTTACCAGCTGGGTCTAAGCTCCAGGCTTTAAGGGGGCTGGGATGCTACAGAGCCAGCCTCCAGCTAGCAAGCAGCCGAGCCCTCACTGCACATCCCCCTTCGTGCCCATGCGCAGCCCCAACTCTCTGGGTCCTCATGTTAAGCACATGCTTAAACATTTCTGAGCAGCACTGGAACATTCCAGAGAGCCAGCACCTTTCTGGGCCCAGGGCTGAGGATTTCAGGTCATCCCCCCGCCAGCTCTGTGCCCCGGGGCACAGCCCCCCACACCAGCACAGCCGGGATCACCCTGCGCTGCAGCCAGGGCTCAAGTCACCCCCAGCCATCCCCATGAGATCAGCTGCCTGCAGCCCCCTGGAAATAAGCAATCAGAGGAGCTCAGCTGGCAGACTTACCCAGCCCTTCGCCCGCCTGTCTGAGCGCTTTAGAGGAGTTATCTGCTCAGAAAAGGATTATTTTTGAGCCTCCCTTTGCCAAAACATGTAAGCCTTATCAAATGGAAATCAGAATCTATTCTTTGGATCAGCAGCCTGGATCAAAGCTGAGGTGGAAAGGAGGTCACAAAGCACTTCCAGGGATGTCTGCCTTGCTTTCCCCCTCAGGCTTCACATCCAAAGGGCTGATGGGGAACATGCCGAGCTGCATGCTCCCAGCAGCCACTAACACAGCCAGGGATGAGGTACAGTCCTACCTGGCTCCTGTAACAGATCAGAGTGCAAAACACTGGCAAGTTCTGCTCCCTTCCTTCTGCTGGTGTTTCTAACAGCAATAAAGGAACCCTCAGACCCAAATCCCTCCCTGTCAGCATCACACCTGCCCCAGAACCCTTCACCCCAGCTGCTCAGCTAACTTCACACAGGTGAAGGCAGTCTCAGGCAGAAGATCTCTGCAACAGGCAAACTACACATGGAAAAGCTTCTGCAACATCTTGAATGCCCAGAAATGAGGCATTTTATACACCTCTGTTTCTGCAGTTGGGTGAAATGAAGAGCTGCTTCTCTCTCAACCAGGCAGGGTCTGCAAACTCAGTTATCCAAGTAAGAAGTGGCACAGAACTGTGAGGTTTCATCAATTCTGAAGCCATCATTTGGCTTGAGCTCCATTCGAATGCTATTACATGGATTTACTGCTCACCAGTTAAACATTTCCTCTGTTCCCATTTAAGCTGCCTTGTATTATGCCCTGCTACATCACTCTAGATTGTGCTGCTTGCTGCATGTTACTCCTTGCACAGAGAAATGCCACACACAGCCTTAGAAAATACATTACCTAAGCGTTCAGCTACAATGATGAATGCTATCTACTTTTAAAACAGGAGTTTGTGTAACTCATTCCTGGGCAGTGGATGTGAATTTGCATTCTGGAAGGCTTCCTGGCACATTTGCCACCAAAACCAGACCTGCTCATCAGCCTGACCCTGAATTTTGCTATGAGCAAAACCAGCTGTAGATGAAAAGATGGGCCAAAGCGTCTTGACTAACCAAAGAGAAGGAAAATCATGTTCAACACCAAAGTCTGGGGACAGAAAGCAGGAAAGCAAACCAAAGGCAGGGTCTGCTTTCATTCAGAAGCCAAGGGTCTCACAAGGAGCCACCATGTCCTGGCAAAGGCACTGACTGCCCCACACCCCCCTTGCACAGGCTGCTCCCCAAGCCTGTGCAGCAGCAGGGTCTCCCTCCCATGCACAGGATCACAGAGCAAGAGCCTCCTGCTCCAGAGATGTTTGCATCAATATCCCTGCAGAGCCTCTTGAGCAGCTTAGAGGAGAGATTTGCCACTCGTTAAGAACTTAATTTTAACGCTGGACTACCCAAAGACACCAACTGACTTTGCTCTTGAGCTATCCACTGCTGAGCAGTGTAAGTTAATGCAGTAACAAAAGCTCTTCTCTCTGTAGCAAAGGGCTGCACAGAGGATTAAGACCTGAATTCCAGGTTAGCCCTTAATGACACGCACATGGAAGAGCTCCCTGTTAGCTAGAGGCTGCCCCTGCAAGGCAGAAATAATGATCTTACCGGATTCAATGATTAAAAAACAGTCAATCAGATTAAGGCTGAATGCTCGTTATGGAATTTGTCTGCAGGTAAAGTTATTTTTAATCCATTCCAAGATAAAAGAGCAAACCCAGCTCTTAGCATCCCCCTTATCTACAGAGAGGGGCTTGGAAAGATGAGTCGGCTGGGGGCTCCTCCTCCCACCCCTCATCCCAGCACAGACCAGAGCCACAACCCAGCCACCAGCAGAAGTAATGGGGCTCAGCTCCTTCACACAAGCATCCTTCCACTCCAGCAGCTCCACCAGGCTCAGTCCTTGGTTGCTCCAGGCTCAAAGCCTGCAGCAGCCCCACTCTCCCCTCACCCAGCTCTCAGGACAAGCCCTGTTGCTGCCCAGGTGTCCCCTCCAGCAAGGAGGGTTTCTCTGCCCACAGCCCAGGTCTGTCTCAGACCTGGAGGGAGGGGATGAGGTTTGCTGCAGGAAGCCTTCGTCTCCTGTTCAGGGTTTTTAAGCTATTTTTACTTTCAATGTGATAATTAAGCAGACAGGAAAAAAGGGCTTACAAGAAGTAAGGCCTTTCACTTTTATTTTCAACACCCTATTTGTCTCATTAGAAGTTCGGTGAGGGAGGAGGGAGCCACCTCTCTGCAATGCCATCATCACAGGGACAGAAATTCACCCTTGCACAGACCACAGGGCAAGTGCTGCACGAAGCCACCAGGCTCCAGAAAGCAAGGCCCAAAATCCCCCAAAAATAACAACCAAATTCCTATCACAAAGCTAGAGAACTGGATGCATGTTTGGGAAGAGGGAAGCATGGGGAGGAGCAGCCTCAGCTCTGCTCTCTGGGACACTCCAGCAGCCTGTGCAGGCAGGGAGGGCTCACCTGCCCCCCTTGAAGCTGTCCCAGCACAAGCACATCAGCAGGGAAAGGTCCTGCCACCAGCACCTCCCCACATGCCGAGGGGAACGAAGGGAGCAGCACCCCCTAGGCAGGGCTGGTGGCTTCCACCCTCCCTCACAGAGGCTGAGAGCTGCAGGGGTGAGGAAGCATCCTGTCCTCCCCCCCAAGCACAGGGTAGCTGTGGCTGCTGTCCCAGCTTTGCTGCGTGTTCCCAAGTGTGCTTCATCAAACCCCAAACAGAAAACAAACACAGGCACCCTTCCAGAATGGGAACGGGGATTGCATCCAGGAAACCAGCAACTTCCTCCCAAAGCAAGAAAACACAGAGAGGAGACACAAGACAGGGCAGCAGCAACCCCCCAGCACGGGCTCTTTCCGGGAGCCCCGGGTTCCTCCCTCTCTCCCAGCTGCTCTCAATGCCTGTTGGGAGGCAAAACTCCCACCAGACAGCTTGGTGGTTGCAGCACCCACAGGGTGCTTGGAGTCCCTGTGACCTGGCAGCACTTGCCCCTTCTTTATCCACAAAGATTTTAACATTTACTGTCTCTGATTCAAAGGACACACACAGCTTCTGCACAGATGTGAAACCCAGGACTAACCTTGCAGTCACAGCTCCATGGTCCCCAGCCAGCACCATGCACAGGGCAGTGAGAGATGGTGAGTCCTCGTGGCAGGAGCCAGGAGCCAAGCACAGCTCCAGACATGGGATACACCACACAGTTATATCCCCAAACCCAGCTGTCTCTTCATCCCACCTGTCCAGGCTGTGGCTGCCCAGGTCCGGGGAGACCTCTGCACAAGGCAGGGAAGGCTCTTCTCTGGGTGCAGGGACACCTGGAGAAGCATCCTCAGAGCCTGGAGGGAGAAGCTGCCAGCCTCGGGCTTTTATCAGCTCCCTCCCCAACCCAGGCCACTGATTGAGGTGGTAACAGAACGATCTCACCTGGTGGATGGATTATAGGAGGCAGGTGAGCTGAAAAGGGGAAAAAAAAAAAAAGGAAAAGGAAAAAGGAGGATTCCTGCTTCCCTGGCCATCCCTGGCACACTCTGATGTACATCTGTGTACAGCACTAACACGAGGGAGGAGGGCAGCTCTCTCCTAAGCCAGTTCACCCAAACCCAAGTCACCAAAGTGCAGCCCTTGGGTAGAGGAGACCTCATCACCTCTGATGCACCTATAGACTGCTCAGCTGAACAAGGGCAATCTCTCTCCCAGATTTCTCCTCCCTGGCCCCAGATCTAATAATAATAATAAAAAGGAATCATGATAGTGCAGGATTCATTCCCCAGACAATAGCTAGGCAGGCTGTATATTGCTTTATGGCTGTTGACTTGATTTAAAATGCACTCTTAAAAATGAAAGAACACCTCCCTGAATTTGCAGTAAATGTATAGCTCCCCAGGTCTGATTTACTGGGTATGAGCCACCGAAAAACTGCAATTGCAATTTACTGTATTGTTGACTCCAGCAGCAAAGCCTTCAGCATCACCAGAGCTCCAGTAGCCGTTCCAAACCCGATAATCCAACATTAATCATTTATTCCAGGTCGGTTTGGGGGGTTGTTTTGCTTTTCTTTAATTGGTCTCTCAACTTCCAGGAGATAATGACGAATGCTTTGATGGGGACTGGTTAACCCAATGTGTGTGAGATCAGAGGAGCTCAGTTGGCTTCTGCCTTGCTCGGTTCAGAGCTTTTTAGCCTTGGTTGACTCATAATTGCCAGAATTCCCAGCTGGCTGGAGGCAGATCGTTGCGAGAGGAGCTCGCCACAGAGCAGGCAGCGAAGGAATGATGGCGAAGTCCTGTCTGGCCTGTAGGAGCACAGAATTCCTATGCTTACACCCAAGCTTCTCGCTTCAAGGCAGCTGCCCCCCTTTCCCTCTCTCTGGCATCACTCTGACTCCTCAGAGAATGTGCTACTTGTTTTCCCAGGACAAGCCAGAGGCACTTCAGGCCCATCCCACTGACGGTGCAGCTCTACCAGCAAAAACTTCTCTGGCTCCGCTCTGTCCAGGGCATAAATGAAGGCAGAGTGCAGGCAGCACTGGTCCTGAGCAGGCAGGGGATACCCTGGCACAGCAATTCGCTTCTCTGCTACGTGACCTGGCAGGACCACACATCGCTCAGCTGCCCAACGGCCCCACGTCCTCCGCTCGCTCCCGCTTCGCTTTCCGTGCCCCCGGCCTGCCCGGTCTCCTCTCTAATCAGGAATGTTAACATGAGACTCTCATTACTTCAGTGTTTGGATGTTGATAACGTGGCACAGGGCCAATGAAGCACAATGCCCAGTGAGCTGTCGCAGTGCACAGCATCACACAGCAGCACCGCTGCCTCACGCGCCGTGCCATACGAGACTGGAAGGGCAAGAGCCACGGGATGCGCTGGGGAGACACCAAGGACAGTGGACAATAAATCAGAGCCTGGATTCGGTGTTGCCACTGTCCTTCGAGGGCCTTTTCCCTCTACTATCATGTGTGATCTTTCCTTGATTTGCTAAGGTCAGCTGAGCAGAAAATTCTGCAGCTGCTGGCTAGCTAGAGAGCTGCTGGACACCATCCATGGCTCTGTCCTCGTCCCTTTCGGAGAGAAGTGGCAGAATGCAGCTGCCTGTGAGGCTTTATTTCAGGCTGGAAAATCTCCAAACATAGAGAGGAGGGGGGGCACTGAACACGCTGTAACTCAGAGGTGGCCTTGGACCAACCCCCTGGTTTCCAAGCAGCAAGAGGCAGTGAGCAACTGCAGATGGGGTAGGGACCGTCCACCGGACACCCATGTCTCAGACAGATGGACGGGCCTGAGAACTGCACAAGGATGTGAAAAGTACCCCTGTGAAGTCCACAGTGTTCCCCAAAGGGGAGCTAATACAGTCTCCAGTCATCCAAAATGACATCTAAATATAACATCTCGATAGCCCTTAACATCTCCCTCTACTCAACCTTCTCCGAGAGGTGCCTGGCAATAAGGTGCTTTCCCCTTTGGGGTGTTTTAAAGCCAATAACAAGATTCCCTTAAAAACTCCAGAGGGATGCTGAGGGAATTTGGGGTTTCATTCTTTTACAAACAGCTGTCAAACGTTTCAGGCACTGGTTCTGCAAAGAACCTGAAGCAGAGCTGTGCTATGAAAGGCCTTTCATGACGGACACTTTCCAGATTCCATAGCCTACCTCTCCCTGTAAGAAGCCTGTGAAATTTTGATCCAATTTTTGGCAGTTGTTTCTGTGTCAGACTCTTCCCCAGCAGCGTGCTGCTACAGGGAATGCAGATCAGCCCTAGTGAGGAGCATTTGTGCCCCTAAAGCAGACCTTGCATGTTCCAGTGAGAAAATACATACAGGAGAAAGACAGTGGGAGCAAGATACTGGAATTCCTTCTTGTGCCATGCCAGTGGCATGAAGGCACCTTACTTCAGGAAAGTGGTAGGTATTTTTTATTGTATTTCTAGGATGAGACAGAAAGTGCCTTGTGCCTTCCTTCATCCACTGGCTTTTCCAACTACCTGTTCTGCACATTGTGTACCATGGTAAGGAGCCCAAGAGAAACCGTGGAGAGCTGGAAGGATGGATGGATGGGTGGATGGATGGATGAATGGAAGGAAAGAAGGATGGAAGGAAGGAAGAAAGGAAGGAAGGAAGGAAGGAAGGACGATGTTTGGGAGAAGTGCTGTATCAGTTTGCTTTACTATGCCAGAGCAATGGGTAGACAGACTGGCAAACAGATAACTAGATCATTCTTTATACAACTTATTTCCTTCAGGAACCATACAGCCCTTTATAAATATTTATACATTCTGTTAATACACTTTTACCCAGTAAATGCAGTTATGCTCCTCCTTTAGATGGAAGGTGGGAACACAGAGCTGGGAGCCTCGGCCAGGGTCTGAGAGGGTTTCGAAAGCAGCAGAGGGACACTCCAGCAGCTGTGTTTTCCAGGCTGCTTCAACCACCACAACACATATATCATTTTAAGGTTACAAAGACTGGCTCTTCCTCATAATCATATTAATGATCTTTCTTTAATCTAGGCAGGCGTTTTCCCAAGCTTGGATCCAAAGCAGGGAAACTGTTGGCACAATCTACAGGACATAATCAGCCGACAAAGCTACACTGTTATGGCAAGCTGTAATTCCAAGCAACCAAGCTAGCTTTATTACTGCAACTGTCATTATGGAATGCTTATACAGCATGGCCACAAAGTCAATGGGATATTTAGATGCAGAATTAATGCAGGACAGTGCCCAGTGTAAAGAACAAACACAATAAATAAAATACATCAGAGGGAAAGGCATAAATATAGACAGAGATGGGAAAATGTCAGAGCACAACAAAAATATCAAGTGAACTATATTTAATATTGATATTTAACCACGCAGGGTTTGTTCCAGTTGTTTCTCTGCACGTATGGCTTGGTTTAATGCTGGCAGGTTCTACTTTTCAGCCACTGAATGAGAAAAAGTTGTTCAAAAAGTTTATTAAAACTTTTAATAAACCCATAATTGGTGCAGTAGACCCGAAGGAGATATTTCTAGAGAGACAGGCAAAGGCAGAAAGAGCAAAGAGAAAGAGGGAAAGAGAGAGTTGGAGAGAAAGAGAGAGAAAGAGAAAGATTAAGAAGGAATCTTTTCACATCAAACTCTGCAGCTAGCTTGCTTCTGACTTTACTCTATTTAAAAATACAAAATTGGGAGCATTGAAAAAGAGTTCCCAAATTAGCTTTTTAATAGAGATGGGAAGTTAAAAGGGGGCCGAGTCATGGGGGAAAAGCTGCTCAGAATCACAGCCTGGCCAGAGCCAGCCAGGAGTGGGGCCAGAGCACGCCGGAGCGAGGGGAGTCAGGGAGTTCTGTGAAGTGATGACATTGTGAACCACAGGAAAATCTCTTACACCAGTAACAGCCAAATGACATTTCTGGTGTTGCTTTCTTCTGAGCATCTGTGAGAGCAAAAGAGCAAGTGGAGATCTAGGAAGTATTCTGAAGAGGAAAGCAGCTCTGAAGACAACTAATAAGGCTGGGTGCTGGGTGCTGGGTGCTGTGATTTGCTTAAATTCCCACAGACAGGGAAAGTTTCTCGTGGAAGTTTCAGGGCTGGCACACAACTACTCACTGTCCAGCGTACAACTAGCAGCATCCATGTACTAAAGATTATCATCCGTTGTGTTTGCAGAACCTCATTAATTAGTCTGCAGACACCTTAATGCAGCTCACAAATACCACGGGGGGAAACTGCTTTGGGGGAGGGCTGCCCAGGACCTGACGCCCAGAAATCAGCATTATTTCTCAATAATTGCATGGAATTATCAGGGGTTGGGTGATGCTGAGACACTGGACCAGATCAATCTGAGTTCTGGTATCAGAGTTTCCAGATGACGTTTCCGAGCTGGAAGATCGGAATGTTGGAGGGTTCAGAGGGGGGAAGGGTGCGGGGCTCTACCGGGCTTTGGTTAAAGTAAGGCCTGGTTCGGGAGCTCTCAGGGAAAGGCATGCCACGGTAGAGGCGGGCAAAAGCCGCCTGGAAAGCAGCCCCCGGCCAGCCCCGGCTTTGCGGAGGTCCCGTTGCCCCGGCGTGCAGCCAGCTCGCCCCCTCCCCGGCGCAGCATCCTCCGGAGCTCGGCCCCGCTCGCTCCGGGTGACACCTGCCGGCGGCTCGGACG
>VZTU01030382.1:97390-215997 GCA_013400835.1 Zapornia atra
AGGTATCTGTCTGACTTTATGGAAGTCTCTAACTATCGCTGCGGCGCCTCAGCCACCGCCGGGAGCTGCCCGGCTGAGCAGGGCGAGACTGGCTCCCTCTGATTCAGCCTTAGTTATTCATTTACTGGAGACTCGCCGGGAAACAGACGAGTGAGCGAGGATGCCAGGTCTGTGAGCGTGTGGAGCCCAACTTCTGGCCCTGGATGAAAGAGGGATGCTGAGGTGGTGTGGAGACAGGACCGGTAAGAGCTGCCGAGGAGCAGGGCAGGCGAGAGCTGCAGGGTGAGGGGGAAAGGGGACAGGCTGGGGGGAAGGAAGAGCGGAAAAGGAGAGAGGGAAAGATCGGTTTAAGTCTGAATTAGTTCCTTTTCTCCCTGAATGTAGCCTCCTGCCCTGGCTGAGGCGGAGGCTGTAGGTTTGCGATGCTGGAGCAATAGCTCGTTTTCTTGTCCAGGAGGAGGGAGCTCTCCAGCACGGTCCCTGCCTGCCCGAGAGCCAGGGACGCAGAGGGAGCTCCGGGAGGGGACCAGTGAAGTTCATCCCACACTTTTCCCTCCTTCATCCCCCCTCCTTGTCACTGCTGGCACATTAGCATGCAGAGTAGGCTCTGGTGTGTATTTAATGACTCCATTTGCCGGTGTCTCTGTCAGCTCACGCCGCCTTTCCTCAGTCTCGCTTCACAGCCTGCCTCCCTGGGACCAGCTGGGTCCATCTCCCTGCTGCGCCCCTGCGAGAGGACTCTCCAGGACCTGGGTGCCATTTCCAGCTTGGTTAGGCAGCGAGAGCAAAGCTCCAAGAGCAAAGCTCCGAGCCGAACTGGAAGGGGAGGGGGCAAAACAAAGCAAGCTCAGGCAAGAGAGGCAGGGAGAGACTCCATCTCAGCAGTAATGAGGGAGAAGCTGTTTAGTCATCTCTATATATATACTTTCACAATGATGATCACATTTACTGATTGCTTCTGACTGCATTTAGAGAGGGAGTCAAGAGGCAGGCAGCACAGTTCACCTTTTATCCTGAGGAGTGACTGCTCCCCCTTCCTTCCAGTTCCCCAGATTTAGCCCTACTTTTGGGCGCCGAGTGTCCTTCCTTGCCAGGTAAGGCATCGCTGTGAGCCAGCAAGATGGGGCTCTCTGGGCTGCCTGGGAGGGAGGGGAGAAGTTTGCATGCATTTATCCTAAGCCTGTTGCTTTTGCTCCTAAATCTCTCAAACGGACTGAGGGAGCCGATGCTTGCAGAAAGTTTAGTTATCTGATGTGATTGGGAAGGGAAAGGAGGATGTGACTGACAGAGGATGCCCGAGCTGTGGCTGACATGTTTTGCTTCAAAGCAAAGACTTCTTTGCTGTCTGAGCCTGACCCAACAAGGACAGGAAAGGAGAGAACGAATGATCTCAAGGCTCTTCACTCCCATTAGCAGAGTCTCATCAAGAAACTCACAGTATGTTTATCAGTCGCAATTAGAATCATCCCTGTCTGCTTCTAGAAGGGGAAGCACTGTGGGATTCAGGGTTTGCTTCTGCCTTCATGAAACTACGAAGCGATGTTTATTAGCAGGGCACTGCCGGCGGGAGCTAACGGGGTAAGAACCCACCGTCCATATCCCGACCCTTCAGGGGTGAGTAGAAATAACTGCTCTCTGAAGTTCTCCTCCAGAGCTTTACTGACCTAGCTGTGCTTGTCAGGTTTGTGTTTGAAGCTGGGGTGAAACCCCGGTGCCCTGGGAGCGGCTGCAGCGCAGATGACCCACGGGAACCAGCCCTGGGCAGGGAGGGATGGGGATGGGGTCGGGAGTCCCGGAGCAGGGCAGGGGGCTCATCCCACAGGCGCTTCTGTCAAACGGGCTCGTGCTATTTCACTGTCCTCACAATTCTCCAAAGGGAACAGATGCTTCTCTCTACAGATGCTGGCTCTTTTACGGCAGAAGGAAGCGAATTCTTTTATTTCATGTACCAGGTCTCCTAAATGTCATCAGCAGGGCACCGAGCCTTTGTTAACCGGCTCCTTTCAAACCACATGCAGAAATTGCAGTAATTGAAATTAGAAGTACGTGTAGAGCTAAATCTGTGCTTGTTAGAATGAAAGGGTTTGCTGAGGAGGCTCTGCTGCCTGCACGGTATGTTCTGAGCCCGGCCAGTTGCCTTCCAGGCTGAAGAGACGGGTTAAGCAGTTACCAAAACCCAGGCGCCCAGGAAAGGAGGATGCTTTCCATATTCCTTACAGAAACTAGTTACTTCATACTCCTTTTTTCTCATCTTAGTTTGTCCAGCTCTGAATTACAAACCCAGTTTTCTTTCTCTCTCAGTTTTCTGTCTCTGACTTTGGGGAGGAGTTCCAAGGACTCATGGCCATGAAAAAGCAAAACCTCTGTGTCGGGGGAGTTCATTACTCTTCTCCCTCTCGGTCCTTCAGACAATTATAGCTGGAAAAGGCTCTTTTTGTGTATTTTGAGGATGAAATGAAACAGATTCAGTGCAACTTCGAATATTAAGCTGGGTGCACTAAGTCTTCTTAACCAGCTGCATCATCTCTTGGTCACAGAGAAATGGGAACTAAACTTCCACAGAAGAAGACCCCTCTCCTCTTCTGTCTGAATCTCCTGCGCGTTTCATAGCTGGGATATTTATAGCTTCCCCACATATACTGCCAGCATGGAAGGACCCATTTTATCTTTAAAAACTGATTTAAAAATGTGTAAGTCACTTATGAGTTACCAGTGCTTTATTAGAACAATTATATGTGAAGTATTTATAGTGCCTCTGCAGCTAATGTAGGTAACCTGGAATTTACAACCAAAGTTATACAAGTACAGAAGAGATTTCTACCAAGGTTCCCCTGAGAAATCAGGGGAGATGAGGATCCAGCGTGCTGTAGCTGGTCAGGTCAGCGTACGTGGCCAATCAGTCTTGGGAGAGCGACTGTGGTGCCGCTGATTGAACCCGAAAAGCAGAGATGACAGTTTCCCAGCCGGGCAAACAGGCTCAGGGTGCACCCGCTTGGTCTCTTGGCTGTTTGCATGTATCTGGTGATGAACGAGTGAAATGGTTCTCGTTTTGCTGCCTCCTGCTTGCAGTCCTGCTCTTAAGGCAGAGCTGCATCAAAGGTAAAGGATCCGCTGCCGCGGGTCTGAGAAAGGAGGAGCAGCCCCTCACTGCCCCGAGCCCTGGGGCTGCCTCTCGGCTGGAGACCGGGGCAGCGTTTCAAAGTACCGCGAAGCAAGTGTGCGGTGCTGCTCTCTGCCTCTGCCCCACGGAGGCGACAGAGCTGGGCCAGGGCTCCCAGCCCAGCACTACGAACCCAACGGACTCCCTCTCTGCGGGGGAGAGGGGGAACAGGGCACTGTAACGCTCCACAGTCCTTTAAAGGAAAATACGGTGGGATGTTCGCTCCAGGGCCACGCATATAAACCAAGTGTCTCCTTGGGATAAGCATCACTGTGGGTTATTATATGTTCCCTAATTACAAAACCTCTTCCAGCAGCAGCAGGATGCTACACATGAGGGATTTCAGTTGTCCTTTAGATAGTAATATCGCACCGAAAGATACTCAGCATTAAGGTGATGAAAGTTAATGTGCCCTGAGGAGGAAGAGCATCTCTCTGAGCAGTTCAGTCATTTTTACCGTCATTTTTTATTCAGTATTTTGATGGCCTGTTGAAATCAATAATGCTGCAGCCTTACTGGCTGCAATGGTAGCTTTCACATAATTAAAAAACTTCAGTGTACAACTGCCCAGAAGGATACCACGAAAAGGACACAATTAGGCTTTGAGTGCCTGAGTCAGTGGCATCAATGGACTTTCCATTGATAAATCCACTTTTGATAGGGCCCCTAATGCATCTCCCTTTCTCCAGGTAGTTTTAAGGTAGAGTTAGAAAGACATTAGGGAAGCGAAAGTAAACAGAAGTTAAAACACAAGTTAAATATTGCAAGAACTCTGACTGAAGACCACAAAGAGAAAGAGGATTTGTGGCTAGATCAGAACCATGGTAACTACTCTGATTGCAAGAGAGTGTCGGCTCCCAGTGGCTGACGATCTGGACAACTTGGGATGTGTTTCATCTACAAATCAAGCGCGCAGTGAACATATTTCATTCCAACCTAACAGTCCTTGAGTTCTTAGGCTGAAGGACTTCTGCCTCTCAGCGAGGAAATAATTAAGGTATCTTCCTGCTGGAAGAAAGTTGTCCAAGTTTGGAGCCTTCCCCCATTCAGACGTTCTTGGTATTCGGTTCATTGCTTAATCCATCAGCCTTCACTCCTGGGAGTCAGGGACTGTGGTGGCTCAGGTATCCTGAGCAACAGTCAGAGTGTCCTGCTGGGCCGGTGGAGGGATTCAGCATTGCACAAGGGTAAAACCCATCTCTAAACATCAGCAACAAACTTCTGTCTGGCCAGGTCTTTAATGAAAGGTGGAAGGAAACTAATGAAAACCAGAGATTTTCTGTTTCTTTCAAGTGAAATTGTTCCTAGTGTGTGATTCCTTAAACACGGAAGTTTTTTAAGACTGGAAGCCCAGCTGAGTCCAGCCATGGCTTTCCACAGCACACTGGGTGAGCTGTGAGCTGCTTTCAGTGGAGTTCCCAGCTCTTTCTTGACAGCTGTAGTTAAACTGATGAGCGCACGAGGCTTACACCTGGGGAATCATGGATTAGTCTTGTTTGTAAGGAAGCAAATATAAATTAGTGTGTTTATGCTACTTTAAAAATGCTTTTAATGAGGAATCATTTGCTATTCAAAATTTCAATCTATAATAATGCCATAACCCCGCTGAGCTGATTACCATGTGCCTTGTTTAACACCAGTCTGCCACGTCGCTCTAACCTCTCGCGTACGGCCTGAGCTCTGACTCTGTAGCACGATGGGGCAAGACACCCCGCCTGACTCTGTGTTGTGGTTCTGTCTTGTTCTGTATTGTAGATGGAACTGATCTGACTTCCAGCAGGTCCCAGGAGCAGCCTAACCATCTTCTCCAGTAACACGGCCTGGGGTCATCATGGCAGCAGGAGTAGCAGCGTGGTTGCCCTTTGCCAGGGCAGCTGCCATAGGATGGATGCCAGTGGCCAACTGTCCCATGCCACTGGCTCCAACGGAGAAAAACAAGAGGCAGGATGAGCTGATCATTCTCAATGTGAGTGGCAGGCGTTTCCAGACCTGGAGGACTACACTGGAGAGGTACCCGGACACTCTCCTGGGCAGCACTGAGAAGGAGTTCTTCTTCAATGAAGACACTAAGGAGTACTTCTTTGACCGGGACCCTGAGGTCTTCAGGTGCATCTTAAATTTTTATAGAACTGGCAAGCTGCACTACCCCAGGTACGAGTGCATCTCTGCTTACGACGAAGAGCTTGCCTTCTATGGGATCCTCCCTGAAATCATCGGGGACTGCTGCTACGAAGAGTACAAAGACAGGAAGCGGGAGAACGCCGAGCGGCTGATGGATGACAACGACTCAGAAAACAACCAAGAAGGGTCCATGCCATCCCTGAGCTTCCGGCAGACCATGTGGCGAGCCTTCGAGAACCCCCACACCAGCACCTTAGCCTTAGTCTTTTACTACGTCACCGGTTTCTTTATTGCTGTCTCTGTGATCACCAATGTGGTGGAAACTGTCCCCTGTGGCACGGTGCCAGGAAACAAGGAGCTTCCATGTGGGGAACGGTACGCCGTGGCTTTCTTTTGCTTGGACACGGCCTGCGTGATGATTTTCACCGTCGAGTACCTGCTGAGACTCTTTGCGGCCCCAAGTCGCTACAGGTTCATCAGGAGCGTGATGAGCATCATCGACGTGGTGGCCATCATGCCCTACTACATCGGCCTGGTGATGACCGACAACGAGGACGTCAGCGGGGCCTTTGTGACACTAAGGGTTTTTAGGGTTTTCAGGATTTTCAAGTTCTCTCGCCATTCCCAAGGCTTAAGAATCTTGGGCTACACTTTGAAGAGCTGTGCCTCCGAGCTTGGCTTTCTCCTCTTTTCGCTCACTATGGCAATCATCATCTTTGCAACTGTGATGTTTTATGCAGAGAAAGGGTCCTCGGCGAGCAAATTCACCAGTATTCCTGCTTCCTTTTGGTACACTATTGTAACCATGACAACACTGGGGTGAGTAGTACTTTTCCTTTTACTGAGCAGCAGGCAAGCATCTACGGGGGGCTGACTTGAGTTACTCCTCAGCATTTTCCTGGGTGCATGTTGGAAGAGGGGCTGGAACTGCTAAAGGCTTGATTGTTCTTTGCCTTACAACTTCTGTGATTTGTGCCTATGTGAAGTTGTGTAAACCAGAAACAGGCACTTACACCCACCTGACAAATGCTTGGCACGGTGGTAAATGAGTGCAGGAGGAGCAGGGTTGTGGAGTAGCAGGTCCTGTTTCGCACTCCTTCTGCTGGAGAGGGAAGTTAACAGGAGTGCAGGGGAGCTGGCAACTAGAGCTTATGTTTTTTTCTGATGCTGATTCCAGCCATGGGTTTCACACACAGTCACTGATGTAGTTGTTGTGTCCTTTCGTGCTGTCGGTCACTGTTTCTTTGCTTGACGTGCTGGGAACTAGAGATCTGTGGAACTGGAATGGATGTTGTGGGACATGATACTGAAAATCCTCAGTGATCGGTGGGATGTGATCTGGTTTCTGTTTAACTGAGCACGATACAGGCTGCTTGTCTGTGTTTAGCTGTGAGTGTAAAAATCAACAGGACTGTGCTGTAGCAGCTGTGGTAGAATTTCAACTGTTCCCATGGACAGGTACAAAGATAATGATATCAAAGCAAGGGGAATGTAGCCTGGAGGGCGCTTTCCCCCTTTATATTTCATTTCTGTCTTACAGATGTTTCTACTGAGATTATAGATTTGAGCTTCTGTTGCTCTGAACTAAAACCTTTGTAAGCAGAATGACCAAGCCCTCACCCTGATGGGGTTATGTAAAAGGAAGTGGGTGTCACAGGCTGCTGCTCAGCCAGTCACAGAGCTGTGATTGAAGGCGGCTTCTTAATTCCCCACATCAGAGCGAGGTACCAAGTTTAGAGTTACTCTGCAAAGTCTTTTCCCACTGGACACTTCAGGCAGCTTCATACTCAGATGTAGACAATTCTCATTCTTGTAACACAGTGACCACTTTTTCTCTGAACTGCGTTTGATTTTAAACACTTCTCTGTGCCTATTACACACGAGCAGGCTCCCAGCAGCACTTCTAAATTATTAAAATCATAATTCAGCTGTCAGGAAGGCACAGAATCTGAGCACATAACAACTGAGAGTCTGAATTTCTTCATTAAGTGAAAATGTAGAACATGTTTGTCATAGTCAGCAAGAGATCCCTTTCTCCTCCCTTTTAACATCTGACAAAGCTGGCAGGTTTGTCCAGCAAAGGCTGCGCTCCTTTCCCTGGGTGTCAGCCTCTACTTAGAAACCGGAGCTGGGTTCTGGATCCCAGCGCTCCCCCACCCTGTGCTTCAGCTTCTCATATTCTGACTGGTCCATACGGGTCAGCTCCCACCCGCCTGGCCCCACCATCGCATCTGAGCAGCTTCAGACCCCTCCCCACCAAGGGGAAATGCCTGAAAATGCCCTTCTGTGTTCTGGTTTCTGCTTGGGAAGGGTCGGACCCGTCCTTCTCTCTAAACCCCTTGTGCATGTTCACACAAACGCTGCTGTATCTTGTGAGAGGCAGGTCGGGGTGAAGGGAACACTCTGTGTCGCTTGGGAACAACCCCTCAGAGACATGGACAACTACACCCCATGGGTGGGTTGAGTCTGTTCCCCTGGCACAGGGACTTGGGCTTGGTCTTTCCCTTCCTTTCCCAGCACACAGACAGACAAACCACCACGCTCCTGAGGACTTTTTAAGTGTCCTCCATCTGTTGTCATCACAGGAATGACAGAGGAGTGAGTGCTCTGAACGAGCTGGCAAGGATTTTAAGAATCAGACACTTGAACAGGGCTTTCTGAGAGTTCACTGGGAAGGGAGGATGCTGTCACAGCCTTAAAGCTTGAACTTCCAGTGTTACACATGGGATTTTTGTTGCAGGATTTTAATTAAAGCAGGTGTCCCTAGCAAACAGCCTGTCAGCCAGGTTTAGTGCCATACCATGGGCTGACAGGAGCCCAGAGACCTCGAGAGCAGCGGCCCCGCAGAGCCCCTGGGCCATCCCCTGCCCACACCACGCTCGGCAGGCACCGAGTGCTGCCTCACCCCGGCACCCGAAGCCAAACCCCTCCAGTGCTCTGCCCAAAGCCTGAGCTAGAACAAGAAGTTGCTACTTTGAGCCATAAACCCCCAATTCCTGCTAGATCCTGTCCAGGATCCCTCGGGAGGTGGGACATGACACACGTGTGGAGCTGGGCAGGGTGGCGGTGGGGTCCCAGCTGCATGGGCACAGGATGGGACAAGGCACCAGCCCTGGGCTCTGGCATCACCCATGCCTTGCCACCATGGCACAGCAAGTCCTGGACCCCAGGAACCAAACACCAGGTCACTTCCACCATCCCAACTGCCACTGTGTGGGGTGGGTGGGTCACATATCCCAGCCCCCTTTGCTCCCCACACCCCAAATCCTTTCAGTTCTGACAAACTGGCATTTTCATCCTGCATTTCATACCCGTGTCTCTTCAGAAGCCATGTCAGGGTGTTCTGAAGGATCTTGTTACTAATGATGGTACTGGCAAGTCCCATCACATGGACATTGCCAAAAACACAGCCAGGGTAGGTTTCCTTTTGAACACCACAACATTTCACTCTGGGTAAGTGAACATTTCCCTGAGCCTGGAATTGCTGCTTGATAGGAGAGATGTGGAACATGCAGGATACTTTAAGACATTAAAAAATTATCTCCATCCATATGAAAGGAAAGGTTATTTAGAATGGCCCGAGCATCAGCAAACCATTAACTCCCCCTGCTCTACTGCTGTTATTCCAGATTCCCAAGTATATTTAGGATACAATTGAATTTACTGATTGACCCATAAATGAAAAGCAATAAAAATGCATTTCTTCTTGTGGGTGAAGAACTGCATAAAGAGTAAAGTGCTGCTCTTGGTGGGGTTACAATGCAAACCAGGTTTGAGACATGCAGTTTGTGACTTGTGAGCTCCTTGGGTAATTAACAGCGCGAGGAGATGGGTACAACAGTGTTTTCTGGAATGGGAAACAAAGCAAAGGAATTCAATTATACTGACCCTGCATCCCTGATCCCTCTGCTGCGCTCCTCAGCCCTGGTTTAACAGAGGCTGTTTTTAATTTAGCATGATTTAAATTTTGCTCAGGAGGTTTTATAATGAAAGCATTATTCTTGGGTGCATCTTAAATCAATCTGAATTACTGAAACAACTATTCAAAATTAATTCAAAATCCACTATCCAGCTCATGCAGAAAGGTTTTCCTCACAGGAACACCAGCTACCTGTCTTCTCCCTTGCCCTTGTCAAAACCATGGCACAGGAGGCACGAGCTTTGCCAGCCCCCTGCCTGTGTCCCGCAGAGGTTTAGACCCCCCGGGCCCCCCATCTCAGGAATGCATCACGGTGCTGGTCCCTGTCCTTCACATTCCTGTCCCTGCCTTGATTTTTAGCTAAGGTGACAGGAACAGCCACCGTCTTACATTAGTGTAGGGATGGTTTAACTATCAGAAATGTGGTTGCCTTGCTCTGGGTGTGTTGGTTTTAGTCAGGTTTAAATAGCATCTGGCTGTGGACGGGGCAGCCTCACGCGTTGCTGCCCCCCAGCAGCATCACCGATGCGGCTGTGATACGAGACCTCCCTGCTGCTGAGACCTACACCCTTCCTGCCCAGAGCACGTACTGCTGCCAGCTTTTTACAGCTGTTCTCGTTTCACCTGACAACAGCAGCACAGCTCAGGCTCTCGGGCAGCGCCTGCGACCTGCAGCATAGGCAGCAAAGGGTGAAATGTCAGTGCCACATGTAGCAGCAGCATCCCGGGGCACGGAGCCATCCCCAGGGCTCAGCAGAGCACGGCAGCCGTGCCCCAGTGTGGCTCATCCATGTCAAGAAACCAGCAGTCCTAAGACCAGGGAATGGGGCTTCTGATGGATTCTGTTCTGGTTTGTGCTTAGGGATGTGCTCAGTGGTTTTGCTGCGTAGCCAAGGTTGAGCTCCCACGGCTCTGTGCCCTCGGGGTGGTCCTCAGAGAATCTATCTTCTGCCCAACTGTCTCCCTTACAGTCTGCAAGCACATAATGCTTTTGAGATCACTGTCCCTCGTTCCGATTGGGCTGCACTGGCCCATGAGTTTGAAAGACACACATCAGTGCACTTGGACAACACAGTCCCACCCGTGTAATTCATTTAAGGAACCAGGTTAATGCTCAGAAGTCAATAAGACAGATGTGCTGGCCTGGTTATGTCAACAGCCTGATCTGGGGCGAGAGCTGCAATCTCTTACAGATTTTATTAGCTGAGTGCTGGGAGACCAGGGACTGGGGGGTAGGGGTCAGTTCTGGTTTGTCTCAGGTCAAGCTGGTGCCCCGTGGTTCAGCAAAACATGGGTCAGAGAGAGCGAGTGAGAGCTGACACCTCTGAAAGACACAGCACCTCTGGCATCACCCTTCTCTTGGGGGGTTTACTGGTGTTCAGTCACGGGTGAGAACGGGGGTGAAATTCAGGCAGAGCAATAGCATGTGAAACACTCGCTGCCACGCTGCTGCCAGCTGGGCTGGCAGGAACCTGCTGAACACTGACCATGGTCCCTGCAGACGCTGCCAGCTCCCGTGTGAACAGAGACCCCTCAGGCTGGTAGTAACCTTCATTCACCCTCCTCCATGCAGACTAAGAGGAGTTTGCAAAGTCAGGGAAACCATAAATCACCTCTGGAGCGCTGCCGTTGCCGCTGCTCCGGAAGGATTGCTGTTTGGCCCAGCGATCGCCCTGCGCGTGGCAGGACTTCAGTCACTGCCATTAAACTGCACCAGGAAAAAACCCAGCCTGGGAAGAAAGGCTACTTTGCATAGCTAACGTGGTCGCTGAGAAGATGGATGAGGTGGGGGAGATTTCCTTTGTACAGCCGGGAGCCAAAATGTCATCACTCTCCCCACTTCCCACACAGTCAACAGTTCCTACGCACGCAGGGCAGGGGATGGCTGGGATTCAATGTACAGCCAGCCCAAGCAAACAATGGATTGATGGAGCTGCACAAAGAAGCCATTTCCTTGAGCTCTCATTCTCTTGACTCCAGCTCCGTCTCACACAGAATGTGTATCAATTTTCTCCTCCTAATGGATTTACAGACCTTGTGCACGAAGTGTCTTTGTATCGGAAACCACAGACAGAACCTTTCCCTTCACTATCTTGATGCAAACCTCAGGCAAGCATCTCATTTCGGAACTATTTGTATTCACCAGGACCCCAGAAATATTAAAATACCTTTCTGCATTTGCACAGCAAGTGGAATTCACTGGATTTCTCTCTCTCTTAAAAAATCCAGCTCTGTCCTTAGGCTTTCTGGGGCCTGGGATACGCACAACGATTGCACATAGGAACAAACACACCATTTGTGATGTGCAAGGCAAAATAACTTCCCTGTGAGTTCGATTTGCTGTGTGAGAGGGAAGCGTTTTGGTAGGGCCAAGGGATGGTACCGGCTACAACTGCACCGTGACTGCTCCCTTTGCCAGCGGAACCCTCAGCAGAGATGCATCTATAGCAACTGATGTAAGACATCTTCCTGAGCTCCTCTTCCCTACCCCCCTTTCTTTCAAGCCTGCACTGCAGCCAGTGCCTGAGAAGCACAGATTACAGATATCTCTGTGTGAGCGGGAGCTGAGGGGCAGCGATTGGACGTGCACTGGATCTGAGCTATTTTTAGCCTCATAAAATGATAATTTCATAACAGCACTGACCCAGTAAAAGTAATTAGTTTACAGAGATCAGCTGAAAATGGGGAGGGGGAGGAGGGAAGAGTAGCCACTGCCAGGGACAGAGAGAGGAAGCTAAAGGCCCTGCAACAAATTAGCCACAACTAATTGCGCCTCTCAGCTGATTCCAGCCTGTACCCTCAGCCCCACTGTCACTGTGAGCTGTGGAGCAGAGCCTGGGGAGCTGCCCTGCCACCCTCACTCCTGACAGTATCTGTACATCACACCCTGACCTAGTCTTGGCACCTAAAATCAGCAATGAAACTCCTGCCGTGCTTTGGGATTAGGAAAACCAGGTGAGACCACAGCTCCGTGAGGGACCTGCACGTTCTGGGTGGCTGAAACCAGACTGTGGGAGTTCCTGTCAGGGAACCGACCGGGTTACCTACCCCCAGGTACCGTGCTGGGACCAACTCATGGAGGAAAAAAACCCACAAAAACACGTAGGGCAAACAGAGAGACTTGCTCTCAGCATCAAGCAGCACCCGTGCCTGCCACCCATCACTCCGCAGCACCCCGGTCTCGGCACCACAGTGCTCTCTGTGCACACGAGCGCCGCTGCCTGTGCCATTGGGCACGGTGTCGGTGGAAGCCAGGTGCCACCTGCCTTTGCCACGGCAAGTTACCAGAGGCCACAGCAGGTTCACTTGTTGGTGATGTGGCACAAGCCTCAGAAATGGCGACACGTAACCGAGCAGCCGGTTCTCACATGCCACAGAAGCACCCCGGGGATGTGCTGCCCTGCCTGGCACTGGCAGTCCGAGGACCCACAGCTCGGACCCTCAAAGCTTGCCCAAGGGTGCTGGCAGCTGCAGCGATTCCCCACGGCCAGCAGCGCGGCTCGGCACAAGTTGGAGGAGAAATGAGCTCAGTCAGGTCATTTATCCACTGCCCTCCCGCTCGCTGCTCCGGCACCCAGCGCTGAAATTCACTCCTGTCAAATCCCACTGCATCCCTGGTGAATTAATGACCGTTTCCCCTCGGCACAGGCAGGCTGCTGGATGGAGGACAGGCAGGGCTCGCTGGAGCTCTGCGGCTCCTGGACAGGCAGCGCCTGCACAAACAGATTGTGCCTATTTAACTATTTACCACAGCTACATTAGAGCACATTCAAGGGCTGTAATTCACCTCTTAAAGTTACAAGTAAGTGTGGAAGAGTTATTTTAAAATCAATATCTAACAGAATGCCATTGTTCCAACATTAAAACCTGCTGGGAAATTACTAGGAGACATGTGGCAAGTCAAATCACTGCCTGCCAGAGGAGGAAACAATTCATTACTCCTCTAAAAGGTGCAAGTCTTTATCGGCTTTTCCTTCTGGTTTGCAGCCTCAGAAACAGCGCTGGAGCATCTGGCTCTCTCTTTCTGTCCTTCTTTCCCAATTTCACCCTGTTGCTCGGGATCCACAGTGTGGATTTCCCTGACTTTCTGCAGGGGTCAGGAGGGGTTTGGGTCTGGGGACAGGCGCTGCAATGGTCCCCGCAGTCCCTCTCCTAATGGGGGGTGGCTCTCTGCGTGCGAGTTACCACGTCACCTGCAAAAGCATCTGCAGCCCCAGCACAACCAAACCAGGAGGCTGCTCAGTCAGTTCTGGAGCTGGCTCGTGCCCGTGTGGGTTCAGGAGGGCGGCTGAGCCGGGCGCCCGGGGAAGCCTGCTGCTCTCATCTCGGCCTGCCATCTGCAGCAACACTAAACCACAGATCAGCTGCAGCTTTTTGCCTCCAGGACTTTGCGAAATTTGGCCAATGTACATCCCCAGAAAGCCCCTGAGAGGGATTGTTTGTTTCTGAGGAGAGCAGAACCAGACTACGGGCCCCTGAAATGTAAGCCTAAGGTGAAAGGCAGAGGTCTGAGTGCCGGGGAGTCTCCTCGTGGCAAGGTCAGATAACTGAGGTGCTGAGCCCTACACAGGTGGGGGGAGCAGCCGCTGCTCTGAGCGTGCACTGGGGCTGCCCAACGCGACAGAAATAACACCCCAGCACCCACAACCCTCACCCAACCTGCCTCGCAGTGGGCAGGGGCGAAAGCTGTTGGCTTCGCTTCCAACAGCTCCAGCTAATCAAGCAGCACACCCTCAGCACTGTGCAGCACCTCAGCTTTTCAGCAGGGGTAATTATTTCCCACGTCCTCACTGCTCTGCTCTTTCGGGGCATGTGACTCCCCTTTGCCATCCACGAGACACGACCTGCTGCTGTTTTTCTCATCCTGTCTCCAGTCACAGGGTTCCACATCAGATGTGAAAACAGCAGACGATAAAATCTTGAGTCACTTTCAGCCTTTAATATTTCCATGCAGAGCCTTGGGACAGCAAGATTTCACCCCACAGTCAGAAAGCCTCTTAGTTCTTCTCTGCACTAAGGAAAACACTCCTCACTCTTACGTAATTCCACATATTTCCTCTCCCAGTTGCTGCAGTCTTCACTGCCATGTCAGGATGCTCTTTTGGGGTGTAATTTGGAGGCAACACGTCAGTAATGGTACACACTTTCCTCTATGTTTGTATGACCTGGAGCACAAGGGAGCCATCCTCCTTAAATATTAACTGCAGGCACCACGGTAAGAAGCAAGGCAGCAGTTGCAAGAGTTCATGCAAGCCAGCTGTTCTCACAACCGAACGCTTGGCAGGAGGAAGCTGTGTGCAACAGGGAAGCTAAAATGAGAGAAAGCTGCTCCAAGCCCCCTGCTCGCAGATCCAGCCCCTCCAGTGTGGCTGAGGAACCCTCTTTGAGAGCAAACCCAGCCATCCTGTGCGTGCTGCAGCCTGTCTTACAGTGCTGAGAGCTTTCTGAGCTGCGTTCTGCCCGCAGGAAACGCGGCTGGAAGATGCACTCCAGGGATGCAGTGAATGTTCCCTTGCTGCTAACGGGTGTCCAGCCCATGGACCAGATGAGCACCCTGCTAAAATGCATCCTCCCAGTGATGTGTACAGCAGGGATGCTTGAGCCTCTGCTCCAGCTCAGCCCCTGCCGAGCTGCACCGCCCGCTCGCACAGAGAAAAACTTACTCTTTCCCTGCAATTGATTTCAGGACTCATTCTCAATTATAATCCTGTTCTGGTGTCTTTTGAGGCTTACAGAGCTTCTTGGCCTTCTGTTATCAATATTAACTGGAGAAAAGCTCCGATTGCTCCTCTCTGCCTCCTCAGAGGGAAGACAGGAGTGGGCTGCTGCTGGTTTAACAGACTCTGACACCTCCGTCACTCCGCTGCCTGAGAGCCTTTTCTAGTAATCACTGTCTGAAATGAGTAGAAACAGGACTTAAATTTACCACTCTGAACATGAATCAATGGAGCGTTATTGCCAACACACATCCCTCACTGTCACACACTTTCGCTGTGTCGTTGGTTCAGGGAGATTTCAAACCCCATCTCCCACCCAGCGCTGCACCTCTGAGACACCCTCTCGATCGAGCTCTCCCTCCCATCTCCACATGATTAACCACAACACAAAACCCCTCTCTCCTGCCATGCCAGCATGTGCCTTAACGCTCCCTGCAAGGCCACTAGATCGTGCAGATGGGCAACCACGGTCAGCTCACAGGAGGCAAGCACAACTTTTACTTGGTGCCTCTTTCGTTTTCCTGCCTACTTGCATCTGCCTCACCGTCTGTTCATCAATCCAGGGAGCATCCATCATGTAATAGGATGAGTCCTACTGAGTCAGACGCTCTGCTTCAGTTCATGAAATGAGTTGGCATGGAGTTCTAGCCTTGGCACGCTAGATGCAGAAGACTGCAGCCCTTTTAGATATTTTTCTGCTACAGAGGAATAGTGGGGCCAGAGTAAAGAATAGAAACGTTCATTCAGCACGGCAGCTGTTGAATGAAAATAACCCAAACCGCAGGAAATTAGGTAAAAGCCACTGAAGGTCGAAGCAAGTAGTAAGCTGGGCTGAAGGATACAAGATTTTGGGCTGCAGAGGGCTGAGCAGGATGAATTCCACCACTAATGAGCTTAGTGAATAAGCTCATTACCTAACGAGCTCTATTGAACAAGCTTGATTTCCAGCCTAGGGAAAGCCTTCTTGAACAGATAACAGATAGGTAAACAGCTCCATCAGTTTACACACAGAAGATGTATCTGTAGCTCAAGAGCAACGTCAGGGTCACCGTCAGATTCCCTCCTGACAGTGCAGAGGGCAGGATGGATTTGAAAAGCAACCGTAGAGGCTCCTTTCCAGTTTTGACCTTTCTTTACAAGTTCTGGTACAAACAAGGATGCACAGCAACGTGACTTGTGAAAACACACATCCAAGTAACCCTCCTTTGGCATTAACACAGGACTTCCCCTTCTTACAAGACACCCCAGTGCTGGACTAGGTAACCTTCAGAGGGCCTTTCCAACCAAAAGCATCCTGTGACTGTATGAAGAGATGCTGCTGCAATGGCACATCTCTGTGGATCCCCACCTGAAACCCCAGCCCTGCTTCTGTGGCCTGGCAAAGTCTGCCATGCAAAGGGAGAGGTCCTGCCAAATGGCTCCATGGAAATCTCACATCCACACCATCCTGTGACAGGTCCTGGGAACAACTCATGATCCCAAAGGGTACAAGCCCTGGAGGATCCTGTCTGCAAGGAACAGGCTGTCATGTACCACACCCTGTTCAGCACAGGATGAGATTCCATCAGCCTGGGAGGGGAAGGAGAAAAGGAGATTCCAGAAAAGGAGAATGGATCTACAGATGGTGGAAGCAAAAGCTTTAAATCTTAATTTTGTCTTCTACTTAGTGACACTGCATTTCTTTTTACCATTCTTCTCCCAGATTTTCAGCATACACTGTGGTACCATTTAAACTCTCTGGCTCCTGGAGTTGTGCCACTTTCAGACACTGCTGCTGTCTGTTATGGTCTGAGCAAGGCTAAAAAGTGTTTGAAGAGCAAAGAAGGAGAAGTCTGAACTTTTCAGTAAAAAAATAATTTCTAATTCGGGGGGGGAGATATAAAGATTTTGAGGAGAAAACAGGTGCTCAGTCTCTAAATCTCCACAGACACTGAGAGCTCTGCAGGCATGCCCTCAGGTGCACAGCACAGGGTAAACCAAGGCACGCAGCTCGCTTGTCTGTGTCACAGAGATTCACATGATCGCAGCACAGAGTCTGGCAACAAACAGACTGTGAACTGAAAATTAATTTCAGCAGCTTTTATGATTCATTTTTTGCCAGGAAGGAAGGAGGTGGCTGTAGCTCCTCGTTAGACATGTCCAGGGGGGGTTTGCTGGCTGCTGCAGCACACGAAGCCCCGTGAGAGGCTGTGGCTGTGCCATCCTCCTGCGTGGACAGCTCGGACAGCCCCTTGTCATTAAAAACTAAATAACTTCTAAGGGTTCTGCCCTCCCCGACCACAGTGTGCATCAGGAGTAACTTCATGGCAGCCACTGAGTCACACCGGTGGACAAGGAGCATCAGTGGCAGCGCCAGGGGCTCTGTGGGTCTGAAAAGCTCAGGGTGTAATCTGGGGACATGTTAGGCACTACTTTAATGGGAAGGACAGCATGGCAAGAGATGCCTGCTGGTGCCAGGGCCTCCCCAGAGCTGTTATCTCATGCTTCACGTTGCCAGTGCTTTCCCTGGACACGCCAGGAAGAGCGGCGATTCCAGCTCGCAGCACTCGCTGCTCTGTACTTCAGAAAAGTCTTGGATAGAATCTGTGTGCAGCCATTAATAACTGCTTCCCTGGCAATATCAGAGTGGGCAGACAGCACATCTACTACGTATAGCACTTGGCTATACAAGAAATTAAATCCACCCAGTAAATCCTGGCAGGCTGAGAGGAAGGGGCATTTATCTCACGTCTGTGCGCAACGACCGCTTTATCTGTGATGAGAGAGACTTAAACTGAAAACTGCTGGTGATTAAATGCAAGTCAGGTGAGGATCTGTGGAATTTCATAGGCACCAAGCATAGCTAATGCACCCTGCACTCAGAGCGGCAGGCAGACAGACAGACAGACGGACAGGCAGCCGCAGCAGCATGCAGACAGATGCCCAGGGTGCCACACAGCCGTTAGGCAGCACCTTTGCTGAATGTGGTTAACAACATCAGACAGCTTAACACAAAGGATAGCACAACACAGCAAGGGAGCAGGAGTTACCTGCTGGAGCGGGTGAGGCCCTCCTGGTAGCAGTGGGCGACAGCTCCCCTTTACCTTGACGTGTCCCATTTACTCCTCACTTCATCTCCAGCTCACTGCTGGATTGCACAGGAAGATCTGCCTCTTCCTCTACCACCCGGCATCGCGTCTGACAGAGGGTTCCATAAAACATGCTGCAGAAGGATGTCTTGTGTCCTGCATCTCTGGACAATGTTTCTCCCTCGCGAGCTGTCACAGTGGCTTAGTGTAATGGGCTTCTGAAGGCCAGATATTGCTGCCGAGGGACAAGGCGAAGGGGTTTTTAGAGAGCCATGGCCATTCCTCTCACCCCCTCCTGTCACCAGGGAGAGATATAAATGTAGGTACAGCAGAATCCCTGCTGCTGCCAAGCTCTGACCATGACTCGGGACAAAGAGCTTCCTGTGAGCACGGCAAAACCCCGGTAACTTCGTGCTTCCCACAGTGACCTTCGGCAGGGGCTGGGGAAGGACTGATGCCCATCCATCAGTTCGCTGTATGAATCTCTGGGCCAGGGTTCTCAAAAGTCAAGCGAGATGCAGAGTCCCACCTCTGGCTCTGAAATCCAGAGCTGTGCTCTGCTCTTTGGACACCTGAGAGCTGTTGCCAGCTGCTGGGCAATGAGCTTTATAGATGGGGAAACCTCTGACATGCTGAATCCCCAGCTGTCTGGAGTTCAGCCCGGCCAACATGCACAGCCAGATACCCCCTCACCCAACCCCACGATCACTCCCCTTACAACACTGCGGCCAGGCGCTGCCTGCACTGCGCAGCTGAAAGGCCAGAGGTCCAGAGGGAAGGAGACCTGCCAGTGATCACACAGCAAACGTGTCAGTAATCAGCTCTAGCCGCTTCCTTCCAAACGAGCCCTGCAATCTACATTAAATATCAAAGAACTCGATCCCCCCTCGCAGATAAAAGGAGAGAATGGTGGGAAGGAAAGAAAAAATCACAGGGAATTGGAGACGATAGAATAAGGACTGTTCCCCAGGTCTGTGTTCTGCTGCTCCGCGGGGAAGAGCCAAAGTGATGTAGCAAAACGCAAACAGGAGTTGCTTCCTTCCCAGACGCTGATTTATTATTTAATAGGAAAGTGCTATAAATACTGAATCTGCAGAATCATCTAGCCAGGAAACGTATGCATGCATGTAAAGAAACACACGTGTGTCCCCACGGGCTGAGCCAGGGGCTGTGGCTCTGCACAGCCGGCGCATCGGCTCTTTGTGCCGGTGTTGGTGAGTTAGCAACAGGGTCGTGGTTGTTCCCACCTCCCTCGCCTGGCGCTGCCCCCGTACCAGCCTCTCCTCCATTAAACCACCCCTGCAATTCATGTGCTTTAATAGATTGTGGCCGTGCCCTTTGCCAGGAGGAAAGCCAGCTCCTCCATCACCTCACAGCACTCGGATGGGAACGTGGGACGTGTGTGTCGCTGGGTCCTTCAGAACTAGACCCAAGGCTTACTCCAGTGGGGTGTACGGGCTCTGAGAGAGGTGCTGCCATGCAGCACATTAAACAGCAGCAAAATCAGTCTGGTTAAGTCAGGATTTAGTGTAAGGGTTTGAGTTTTTCAATAAAATCCATTTTAAAGCACTCCTAGAGATGCTGCTCTATGGTAAATTATGGTAGATTTTACCAAACCTGACCTACCAGGTACAGCCCAAATAATTCGTGTAACAGAGTGGAATCACAGGACTCAGTTTGCCATCCAAGAAGCAACGCATCCTGGAGGTCTCTTTTTCCCTGTGCTGCTTCCAGCTGGGACACAGTTAATTTCCCCAGCCCGGGGCTGGGGTCTGGGTTTGTGCTGGAAGCAGCGCTGGTAACACAGGGATGCTTCTGGTCCCGCTGAGCAGCGCCTGCACAGAGTCAAGGGCTATTCTGTTGCAATTATGTAATTTTATTTTATTTCAATTATTAAACTGCTCTTGGCTCAACTCATGAGCTTTCTCACGCTGACCCTTCCTGTTCCCTCCCCCATCACACTGGGGGCTCCTGAGAGCAGAGATAAGCAGCGCTAAGCCCATACCAGACTCCCCACCAACACACAGGTCGCCCTGCATCGCTGCTTCCCTGGAGCAGGGCGCTGAGCCCACAGACCCACTTTCAGCTCCATCACTGGTCTTGCCTGAAGAGAAAGGTCCCTTGGGCAAGGAGCACATCCCCGCACACCGAGTGGAGACTCCAAGTTCCCGATTGTGGCTTCATCTGTTTCAGAAGCGTTTCTTGGTTTTCTTAAGTAACATGACAGCATCTGTCTGCCCTGAGCTGCACTGCACACTGCGCACACGTGCCCACAGTGTTTCCAACCACAGCAGCACACAGAACAGTCCTTTAAAAATACACATCAGTGGGAGCTCTGGAGACGTTTGTGCAGCTCTGCTTGGGTCACATGTAGGTACAGGAGGAATAAAACCCAAAGCACCCAAATCCTTCATGGACAGGAGAGACTCTCCCTGTAAGATGCTCGAGCATCTCAGGAGCACGCCAGCCTTCCAGCTGACAGCGTGCCTGGGCTGCGCCGACACTCAGAGGAATAACAACAAATGCAACAAATCATCTGCTTAGTCAGCGGGCAGAGTCCAGCCCTGGAATCTAAAGACAAGCACTCTGCCTGAGCAGCATTCGGTGCCTATTTCCCCTTGCACAGCTCTGTCCCTGGTTAACGAAACACCATGAGGTGACTGTCTGTCCACTTTAAGCAATTAGAGACAAGAGGTGTAATGCGATGGTTGGAGCATGGGAATGCCAGGGACGCTCAGGGAACTTTCAGTGTAAACACAGGGAGAACGGAAATCAGGAGAGCAGAAGCCCCAGGCCACAGCCCAGCCCATAGCATGGGCTCAGTCTTCACTTCTGCCTTCTGCAATTTTGAATCCCACGAGCACCATGAGGGTGTCCATCCTTTGCTGTAACTGATACTCAGTCCTCCCTCATCCTGTCCTTGGGGTGAGGAGCTGCCTGGCAGGGAGGGACCACTTGTCTTCTGTCCCATCCAGATACCTGCCAGTGCAAGCTGAGGGACCTAATTCCTAAAAGATTCTTCCTCAGGGACCCAGGGAAGAAAAGAGCTGCTAAGGGCCAGTCACTTCTGCTGCCTCTCCTCCTGCTTTTTTTCCTACTATGCATCCTCCCAAAACATCTTTTTCCTTTTTCCCTTCCATCTGAGCCACATCCTGCTCTCCCCTCCCTTTAAAGCTCCTCTTTAGGGGCTGCTTCAGAACCAGAGGACGCAGCGGTGCTGCAGCCCCTGGTAGGTGACCCCAGCGTCTCACAACTCAACTGCTATGGCAGCTGTAGCGTTGCCGTGTCTGCAACCCTGTGACAGCTCTGCAGAGCCAACAGCTGGTGTCTGAGATGATTCTGGTTACGTGAGATGATTTCAGAGACTAATGTTCTCCCAGCTCACTATTGACACATGGGACGGGTAAATGAGATTTACTTTGGCATCTCATTCACTTCTCAATCCATCTTCTCTAGTACTTCTCTGTTCTCCCCTCCAGCCTGCACATGGAAAGGTCAATCAGTTTAATTACAGATGTTAGACACATAACGTGCCATTTGGAGCCCTGCTAAGCTCAGGTACCTGCAATGCTGTGGCACCCTCTGACTGAATATACACCAAATCCAATGGCAACAGGTCTCTTAGCACTGCAAAGGAACCACCCTGCGTGGCCACCGGGCTGGTAACGAGAGAAAGAAATGACTGCAGAGTTCTAATGTCATTTCTGCAGCTTCACCAAGTCTGTCAGAACAAGCTGCCAGCACTCACTGAAGTTCCCTGCCTTCCCCTATGAACACTGGCATCACCACGGTACACTTCGCAATGAAGGCCACTCCTGATTATTAATTGCACCCTCACCTTTCGTTAATGGGGGTTTGTGCAGTGCACAACCTCACAGTAATAGGCCCACAGCCTCGGTGCAGGGTGGAAATGGGCCACCGTGGTGGGAGAGCAGGCTGTGCAGCAGCTTGGGGACTCGGCACAGCAGAGCCTTCCTCACCATCCAGGAGCCTTCCTCACCATCCAGGGGCTCTGTTCCACCAGAATTACTCTCAAAGCCAGCAAAGGCTGGGAAGCATTCCCCACACACCACACATGGCAGCACTCACTCACCAGAGGCATACCACAGCCCAGGAAAGTGACAGCTTTCAGGAGCTCTGAAAAGTCACATTTTAAATTTATTTCCATAATAAGGAGCCCTGTGAGCAGTTCTGCCAGGAAGATCTATTTGCATACCCCGCGTTCATGTTTTCATGTCATTTCTGAGCTTCCCATAAACAGCAGATTTTATGGCTAATAGCAGTAATAGTCCCAAGGGCAGCAATGTTGTTGATGGCTTCGGTCGCGGGCGCAAAGGCTGCCTGCATCTGTGCCACAGCGCCCAAGGGACCGATCCTGAGGGATGCTCAGCGTGGCCCTGGCCACGTCTGGAGCCCACCTGGCTCTGCCTGCAATGCACCAACCCCCCAGTATGAGGCCATAAAGCATGAACTCGGGGCCTGGCAGACACAGACCCCATCTCTGAGAGCTGGGGATGGAAAGTCTCTTCCCCCTCAAGCACGCCAGGGCCTTGGAAGGGCTTCTACAGCCAAGAGGAACAGGCATCACAGCCCAAAGCCAGGCTCCCCCTCTCTTCTTTGCTAGGGCACAGGTTCCTTAACCCCCGCTTTAGGAACAGAGTCTAGGAGCAAAGCCCAGCTTTCTTCCTGGCCACCTTGGTTTCCTCGCGCCCCTTGCAGCCCCCGAGCCCCCGCGCTGCAGCTGAGCAGCCGCTTGCCAGGGCCGGGCGCAGCTGCACAGGCCGCGCTGGGGGAACAGGAAGGCTTCGCCGCAGCCAAGCACGGAGCTGTGGGAGCCGGGCACAGCTGGGGCACAGGACCCTGCCTCGCTGGGGGCCCTGCCTGCCCCAAAACCCCTTGGCTCTGAGAAGCCAGGAGGGGCTGGGGGAAACACAGCAAAACCCTCACAGACAGGCTTTACTCCCGTGCTTTAAGGCCAAGATTGTCAAAGGTGGGGGTCAGTCTCTTCTCCCAAGTAACAATAGGAAATGGCCTCAAGATGCTTCAGGGAGATTTAGGTTGGATCTTAGGGAAAATTTCATCACTTAGAGAGTAATCAGGCATTGGACCAGGCTGCTCAGGGAGGTAGTGGACAGGTCTAGTTGACATGGTGGTGTTGGACAGATGGATGGACTTGATGATCATAGAGGTCTTTGATTCCCTGCCTGTATGAAGCTCACCCCCCCAGAACCCTCCCCAGACCACGGCTCTGGCACAGGATGCCAGGGGGGCTGTGGAGGAGCCAGCAGCACCTGAGACCTCCCCGCTCCTCACCCCGCAGTGGGCCAGCAGGAAATGTTTCCCAGCAGAAACTTGTGGTCTCTTGGGGATTACAACGCCATTTGTTCTAATTCTTGTTGACATTTCATTTCACACACTATTAAATGAACCCCTTCAGAAGGATGAAACAGAAATTTGCTCTAGAAGAGAGAAAAATACTGTGTGCTTTAGGAGAAAACAAGCTCCTGATTTATTCTTCTGATACAGTTACCATACACGGTGCAGAGCATCCAGCCAACCCTAAACTGCACTGCTCTATCCTACGCGATGCTGTGCTCGGGGACCATGGCAGTGAAGGCACCAAGCTAAAGACACACGCTTCTATTATTCTCCCCACTTTTAAACCAGTCTCAGTATCTCTAACTAAACCAGCCTTTCCTTTCGTTTGTGAGTTGAAATGCTTCCCCTGAATACCTAGCCTGGTATCTGCAACAGCACAGTACTGGCTAATGGAAGGAGAAGTGTAAGGGAACTTAAATGAATCATTTTTTATTTGACCAATTTAGCAATGACACAGAATATCAATCACTTCTGTACTGGGGCTGTGGAGTAAGCAGATATCCTGACACATTTCATCCCTTTCTTTGAACAATATGAAATGACCTCTGGAGAGGGAACAAGGCACGAAAGGCAGCTGTGAATCCTTTCACGGGGGAGATGGAGTGAGGAGGGTGAGGGATGCCCTGGTTCTGGCACACTGGGGCAGAAGGGATGCGGCTCGGCAGTGCCAAGACAGACCCTCACAGTGGGGGGAGCACGGCTCCCAGCTTTGGTGGGATCCCGGGGCACACAGGAACCCAGAAGCCGATGGGGAATCCTGCAGTGAGGAGGCTGCTGTAAAACACAGCTTCCATCGGCGTTCCGGGGCCTGGGCTCCCGACACGCTGCGTTTCTCTTCTGTGGTGATTAAAGCTCAGCAAAGTCATTAATGCTGAGACATTCTTCACTGTATCGCGTGAAGAGAGAGGCTTTCTTACTTAAAGGCAACAGCCCCCTGTCTGCCTTCCCAATCTGCTCTCTCAGGGAGGTGTAACACTGGTGGTGCTGTGGAGGCCGTTACTGTACATCTGAGCAACAGGTTGATGCAGTGTAAAAATACAATTATGGGGCCAAACACAGGCCTTCACTCATAGAAATCACACGAGTTCACAACCACAACCCACCCCAGCAGGGAGGTGCCCTGCTGCGCTGCCCCGAGGATGAACCGAGCAGCAGTCTGTCCGCCCAGTCCCCAGGCACAGTGAGGGGCAGAGGGATGGACACACAGCACCATCCCTTCTCCAGCCCAGTGCCTGGATCCACCCAGGATCCAGGAGGATGAATTTGGAGGATGATGTGAACTTCTACTTTCTCAATTTTTAAACTAGGATTATGTCATATAATATCCTTAAAGATATTCCCCAGGGCCAGTCACTTTTACAGTGAATAATATCTAATCACCCATTTCTTCCCATATAATATACTACCACCTTCTAAATTTGTCGATCTAATTAGCTCTTTCCCCTAACACTCAGTATGATTAAATCTGTATTAAAACTTTCTGTGCAGCACAAGAGCAGACACACCTGAGCATTTTCTAAATTTAGCAGAGGACAATATTTAATGGGTTATTTTTAATGGATGCTGGGATTGCTGCATAAATGAATTCTGATTTGAAGTGCCTCAGCCTCCTTATTTTTTCCTCAGGTCCCTTAAATTGTATATCAAGCAGATTAGAAAGAATAATGGAGAACCCTACCTGCTACCATCCATCACGTATCCTTCAGAGCTAAATTAACAATGAGCACTTTATGCAAAAAGAGGTGGAAGAAACCGGGTTTCTTTATCCTTCAGCTTCATCATTTTACAGGATGTGTCAGATCAGACACATCTGGGCTGATCCTGCAGCTTCCAGGCGGGTTGAGCAGGGCAAGCGTAAGGGCTGGAGACAATTCCTGGGATTTTCATAACTTGCCTTTAATCCAAACTCTGGGCAGATTTGCACACATTCGGGGTAATTAAAAGGCCCGTTTGTGGGTTGTGGAGCAGCAACCTGATCTCCTTTGTCAGAGTCGCTGCTGATAGGAACCATCAGTGCATCACGAACGATTACAAGCTTTGCCATGCACCAGCACCCCAGCAGAGCCGCGCAGCACCCACCTGCGAAGCCTCGAGCTCCAGGGGAACCTGACTGTCCCCAAAGCTGCAGGCTCGGGAAGCAGACTTGGGGTTACCTGGACCGTGCAGTAGCCCCAGGTCAGGGAACATCAGCCACACTCCAAGGGAACTCCTGTCAGAGCGAGGGCTGGGCTGTCTCAGGGCTCTCTCCAGTGCTTGGGAGGGAATTTCAATTGCTCGATGTGACTGGCCACTAAGGAGGCAAAGTGGGAAGGATGGAAGACCTGACATACCAGCTCCAAGAAAACAAGGGATGAAAGTCTCTGATGGGATCTCTCCCAGCTCCCCTCACTGTCATTAGGCAGGTAGATGGTGCTGCTGAGGGTTCTGCACTGCCATCAGAAAACCCCACAGAAGGCTCTGCGTGCCTCTAGCTGGAATATTTCCAGTTGCCAGTGCAGGAATTAATCTGAATCGTGTTGTGAGGACTGAAAGTCGGTTCCTGGCCCATTTAACTATTCAGCCACCTCTTTCATTAGAGTCCAGTGGCAGAAAGATAACCAATTCCATCTTCATAATTACAAAGACATCCACAGCAGGAGACAATAAGGTTGTTTCTTACGGAGGATTTGAATTACTTCAATTACTGTGTCTGAAGCCTCCCATTCAGGGAAGCGTGAGGTTTGGGAATACTTTAGAGCAATCAATTGTGCCTGATTGGTTATATTCAATAAAACTAGATGGGAGAATCTTTTTTTTGTTCCCTTTAGGCAATACAAGCTCAAAGACTTGTACAATCTCTGTGCTCCCCACCAGGGCTGTCACCTGAACAAAGCAAAGGCACAAGCTGGAGAAAGGATAAGCTAATATTCCACAGGTATTTAGGCTGCTCCTTCCCAAAAGGGCAGTTTAACCCCACATGTCACCCACAGAACAGAGCTGCGTTGGGGGGGTCAGTGCTTCACCCCCTCCCTTTGCAGAAGAAACTGAGGCACGGGGAGGGAAGTGAGCTGGGAAGAGGAATCCCTGCTGCCCATGTACGAAGGCAAGGAGATGCAGTAGGCTCTGGGGCTGGGCTGTACCTGGAGAGGCAGGGACAGGGCCTGACCCCAGCCCTGACATGGGGGAGACCCACTTCACTCACGAAATCCAGCCAAGCTGAAGTCTAACCTCCCATCCGGACGCAGTTCTCAGCACTACTTAAAATGCACTTTCTCTTCTCTTAGTCAATAAGATAAACAATAGGCAGGGGGAATACAAAGAGCTTCCTCTGAGCAGTGCGGGTTCTCAGAGATGCTTTACAACTCTAGAGAGCAAACACAAAAGCTGAGCGGGTGATGTGTTTATTTCTGTATAAACATGTTCCTCTGGGGTCACTTTTGGTGTGGAAGAAAAGAAACACGCTGCCACCTCAGCACTTCAGAACGTCCAGGGGATTTAAAGCAGATCCTCATTACAAGACCTGTAATCCTGTCTTTGGAAGGCATGCAGAAAAATGGGTATGCCTCAAAGACCTACAATACATTAATGTTTCTTAAATAATCCACTCCTGGCCAGCCAGCCCTCCAACTTACAGCTGATTTAAGGCAGAGATACGAGCTCAGACAGGTTTAAAATCCCACACTGAATAGAAACTCTTTGCTGATGTGAGGCCACTGCTACGAACGTGCTCTCATCTCTCAGGGATGGGGCTGACGGTAGGAACTCCACCAAGCCTCGAGCATCTCACTGGCTCCAAGCTTATTACATCTCCTAAAAGTTTCCCCTAACAAAAGACTCTTTCTATTCATTTCCATTCTGATCAAGCCCCCACTGCCCACAGCAGCCCATCCTGTGACACCTGAGACACTTCCAGGCGCGTTTCCTCGCTGCCCTCAGATCTCTCTGGGGCAGGGAGGGCTGTTCCTTCCGAGTGAAACACAGACTGATGAACGCTACAGTCGGCCGCTTGCGGGAGCACCGCGCCAGCCCAGCACCCTGCACGGGCTCCACAAAGCCCCCGAGCACACGGCTCGTGTGGGCAGCCCTGGCTCCTGAAGCAAGGCACATCTGGGAGCTGGGTGCCATACAGACTGGCTTAAGCTTCGGCTTTGCTGCACCCCACACCGCAGCTCAGCCCTTCCTGGCGAGCTCCCTAAGCCAGCCCCACTGCCTCCTCCCACAGCGAGAGCGCAAAGCTGAGCAAAGTAAAGCCATGTGCACCCCAGGGAGATTAAAGCAGTCACGTTGGAGCTGGGTCTGCAGTGGGGAAGGAAAGATGCTTGCATGATCAGTGGAGTATTAGTAATTGTGAAATGGGGCTGGGCTTTTGCAGCCCATGCCCAAGCTGAAGTCTGTCTTATCTCAGGACAACCTCGCTCCCGTGTTTGCTTTGCTGAGGAAAAGGAGGACATAAAAAGAAAAAGACTTTTTTCTTTACTTAAGTGTCACCTGAAGGTCTAAATTTAGTAATTAAAAGTCCCTCTAGGCTTTTGCATGAGTTTTTAAATATAGTCATTAAAAATAAAATAAACCCTTAGCAAGATCCACCTTACATAACTTCCTCCACAATTTAAAAATAACTTGTACAACTTTCTAGTACTCAGTGTGCATCAGAGCAATTACCAGAGAGAGGCAGGTACCCGCTCACACCTCACCCATCCCTCACCGGGATCCACCCTCGCAGGAGCTTCACCCCTCAGAGACAAACCCCCACGCTGGAGGGGGGGAAGAGCCGCCCCCGACAGACCCAGCCCTTGCTGCACCCCAAACCCAGCACTGGGGGAGGCACAGGTCACACCTCTCCCTCGCTCAAGTGCGTGCCCAGAGCGGGGGTCACTCCTCACCCCACCAAACGAGCTGATGGGCCCTGGGGGCTCCCGGGCTGGTGAGGAGCAGCTGCACGTGTACAGCTGTGTTGTGGGGACCTGGGCATCGCTCCGCACGTGGCGTTCCCTTACCTACTGCGAGCACACACAACATCTGACAGAGCTGCTTCTGTCTGGAGCTAAAAGCAGCACAGCTCCGCGTTGCAGCTTGGCTCCTGGCTAACCGAATTACCAGAGAATCCTAAATCTTGTGTTATTCTGGCCCAATAAATATTAAAGTCAGGGAAAAAAGCTCATTAAGAGTCCCGTGGGTATAAATACAAACAGAGCTATCTGTGTATTTGTGCTGAAATCGAGCAATGCATTAAGAACACCTCATAAACCCTCCATGTACAGGTCTGTACAGCTCCACAGCTGAACCCTCCACTCTGTGCGACAGGAGCACCCAGTGAGGATGCTCTGCTGTCCCCCACAAAGTCCCTCAGAAATTCTCAGAAGCAGCCAAAAAAGCTGGAAGCCAGTAGGAAGTGCAGAGTGGAAAGAAATGACCATGTGAGAATGATAAATGCTCTGGAAAATAAGGCGAGCGAGGCTATACATCACCCAAGGTATATAAATCATGTAGATGCATGATGAATTTGTTATGCCAGCGATGGCCGTTGGACTGTTGAAGCAATGCTAAAATATGATTGAGGCACACGTGAGAGACTTGAGGCAAGTCTCCCAGGCCCCCAGCCCTGTCTGGAGTAAATTATTACAGCTCTACTCACCTAAGTTTACATTAAATTAGGATCTAGCCAGTTTTAGCTACGGAGAGAACGATTGCTGAGCACACATCAGGCAGAACATCATTAGGCACTCGGGCAGATGTTTATTGGCTGTTTCCTGAGTGTTTACCATCCCGAGTCTATCCACTACCTCGAGCTCTCCCCTAACCACACGGCTGCTCTGGGTGTGCAAGGAAAATCCCTCAGATGGACTTCTCCAGCTCACAGCGTGGCAGGAGCCAGGGAATGGTGTGCAGCAGGCGAGGAGCACGGCTGGGATGCGCTCAGGACCTTGGGATGGTCCTGCAGATAACGTGGGCATCCCACGGGGCTGGAACCAGCTCTATGTCTGTTTGGAAGAGAGGAGCCAGGTCGGAGAGCAGCCTGGAGCCCTCCTTGCCCTGGGCAGCACCGCTGCCGGCCTGGCCTGTCTGCTGTGTCACTGCACAGCTATTTATAGACTCACAGTTGTATCCAGGGAACTGGAGGATGTTGACTAGTATTCTTCTATGAATAAAACATGGATATTTTCCCAGCTTGAGAAGCTAAGAGCTGCTTCAGATTTAACGTTTTTGTTGCTGATTGGACTCAGCAGCAGAGCCAGTTACTTGTCATTCAGATACACAAGAAAAGGATCTGAGACTTGGCCTAAGAGAGTGTGTTACAAGCACGAGGTCAATATGTCCTCTGCTGCGACGAAACAGCACCATTCTATCAATATTACAGGGAAAAAATGATAAAGCTCCAGGAAACCTGCTTTTTCTGCAGATAGGTAATATCAATTCCTCCACATTTTCTTTCCCCTGAAGTCAGAAGATATCCTCAGCAATTGAGCACCAGCGTTTCGTTCTGAACTTTCTCTGGATGGCACAGCCCTTGGCAATCTGTTCCCATCTGTCACTATAAATGGTGCCTGCCAGCACCAAACCTGTGTGGGGACCTCTGCCCTGCACAGCATCCACCACAGTCTGTCCACAACATTGGGAAACGAGGGGTCTGGAGTGTACCCAACCTCACAAGCATGGCTCCAGGATTTCACCCTCTCCTGGTTAAGACACTGGGTGTTTTGATTTGCTTCCTGCCCAAATCCCCACTTCTTGCCCCTCCTTCTTACCGCCTTTGCTAGAAAGCATCAGAGCCGGTGTACCCAGCATGACTTCACACCACCATGAACCAAATAGCTTGTCATGGGCCTTCTGTACCACATCAGTGGACAGACAGACTGACAGCAGAGACAGATTCCCTGTCCTTCTGTTGATCAGTTAGAAGACACATCCTGTTGCCAGCAAATTCCTGTGTCCCCCCCGATCTCTCTCTCCCTGCTGCACCATCAACACCACGTTTCCTGCAGTGACATCCAGGGTGTGAAATGACAATGGGAAGGTCGACTTGGTGGACACGTTTCTCCACACAGCTCTGAAGTAGGTCAGGTAATACAGGACTCAGCATCACTCTCAAAGTCATCATAACTAGAATTAAATTTAGATTTCGATAATGAAGGTGCTTGCAAAAGCCAAATCGCCTGTTTCTATGGCCTGTCCTTCCTGCCAGAGCAAGCCTGTGACACCACAGTCCCCTCCAAGGATGGGTGAGATACCAGCACTGCCAACCCACCCAAGAGCGGCTGTTCTTCTTTGCCACTGATTTAGTCGCCCTCCCTGGACACCTCACAGTATGGCTGAGCACAGCAACTCCCACCGGAACATTTCAGGTTATGAAGGAGCTCTTACAGCACCTGTAACCTTGCAACTGCCTCTGAAGGTGGGTAAATACACTGGGCTCAGCTGTCACAGCTGAAGTGAGCTGCCCAGGTGTGTACCAGAGTGCCACAGCCAACCCAGGGAGAGCTCAGATTCTCCCACACCCATCCACATCACCCCAAAAACATTCTCCCCAGGCTCAGACAGGCTAAGGTTTAGTGTGTGCTTTTCATGGCTCGCTGAACAGCTTGGTTTGAGTTGGATTCACAAGAAAAATACCAAACCAGTGCAAGTTTGTTTCCCAGGGCTTCAAACCATCGTACACAGAAACTTTGCAAGAAGAAAGGCTGACCTAATGAGATTACCCAGGCTACTATTTTCAGGGCTAACCACACTGAGGAAGAGCAGGAAGAAAAGCACATTACTGACTGATAAATAAAATAAAAACTCATTTTCTGATTTATCCTGTAAATCAAAATGCTAAAAGAACCTCTAAGGCTGTATTAAAGCTGAGAAAAACGTAACACGAAATCAATGTTAAAGGCCATCTCAGCATCCTTTTATCTAACCAAAATTGTAAACACACTGCTACATTCCCAAAGCACAAAATCCATTTACACTTTGCATACTTGAAAAGAAGTCTAATGCATTTTGAAAACCACAGACTTAACTGCATGCTTCTCCCATTTAATACAACAGGGCTTAATAAGATTTGCAGGAGGCATAAAAGGCAGATTGAACCCCATAGTTGAACACACAATTTTGGGTTCCCAGCAGAGAGGCAAACCTACTGATGGGGAAAATGTAACACCAGAAGGGATCAAAGCAGGATAACTGATGACCAGAAAACACAGGAAAAAGTCAGGAAAGGCAGACTCAGGGCTCAGCTCCTTCCAACGCTTCTCTGAGCACTTAGCAGATGCTTTGGAACAATGACAGAGTCCCTTTACAAACCCAGCCCCCAGAAGGGTTTTATTTTTTGCAGACAGCTGCATTTCAGAGGTACCCAGGTGCCCTGAGATCTGGGTAAGGGAAGGAAGAGGCTGCTCTGGCTCTGCAGGTTAGTGCTGCCCTTGCTGGCAGGCAGGAGCGTGGCCTCCCCGGGGAGGCAGGTCCACCCGCAGCGGGACTTACACGTCCTCATCCTGCCCCGGCCATCACCTAACAGCAGGCCAGTCCTCCTGCCCGAGGAGTGCAGGGTTACACTGCTGCCCATGACGAGAGAAGGGAAAGCTCAAACCATGCAGACATGGTCTTACAGAGGGGTCTGGAGGCATCCAAGACCTGTAGTCATTTGATGTCGTCCCAGTAACTACCCATCCACCTGCTTGTGAGCATACCCAAGGACCACCCCTTGATCTCTCTTACTGACACGCTGGTGTCCTGCAAAGGCTGCAGAAGCACCAGAAGCGAGTTCACCAGCTTCGAGCCTCCCTGAGCTCTGCCCCGTTGGCAGCACTCGATGCTGCAGATGCGTAAACGCAGGCCATATTTCCCCTGTGCTTCAAATTAGAGAGGCAGGCATTAAGCTTCGTTCAAACTGATGGGTACGCAGCAGGAAGGTGAGAGCTTCTCCACACGTGGCCCAAAGCACAGCACAAACTCCAGCAACTCAACACAACAGACGCTCTTTATACCTGTCTGACTTCCTGCACAACATGTGCCTCGATTGGAGAGCTTTCATGGTAAGGTTTGAGCCAAAGACCGTGGAGGAAAGCAGACAGGCTCCTGTTGACACGAGTAAGCCCTGGATTGGGCTGTCATGGGGAGGAGCCGAGCATCGGGTCTGCAGTCAGGCACACAAAATGTGCCCCCTCGGAATTAAAAACACCCCCCCTGCGCTGTTGCTGTGATAACTGATGTTGGTTCTTCCCCTACAAAACCACCTTTCAGCAATGGTCTGGGAGCCAAGTATCACTCCAGGAAATCTCTGCACATCGCCTGGCCGCTGCCTTGGCCTCGCTGCGGATATCGGGTGTTGCCAAGACAACCCGTGAGGAAGGACTGTGCAGGGGCTGCGGGGAGCGCGGGTGGCCCTGGGAAAGGGGCAAGGGGTCGAGCAGGTCGGGAGCGGATGTCCATGGAAAAGAGAGGCACAGGCTTTGCAGGGGCTGGATGAATTTAGCAGGGAGAACACCTGTTGCTCCTCCCGTGCCTCCTGCGCAGCGGCGTGCCCAATTCCCCGGCTCTGACACAAAGCTCAGAGCTGGGCAATAACACAGAGAAGCCTGGGTTGGCTCTGCAAACTGGCCCACAGAGCAGAGAACCCAACTGAGCTTCTGCCTATGTCTCTTGCCTGTTCCCTTCTCCCACCCAGCTCCTCTCCCATCTCCATCCTGGATCCAGCAGGTGTTTCCATGGTAACACCATGTAAAGCATCCTTTCCTCTGACACAGGAGAGAATGGCTGAAAAGAACTGGCTTGGGAAAACCTGGAAACTCAACTAAAAATAGGAAAGGCAATAAGGGGAGGTGATGGTGGAAAGCAGCCTGGGAACCCCACACCCTCCCGGAGGTCTCGCCACAGGCAGAATGCAATTTGCTGTTTCTCTTTCATTCTGATGAGAGCAGAAAGATTTTTGGTTTCTTGTAAGATAGGAAGCATCTCTGGCAGCGCTGTCCCTTCCTTCCAGCTTACCATGAGCAGGAATTCTCCTAATTCTGCTTTATCACACAGCAACGATTCTGCGGGATGTAGGGAGCAAGGAGTGAGCCACAGAGCCCCCCCCCCAAGGAACAGCTTCACTTGAGAGCAGATACTGTTCCAGTAAATGGGTGTAATTTGTGCTCTGATGTCCTGCACGGCTTTACAAGTGACAAATCAACCATTATACAAAAATCCTTTGATAATCAGTGTGGTTACATTAATTATGATAAATGCTTTCAGCAGCCGCAGTATGTGGACACAGCCCATAATCGCACAGGAATCTCATCGCCCCACTTCTCCCTTCATGCCCTGAGGTACAAAATCTCCCCAAAATCACCATCCCTCAGTCTCCTGACGCAGGGCTTACGATCCGCTGTTCCAAGTGTTTAATTGTAGAAAAGGCAGAGTCCATTAGTATTACTGTTATTAAATATTAAGTAATATTCCTTGAAAAAAACCATTGCCACTTTACAAATCACAGCCGTGCAGGAGGGCTGTATCAGTTTCCTGACCCAGGGGATTAATTGTAGCAGTTGTTGCACAGCAACACGGCACCACAGATTAGGACCTCACCTAATGAATAACACTGCGTCCAATTGAAATTGCAAGGAAATTTAGCTTGGCAGAATGCAATTACTGAAGCCCAAATCTGATTTGATTGCAATATTTCTGTATTCCTAAAAAGTGCATCCGTTGTGCAGGGTAAGGAGCAGGAGAGGAGGAAGGCATAACACCTGCTGCTCTTAAAGACATGAGAGGGCTGAAAGGGTTGGAATTACAGCGACAAACTCAACAAACAGATCAATGGACACAACTTCTCATCATTAACCCCGGGGGATTTGGTGCTGTGGCGCATCCCTGGCAGTAAGAGTTCAGCTTCCCTTTCCAAACGAGCAGACGTTTCCATCAGAACCAGGAGCTGGGAGTCAAAATAATACAGGGAGAGTTTAGAAAGGTTATAATTCATTTGAATTAGTCGAGCAATGTCCTTGGCAGCAGGTTTACCCCTCACTGCCAGCTCTGGGGGCCTTTTTTTCAGGAGCAATTTGCATTTGTCACCAGGATGCTGAACCGGAGAGATTCCTGAAGCCACTGCTCCCAGAGTGCTCTGTGCCCATCCTCCCTCCATCCTAATGCCAGCCAGGGGTCAGGCCCCAGGCTTACGTCTGATGCTCACAGAGGGCTTTAGAGAGTCTTTCAGGGGATTTTGGTAAAGCAGAGCAGCCACAGCAATTGCGCAGGACGTGGGGAGCACGTGTCCCAGCACCCCTAACAGCTCCTGCGTCACGCCTGCAGCAATGCTATCGCCAGGGAAAGGAGCTCAAGTTCAGTTCCAGGCTAGAAAAACCTGATTGTTTGGACTGTGAAACAGTGGGCACGGTGTAAGGATCTGGGAAGGCTCTAAACCAGCACAAGGGCCGGAAAGTATGTGCCTGGGCACTGCTATGGGAAGGTGGCCCAATGCCCCTCGGCCTCCCGGCTCCATCCCTTGTCTGGCACGGACAGCATGGCCTAGCCAACAGAGCAGTTTGGTGGGAGGGGAGCATGGGTGTTTTACCATCACAGGAAACCAAATGAAAAGGTGTGCAGGGAGCTGGAGCTGGAGGCCAGCCTGGCCTCCCTGAGACAGCGAGGGATGGGGATACAGACCACATCATTCACCAAGCAGGAGCCCGGAGCAGGAAGCTCCTGTTAGGAGACGTCCAGCTGGGACCCAGCTGAGCAGCAGCCTTGGGGCATCCCCACGCCCCAGAGGAAGCCAAAGCGTGATATTTAAAAGCATAAAGATAAGCAGAAATTCTACACAAGGGATTATTTAGAGAGGGTTTTCCCCCAGAATTTTACTCTTTCAGACAGAATTCTCATAAAAATAATGGGGGCTGTAGCAAAGTCTGAGCCTAAACATGCCATTGCCAATGCCTTCCACCCTGAGACACCCATTGTACAGCTTAAGGGATCCTTCTTCTTTGGTGCACGTAGGAAAAGACTTTGCAGAAGGATTTAGAAAAACCCTAATATCTGTGTTTGCAGGGAAAAGCCACCCCTTCAGAATAAAGGGGACACAGGAGACAAGTCTAAGGCGCATCCTGGAGCATCTCCGTGAGGTCCCTTACTCTTCAAGCTCTGGGCAGAGCCTTTTCTCCTGAGGAGCCCGTGTCCTCATGTCCTTGGTGACCCTGCAGCCATGGTCTGTCCCCACCTTCCCCTCTGGCACTTCAGGGACACAAAGCAGCACAGTTCCAATAGCTGTATCGCTTCTTACCGAAGAGGGGTTTAACCCTGCACTTCCATCGATTCTCCCTAAACCTCTTGGCATTAAAAGATCTGACAATAAGCCCTCTTTCATATTTGGGGTGGGTTTGGAGACTGATTTAGAAATGCTTTTGAGAAGAGATTTTTTTTTTCTTCCTTTTTAGCCTTTATATCAGGCATTTTATCTGATATATGATAAGCTCAGATGAGTTTAAACTGATTCATCCTATTTTGTAATGTTTAAATGTACTTTGCTGAAGCTCCATCATAATGTCACACACTTTTAAAATGAATAATTCATCCTGCCCACCTCTTCTAAAATGCCAAAAGGATCCTGCGCCTTACCAGGGAGAAGCAAATACCTTTACTAAAAAGTACACAAGGAAACAATATCATTTAGGGAAAAACACCAACCAAGCTGCACCTCTGCAAGTCTCAGTGCCGTGATCTCACGTGGAGAGTGTCTAATCAAAGCCTGGAGGGAAGGGAGGGAGGAAGGGAGGGGGAAGGATCTTCTCCCAGGAGGGCTCAGGCCAGGGGTTCGGCTGGTCTCCACATCAGGCACCGACAGCTCCGTGCTGGAGGTTGGGAGCCACCGATGGGCACAGGTATCTACCAGCAAACGCCTGTCACAGAACCATGAAAGAAAGGACATTGATTTTATCCCCGTGCCGGTGCTATTTCAGGGAGAGCCTCTGTCAGCCCTATATTTAGCTGCTGTATTATGTACCGTGCTAATGGCCAGGTAGAGCTTTGTCGGCTTGGAGCCCAGCAGGGACCAGGTTCAGGCTCAGGAATGAATGCTGCTTTGTGTGGAACTGGTGTTTGCCACCCAGAATAAAGCACAGGTACAATGAAAGAAACCTGGAGGGCTTCAAAGAAAAGGTGTTGGAGTTCCCCACTGCTGTACAGCGTGATGGTTCCTGCGGCCACCGCGCCCGGCGGGGTGAAACCTCCCACCCGGCAGCACCCTCCCTGGGGCAGGGGGTAGGTGGGACAGCTGTAGCTCCCAGAAACACACAGCAGCGGCCCTAGGAACACCGTTACAAACACCCCAACTACTGGGTGGGGAAACAGCCCGGGATGGAGCAAGGGGAGGTAGCGGGAACACCAAGCCAGGCTGGGCACAGCGGAGCGCTCCATGATGCCCAGCATGTTTGGGCCTAAGTCTCCATTTGTATTTCATAAATACTTCATGATATTTTATGCAAGGGTATTTTTACTGAATCATGGGAAAGTGTGAGACAAACGCCCCCCCCTCCCAGAGACACTCCTGGCCCCTGACTGCTGTAGCCGCACCGTACTGGGAGCGCCGGGTGCTATCGCTCTCGGCACATCACAGTGCTGGGAAGAGAAAGGATGGACAGGCTTGTACTGCACCTCTTGCTTTTGTGGGAACAGGCTTTCAGAGAGCTGGATTCAGCTCTGCAAACTCCCTTTTGAGTCTGGGATAAATACAAATTAAAGCAAACTAAAAAAGCCCTGTAAAACTCCACAGTCATTTTCCATCAAGAGCCCCATGCTGCTCATCAAACATTGAAGAGCAGTCTGGGAATATCTGAAAAAGTGACCTCATTGTCATTCTTCAAATCCTCCCGTCACGCCTCGGCGTGCAGCGGTGCTCGCAGAAGAGCACTAGATGAGTCTGGAGTCCTGCGGCCACATGTTCCCACATACACCAGCTATTCACCGCTCCCAGCTATCTTCTTTTATAGGGCTGCAATGCACAACGACTGTGGCAGCAGAGCCCCTGTACGCTCACCCAGGCCCTTTCTCAGGTAACTTGGGCAGAGAAGGAGAACAACCAGGCAAATATTTTAGCAAATCTTCCCAAGTCTTGGCTGCAAACACAAGGAGCCAAACACATAAAGCATCACGCTGCTGCGGGCACTTCCCAGGCCCAACTGTCGGCACTTTAGGGCAGGACTAAGTGAGAAGCGTTTAGAGACCAGCTAAGGATGCTGTAATGCCTTGGTAACTCGCTGGGGACTGTGTTGTCTCTAACATGGATCTGTGGCAAGCTCGATACCTGTGCAGACCCTCAGTGCCCCATCGGAGCCGCATTGCTCTCCCTTCAGATGCTGGGTGCTCCTTGGGGAGCATGAGCAGAGTCCCCTTGCCCAGAGCAGTGGGAACCATGCCAGCGAGGCTGGAACATGGGACAGGCACCGAGGGGTTGGGGAGGAGAGGCAGCTCCCAGAGCACAAAGCTCACGACTCAGCCCTGGCTGGGCCTCAGCCCACAGGGATGGGGCAGCGAGGGGGCTCCTGAGGCCTCGTGAGGCTCCTACGGCTGGTGAACAGACCTGCTCTTCGGGCAAGGAGGACACAGAGTGATCACCCTGGGCAAAACACCTGCCTACTCTTAGATATGCTGTAACTAGAAGGGGCTCACAACCCATTTGCTTAGTTTTGAAAAACCACCAAGTTTGGTCACCTCCTTTTCCCATCAGCGTTTACGGGGTGATGAAGTTCACCCCTTCCCGCAGCACGGCGCTGCTGGGGATGCTGTCAATAGTTGCTAAGAGATGTTCTCTGCTCCAAGAGCCTCACGGTTGAGGAGGAGAGGATTTTAAAGTGGAAGGGACCCGCTGTGCAGATGAAAACCAGGGGCATACAGACCGACTCCTGAAGTCTGTTGAGCTCTGCTCCTGTTCAGCAAAGCCAATCAGCATTGATTTAAAGGGTGCTTACAGGAAAGCAGGTGCTTAAGTGCTTTGCTGGATGGCAACTGGGACACGGAGGGTCTTGATGGACCCAGCCCAGCATCTCCCTGCAGCAGTTAAGTCACTTTTGTTACATTTTGCTATAATTCTGCCACTTCATGAAGAATATCAAGCTTTTTCTCCTACTAGCCATCTGCAAAGAGGAGTCAAATAAAGCTCTGTAATGAGTTCTCACAGCAGAAATCTTTCCCACCATCCACATTTTGGGCACCTTTGACCCCACATCCCCACAGAAAATGACCTTTCCTACATCTCACGTCTGTGATCTGTTAACACCGAGTTCTACATTGCCTTCGTGTCCCCTGTGACACGACTTAAATCTGAACCAAGACAAGGGTAAAAGGTGTGAAAAAACCCAGTTATAGTCTCCTTATAAATGATGATTCCTTTTAAGAGCTAGAAAGTATTATTCAAGAGAGGATAAAAGATACCTTCTATAGGAATGCATAAATTTAGAAAGGGACACACAGCTTTCATGACTCAGAGGAGGATTTACTATCTATATTGTCTCTTATCGTGCCAGTTTAAAGCTCATCTGTTACGAATGGTTTCAAAATTAAATTTCTGGGGTACAAACGGGCAGAAAGTGATCCCCAGACTATGGAGCTAAACCGAGGGCTTGGCTGCGTGGGCTCGAGGTGCTCTCCTGCTCTGGAGCCTACGTGCCTGAGCGAGCTGTGCCTCAGTAAAGGTTGTGAGTCATCCAGCTGCTGCGGCGGCGGCACGGATGGAGTAAGTTAATAACAGAGACAGGGCAAACATCCTGTTTTGGTCTTAATTCGCATCATTGACTAAGATGCAGCTCAATCAACTTTCTCTGCCTATAGGACGGTCTGACTATCATGGCTTAGGTATGTAAAACACCACATTGTGTCACCGCATACTGTTTCTTATAGTAAAGGGCCACATCACAGTGTCAACACGAGGACAGAGCCTCCTCTCAGCAGTCTAGATAGAGATGCCGAAGACGTAACGGGTCAGAGAGACTTCAACACCCTCATGGCTCTAGAGCCAGTGTCCTTCCCACTCGTGGTACCGAGACCGTGCGTGTAGCAGAGCTAATTCCTGCTGAATCATTCAGAGGCCTTTGTCCTGCTTGTAAGTGCCCCTCACTGTGGCTGCTCTCCTGCCACAGGCAGCAGTTCTCAGCCAAAACATCGAGCAGGCAAACCCTTGCCTGTGAAATCACTGTGTCAAGCCTTCCCCAGCACCAGTCCTCTCATCTGCAGGGCTGTGACTCTGGTGGGACGCCCAGCACCCCCAGCTGCAAGGGAACAGCTGTGCTGGCCAGCACTTCAAGTACCTGCTGGCTTCCCGACAGACTGCTCACAGGGACTTACACAAGTGTCTACATGACCCTTCTCAAACTCTCCTCTCAGTAGTCAGGATGCAGGTGAAAGCACCTCAAAAGATGCTGCAGTGCAGGAGAACATCTCAGCTGCCACCACAGCATGTCAATCGCTCCGTCCACTTCCCTCACTCTTCTCCCCCCACCCCAAGCCATGCTGGGAGCCAGGGAAAGCAGCAGGGCTGGGAACACCACAGACCCATCCTGCCAGTCACGGGAAGCGATGAGAGATGGTAAAGCCTCATGGCAACCAAAAGTATCAGAGAAAAGGAGATTGTGTTTGGCAACGAGACGAATGATCGTGTTGAGCTCCCTGCCTCACCCTAATCCCTGCTGAGTCACTGGGTCCCTGCTCGTACCCCAGGCTGGGTGACTTCTCTCTCCGAGGCTGCCAGGGATTTTTGCCATATGGCAACAAGGAGATCTGATTAGTTGACTGTTTCCTATTTGTTTTAATTAGTAGTTTATTAGCCATATGTTAAATTGCACATTTCAACCACTCAGCAGCGTTACTGGAAGTCAGAAGGTATCTGGATGGGGTTTCTGTTGCCTCCTGAGCCACGTGGGTATTTGCTTTGAACATAACATCAGCCAGTGGGAGCGCAGAAGTGCTCTCCCTTGTCTCATCCTATCTCACCTCATCTTATCTCATCTCTTCTTGTCTTATTTAATCTTATCTGCTGCCTCTGCCAGCACCGGGCAGGGAAGCAGGTCAGACCTCTGGCTGCCTACCAGAGCCGCTTGTCACATTGGAGGATGCTGATGGGCCTTGGTGTTCCCAAGCTCTGGAGGAACAGAGCTGTAGGACAGCCAGGGACCTCCAGGGACAACCTGAGTAATCTGGTGATGCTCCTCTGTCTGGGCAGCAAATCCACAGGAGCTTGGAACCTCTGCACTAATCACACTGGGGTTTGTCCCTCCTTGTTTCTGCGTTCCCACCAGTCAGTCATAGAAGAGTTACTGGGAACTAGATTAATACAGGTCCTAAACAGCAACAAAGCAGATTGGGTTTAAAACTCACTGCAACGTGCACAGAGACCTGAGCACAGCTTTCGCCCAGTCCTGGTGCACAGCCTTCTACTGCAGATGGATTTGAGCACTGAGGGCTGTCACTGCTGTGCATCTTACCAGCACACAGCTCCTGCTAAGAATAGCTAACCAGTTATTAAACAAACCCCGTACCCAGCCCACTTCTTGACAGGAAGCCACTGGGAAGGCACTTGCAGCACATGACTAAAACCAGCACCAGAAAGCACCAGGCAGCTCAGGAAACATCCCAGACCTGTGTGGGTCCGAGGGGGCCTGGCAGTGCCTCTGTGTGATGGTGGGCAGATGGCCCATGGGAAGCATGCCTGACCCGCTCCTGGCATCCTCCCACAGCCATAGGATGCTCCTGAGAGCAGTAGCTACAGAACATGGTTCTTTTGCCTGTGTAAGTTTTCAAATGACAGTCAGATCCCCCCAGAGACGTGCCCGGGGCTTCTTCAGCTCCTGGGACCTCTCTTGGTGACCAGCATTGATGCTTCTACAAACATCTATCACAGGTCCAGTGCTACAGGTCCAGGTTGCCCTACAGCTGTGCACAGAAATACACGAACCTGCTGCTAATCCTACCCTTGATCACCTTTCCTTTTTCACCTTCTTATAATCTCCATTATCCCACTAGATGTCAAAGTAACCACACAGAATTAAACACCAAGCTTTGGTTAACTGGCCAGGCTAATTCATTTAAACTAGATTCATATTTTTTTCTGAAAGAACTGTGAACATCATTTTATCCAACTGTCTCAATGGCCTCTCCACGACCACTTCCCTTCGTCATGCGAACATTATGTATTTTGTTTCAGGCTTTCTCTCAGAAAACATCTTTAAATTGGGTTTTCTTGACTCCATGAAGATTCCTAGACCTAGGGATTGATTTTTTTATCCTATTTCTTTCACCAGTTCAGGGGTTGTAATGGTCTTGAATGCAGCAACTCCACTCAGATCCTACATTTAATCAGCACGTTACTCTGATTCACGCCGATGCACTTGCTCCCTGTGTGGGCTCAAATCAATTTTTAGATTCTAATGACTGACACATTTTTAAAATACATTTCAGTTGCAGCTTACAATAGATCCCAGGTGCAGATCTACAAGTGCAGATGATTGCACCCCAACCCCTCACCATTTGCAATGCAAAGGCCAGGCGGTGGGTGGAAGCGCTCGCAGCCCCGCTGCTGGTGGGAGCAGGCTGCAGGCTCCATCACCGCTGCGGCAGCTCCTGGGGCAGTGGGGATGCATCCCCCCAGCACCCTGCCTGTGCTCCTTGCCCCCCAGTCTCGCCCCAGCCCAGCAGATCCAGCAGTGGTTTCGAGAGCCCAGGGTTGAGCTCATAACTCTGATGCAGTGCCACACTGCCCGCCACGGCTTGGGAATAGAGTTTCTCATGTTCCATTGCCCTCAAAGCAATTAGTACACCAACCTATTAAAATGCCATATCCTCTCCCCAGTCCAGGGGGCTGTGCTGTCTGTAACATTCTCCTTGGAACAATCTGGGGGTGGCAGGAGGACATAGGGGCTGTACAGCCATCCTCAGAACACCCAGCAGCAGCAGCCCTCCCTCGGCCTCTTTGCCATCTCTGCCGTGGCGAAGCACAGGTCCTTGCTACAAAAGCATCACCAGGCATTGCTAATGGTGTAGGGTTGGTTAGCAGGGCCTGGAGAAGGAGTCACACCAACAGTGAGTCCTGGAGCTGGCTCTCACTGCTCCTCCCTTGCTCACACCAAACCCAAGCCCAAGCTGACATGCAGGATGCTCCTTTTCCCAGGAGCCAACTTCCCGCTCGGTTTCAAACACGTTTCAGCTCGAGCATGCTCCCCCATGCCCATTGTGCTGACAGTCCCTCCCCACAAAGTGAATCCCACCAGCTCATCTGCTCTGCAGTGCAGAGGAACCACCAACGCTCCTCCCGCAGCACAAGATGCTCACTCGTGCCAAGGGAATGGAGAAACCCCCCTCTGGGAAGGGATGAGGAGCTCTGGATTTACCCTGCCCGGTACTGAGGGATTATAATATCACCGGCCGTGTTAGTAAACACTGACAAATGTGACAAAACACAAAGTTAATCCTTGAATCCAGCTGAAACCAAATATTCTGTCTGATTTGGTAACGAGCACAGACAGAAAGAGGCTCTGTGGCCTCGGCGTCGTCATATTAAATATTGAAAGTTACTTACTAAACAGACTGAGGGTGTAAGCTTCCCACTGGAACGAGCAGGTTCTGGGGCAGAACATGGGGAGGCAGGCGTGCCAGCAGCTCCTGGGTGTGAACAACTGGAAGTCATCCTTCAGCTGGAAAGTAAGACAAATGAGACAGCATTAAAGCATCAGATAAGAAAAGATGTTCCCTTTATTAAAAAATAGCAGTACATTCTTTACATTTAGCATAAAATCTGCTGTAATTACCTAGCAGTTGGAAAGCAATTTGCAACAGGCTTTATTGTTCAGCATCTGTACCAAATTCTCAGGGAAACATCCACGAGGGAATAAGGGAAAATGAGATGTGCCACAGTAACTACAACATTTAACTGCTCACACAATGGAAATTTCAGTGAGGCTTCAACGAGCTACAACGTGATCCTACTCCTGGGTTGCTGGTTTTGTTCCGTTACTTAAAGGGCTCCTGGTCTGACTCCAGCTCCTTCTCCTCCTGTACACACACACCCACCAGGAATGCTATCATCCACACAAACGAGCCAGGTTATATTGCCAAAATAAAAGTAATTGTTGAAGGGAAAACAAGCCTGTGACAGCCATGGAACAAGAGACATGCTGGCAGGTACCACGGCCAGGTACCACAGCCAGGAGATCACCACTTATCAGCACACGTACCTCCTCAGCTTTGACCTCTACAATAAAGAGAAGAGGCAAAGTAACTTGCAAGTCAACTCATGATTTGCAAGTTCATCCCAGAATAACTGTTTCGTCCAGTGGAGGAAACTGGAGCTCACACAAAGTTTTAGGATGCTTAGAGGAAGCTGCATTTACTCCTGCTTAGCCTGGATTCCACCTGCCCAACCTCACCCCCAGCCAGGCAGGCAGCAGAACTGCCATGGAAAGAAATCACTTCAATTGTGTTGGTTTAAAACCAGGAAAGGGTGCTCGGTTTGCATCTCCCCAAGGCAGGGAGCGTGTGTGCAAGGCATTGAGGGATTCTGTCTCAGGGTTACAGCCTGGGCCACGCAGGAGGCGTGTACCAGCCTGATGCTCTCCAAACAGTCCCCAGCTTCCTGGGGGACCTCACATGTCACACAGTGACAGCCATGAATTTATCGGATGCCTTGTTTACTCCTTCTTTCTCTCTTTCCTCTCTGATTAAATAACATTCCTTCTGATTTAATTTCAGACCATCACCTAAAATAGGAATGTATCCTTGCAAGGAAACGTAGCTTATGTTCTGTTCCAGCCTGGAGCTAAACAGCATAAACAAATTCATCCCTTTCGGTAATGAGGACATGATTGCAAGAGCACTTGGAAATAAGGAATATTAACAAATTCCACATATTCTTCTCCCATCCAGAATTATGTTTCAGGAGTCTGCCTCATGCTTAGCTACCCAGCATCATCCCATCCTGTCAGGCTGCGTGCCCACGAGCCTCCAAGCAGGTTATTAGTCTTACAGAATGCACAGGATTAAAGGCGCACGTCTTTAAGCTCTACAGGCTGAATTTTGCTCAGCGTGATTGCATGGATACAAATGAGAACAGAGCTTGACTCTGGATGTTTACAGTACCATGCAATTTGCTTTAACACGCTGACTTCTGACGTAAAGCGAGTTCCAGGGGGAAGAAGTTGATGTCCGTGTCCTCTCAGGTCAGAGCAAAGCACATGTGAATGGGGGAATCCAAGTCTTATTCCAGGCAAAGTAATTCCCTTGTTTGAGAGGAAAAAAAGAGACATTCAACCAGTGCTCAGAGCAACAGAATGATCTGTGAGTGAAGGGAGGGGATGTAGGTGTGAGGACAGGGGGGACGGGGCTCTGTGGGGTGGTAGGAAAGCCGGGAATAACAGAGAGCACAGGGAATCAGACAGCCAGTTACAAAACTCCTAGACTTTATTCAATGAATTATTTAAAGTCTATTTCTGATCTGGCACAGGAGGTCACTTGATCTCCACAAGGGAGCAACAGCAGACCCATTGTTTCTGACAGTCAGAACTCAAATGGATGAGGTGGTAGGAAACAACCAGCACAGACCCCTCGGCCCACAGCTCCAGGGAAAGGACTACTTGGCCTCAGCAGACTTCCCCCTCTTTCTTCCTACCATTTCTGGCTTGTTTGTAGCCCTGGAAGTTCACAGGCTGAACCAGCTTCCCTGGGTATGAACCGACACTTCCATGCGCATGGACCAGAGCTGTGGTCAGCTCCTTCACACCTGATGACTTAGGTGTGTCATCATCAAGCTGGGTGAGGTCACCCAGATTCACCAGGTGATAGCATTGAATCACAAAAACCCTTGAAAGACTCTATTCTTAAGACAATCCCAAACTCCAAAGAGGAAGGCTGGGTGCTGTCCAGCACAGCAGCCCCAGGAGCTCAGCCTGGACTAGCACCTTGAAGCATGTCAACACTGTGACAGAGGAACTTTGTCTTTATTACAGCCTTGTCTAAGAGTCAGGAAAGGATAGAAGTAGGAGCTGAAAGCGATGAACTAAATCACATGAAGGTTAATGACTTTAATGATGTCGCCAAGGTCTCTCACACGACACTGCAGCAGCACTCTGGGAACACGAGTGTCCCAACCCAGTTCTGCAGCTCTAAGATCATCCTTCCTACTTTGCTTCAGAGAGCACAGGCAGATGAATGCAAGAGACATCTTCCCCTGTGCCCTGAGAGCTGCTTCAGAGCTGGCACCTCCAGCCAGTGCCCTGCTCACAGGGGCAGCGTCTCTGGGAAATGCCCAGGTCACCTTAGGACCCAGGTTAGTACCACCAGCCCAGCTTTCCATCCGCAGGGAGCCACAGCTGCTCTTCCCTTGCCCAACAGCCCTTCTATTCCCCACTTTTGGGAAGTCACCAAGGGGTTTGATCCTTCTCTTTCTGGGCTCTCTCTGGTTCCCTGTCCTACAAACACCCTTGACAACAAGCTCCCTGGACAGAGAGGAACCTAAACATGCACCCACAGCTCACCTCAGTCAGCACATTCGCAGGGCCTGGGTCTGCCCAGAAATAACCAGACTGCTGAAGGTGAAGGTGAACAACCCAGGCTATGTAGGCATAGAGAGAACGAGTGCTGGGCAGAGCTGGGATACGTGGTTCCTCTCACTCCTGTATGACTGCAGCAATTTCCCATCTCTGGGAAGAAGGGAAAAAAGCTTCAAGCATGAGATTATTACATTTTGTACATTACACCCTGATAGAAGCTAAAAATAGGCTCTGGCGGTTGCTAAGTGCGTTTCAAATGGCTTTCCTTAGCGGTAAAAATGGGATTTTATTTGAAAAAGCAGAAGGTGGGATTTATAACATCTTGGGAAAGAGCTGAGCAGCAAATCGCCAGTTGTCAGAGTGAAGGAAGCAGGGAGTTTGCTGCTCCTTCTCAAGAGAGAAGGGTACGGATGCAAACTCACAGCACCACTCGTGCCCTTCCCTGGCACCCAACCACAGTGTTCTCAAGGGTCCCACCACGCATGGGGCACCTCTGGCAGCCAGCAAAGGGACAACACCTGCCCCGGCTCCAGGACGTCCCAGTCACCTGGGGGAGGGCAGAGCCCATGGCTGGCAACTTCCCTACTCAGGGCAACCCACAGCAGGAGGGGAGTCATAGAAGCTTCAGGGGGTCACAGCAGCTTTGGGGGGTGACAGTGGCTTTGGGGGGTGACAGCAGCTTCAGGGGGCACCCGCCCCTCAGCCAGGGCCAGTGTACAGTGAAGCCCTGCACACCGCTGCAGGTGGGACGTGGCTGCGGTGTAGGGACTGGCTGCAGCCTCATTAAAAGGATGGCAGTCAGCGTTTTGTAATTAAGAAAATGAACTGTTATAATAAAGGCTTGTAGTTGTAATTGAAAGACATCTTATGTCAGAACAATTCCTGAGACACTCTCCAGGTATTCGAGAGCCATTTCCTGCAGCAGTAACTGCAGGAGCACCCGGCTCAAACGGCTGGGATGCTGTGACAGCTGGTGCTGAGGGGGTCACGGGTGGACAGGGAGAGAGGGGGTGAAGGAACGCAGCCCAAGCCTGTGAGGCACACCTTGAAGGTCAGCCTTTTTTGGGGTCCCCAGAAGGAAGAATCCCTACCCAAGGGGGGAGAGGAGAGGAGTCAAATAGTGGTTCAAAGGAAAGAGGTGTTAAATCGAGGGGTACTCAGGCATCAGTGTGGAAGCAGGAATCTCCAGATAAAGAGAGAGAAACCTCATTTATTTTCCTGTATAACTTTTTCTGCACAAACACACCGTGTCCTTATCAAGGCAACACACATAAAAAGGAAGGATTCTCATGCCTGAGAAGGAAAAGATCCTCTTCTGTCAAGGGAGACAAACCTTGGCACACCTTGTGTGTGTGTCAGCCCAAAGGCCTGGGCTGGATGTGGATGCATCTGGGGACAGGCAGCGTATGGCAGCTGCTGAGTGTCCCCAGCTCACCCTGAGTGCCCGGAGTGGTTCCTCTGTCCCACCCCTCAGTGTCGATGTGCAGAGTGCTGATATTCAGAGGCTTCCAACTGCTAATGGGAGAGTAGTGCTCCATCCTGCCTTGGACAGGAGACTGCTGCAGTGCAGGGAGAGCAACAGCTGGGGTACTGGCTTGTCATTAGCTGTGTTCACTGGAACAATTAGAGACGGACTCAGAGGGTGCACGAGGGTGGGTGATGCTGAGGAATAAGCCCTGTGCCCAACATCACAGCAGCACTGGATGTTTCAGGGCCCGGAACGCTCCCTGGGGCTCCGGTTGACTCGCTCTCCTTCGGGATTCAGAGAACAATGGGAGAAGACAGAGCAAAATCTACTGCGACAAAATGAACCTGCCTCTAAACTCCCATTATCAGATCAGACTGATAAAGGAAAGGAGGCAATTAAGCCCAACCGAGTGTTTCACAAACAAAATCACCCAGGTTAAGCATCTGCATTCATGTGACAAACCCCAGGAAATTGCAAACTCCCGACTGACACTTGTCCCCACCAGCTCCACACAAAGGCCTGGCGTTATTAATGACCCACTTTGTCAGCACCTTCCTCAACTCCAGTACGGCTTCCTGCTTCTGCTGCGGGATTTGGGATGGTTTTGATCGGGGACAAGACAAGTGTTAACCACGATGGAGGTTGCAGAGTTTACAGGGAAAGGGACAAGGCTTTTGTGACGGGTCCTTCCCCACTCAGCCCCGGGGGCACAGAGCGAACATCATTACAGCAGAGCCCAGGTAGCCTGAGGAACGTCTGCTTCTATTTATCTCTGTCTTTAAAACGAAAGCCACCGTTACTTCCAGCCCTGACAGGCCCTGCGTTCCCCACGCACGTCGGCGTGTGATGAAGGAGCAGAATATCCAGCAGTGCCAAGCCCAGCGATGAGCTCTGGCGCGACGTGAAATATGGCAACAATTACGCCTCACCATCAGGCTGTTAATCTTACTTTTTCAAATCAAACCCAGGGTTATCAGGATGATCTGCCAGCTCCTCGAAAAAATTTCAAAACATTATTTCTGGTTATAAAACTCCTTTCCTCTGAGTGCCTGGGCAATCAAAGGCAGTGCTGTAACTTCCCTCAGACTCATTTCCACTCTGTGCAGCTTTTTGACTTCACAGAATCGAAATTTGTGGGTGTTTAAAGACAGCCTAAGCAACATCTGCACATATATGTGTGTCTGTATAGGAAGATATCCGTGCTTGCATATATATATATATATATAAAAGCTTCATTCAGAAACGTAACCAAAACCATTCCCAGCCCTGGCTACCTACACATAGATACACAAGAGATGCCCAAAGCAGCAGGAAAAGTGAAAGTGCTTAAATCAGACTGATGTCCAGAATTGTGGACAGACAGAGAATATTCTTCCTGGCGATGCCCCATGTATCTGGGTTTAAGAGCCTGGATAATTCGATGAATTATTCACACGCCAATGTAAATGTAATCAAGTCTCATGACTCAAGCTCACAGGGATCACTACCAGGAAATAAATAATGGAAGGTTTCATTTTCCTTCTCTCTCACACCCGGGTGCTGCTGAGGGCAGTGTGCTTCTCATGGGCAGACCTGAGGTTGGCTCTGCCACGGCACGGGGTGTGGGATGGAGGGAACAAAGAGAGAAAGGAAACACGTGCAGCATCAGTTTTCCATTCTGTGAACTATTTCCCAGCCTCCCCAGAGGACACAAGACAGAAAATAACAGTCGTGGCATTAGCCCCTAGTCCCACCCTGCTACACACATCACATGGCACCATCCCCCTTCACGAGCACCACAAGCCAAGTCAGACACACCAGCATCAGCCGGTGTTTCCCCTCCCTGCCGGGGATGCTCCGTCTGGTACAACCTACACCGACTTCATGTCCTTACCTCATCTCACTGCTCCAAAACCCCTGCTAAATATTTCGTTTCTGGAGCCTTTTCTGACCCGTTTCGCTCCACTTCAAATGGTTTGGCACAGAAATAGCATCAAAGAGCTAAATAGAACTTGTTACTCATAATATCCCTTTAATCTGATAAACAGCATCCAGCAGATACAGATCTTGGCAGTGTCCTGAGATTAATGCCCAGGCCCAGCTCACAAGGAACACGATGCTGGGCCAGCAGCTCGCGCAGCAGAGCCCGTTTCTCAAGGTGCCATGACCCCACTCGAGCATCTGTCAGAGCTGGGTGTGTGTATGGAGAGCTGGAGAGTCACCCCAAGCACCCAAATACTGCTCGGTGCAGAAAGGGTGAGGAAAACTGTACTTATGGCATGAGCAGGGAGAAGCTGTTCTGTGGTTCTCTGACCTTAGAGTGCTGCCAGGCACCACGGACACTGGTGGGGACACGTAGAGCTTGTGTGATGGGCTAGGGCCCCCGAGGCTTGTTTCCCACCCCACGGTCAGTATGACAGAGCTCGGGGTCTCTCCTCGTCATGCAGAGGACTTTGGGAAGGAGGGGAATTGAAGAAATCCCTGGAGAGGATTTCATGGCTCTTAGCAAATCCCCACATGAAGTGACAACATCCGGACTCCCACTCCTTCGCCCATGGTGTCAGCAGTTTGCAGGGCTTGCCAGGCAAGGGAGGGAAGAGTTGGCAGATGCTGGGCTTTCATCAGCCCCAGAGCTGGCCAGTGACACCCACCCCAGCACAAACAGGAACCACTCCTCCGCGCCAGGGCCAGAGCGGGTGGGATCTATCCACTTTGCTGGGCTGAAGCTCTGGGCCAGGAGTGGGAGGCAGAGATTCGACTCCCAGCCCCTGCACAGCACACTGGAGTGTTTTTCTGCACTTCCCTCCGACCAGCAGCTTTCCCAGCCACATGATGCTGGTCACAGCCAGCATTTTCTCACCTCAGACAGGGACTATGAGACTAATGTGACTAATGTCTGAAAAGAGCTCTGAGGCAGCTGGATGGGAGTGCTGGCATTATGATTAATTCCGTAGACTCATGTGGATTATAATAAGCATGAAACCAAACCATTGCACAGAGAACATATGATACCGTACTGCTGTTGCCTGTGGGCTTTTAGCCTTTCAGCATCAACTCTTATCCAGCAAGAGGGGGGATGTATCACTTGTCTGAGACACCCAACAGCTCCTCATGTCACATAACCAGAGCTAACAGCAATCACCAGAGAGGCACGAGGCACTACAAAGCCCAACCCAGGCATGAGCCTGAGTCACGTTGAGAGTTCAAAGACAGCGATGAGGCCAGCACAGCACCCATCAGGGTGGGTGCTGGGGCTGCAGCAGCGATCACAGGGCAGTAATGCCCCTTGCTGGGACCAGAGGTGTGCCTCGAGCGAGACGACCTCCTGGCTTGCCTCTGCTCTGCTGGGTTTGGGCTCCTGCTCCTGGGGCCAGGAGCCTCCAGTCACTGGCTGCCCGGATGCGATAAGCACAGGCTTCCACTCAGAAGTTTGAGGGTTTCTTTTAATTAAAGAGCATTGTGTGGGATCATTTTCACATGCAATCTGTAGCGTAGCTCTCTGGCTGAGAATCAGCTTGTCTGCACCCAGCCCTGTGGTCACCGGTACTGCTGCGTGTGCCCTTCATGGCAAAGATCAAATAAAGATGAGGTGATAACGGACACACACCCAACACAGTGTTCACAACACCCTCCAGCCATCCCTCACTGCTGCCTGGCTACAGACTCAGTGAAACGCAGCCAGAATGCACATCCTCATCAGGTTTACTTCCTCCCTGGGAAGGACAGAGATATGGTACACCTCGCTAGGGAGGTGCAGCAGAGCTTTAAATAGCTGCTTACAAACTTTCCTCCCAAAGAAAATTGCGAGCCAGACAGTGCCAAGAAATCCCAGGCTGGGACTGAGAACACAGAGCTGTGTCTGCAGCTGCGCAGGAGGAGTTAAAGAGTTGTGCAAGTTTTTGGCACAGGGACCAGGAGGAGGGGGAATTCTCCTTTCTGCTTTTACTGAGAATATCTGTTTCCAAGTAGGGAGCTGGGGTTTGGTCTCAGTGTGAGACACACACTGTTTGGTTACGGCTATGGGAGCTGCATCCATTTGTAAGGGGGGGGAAATTTAGCACAGGAACCTTATTTCTAAAGCTTCTCCCCAAAGTCCTGTACGGAGGAAGCTTTCCTGCTGGGTTAGAACAAGGCTGGAGCCAGCAGGACGTCAGGGTTCAAATCAGGTATCGGCAGACTGGCAAGATGCTTCACCTCTCTTCGGCCAGTTAATTTAAAACAGGATTAATAATTCCTGCATGATTAGGATTTTATGAAGCTTAATTAATTAAAGGTCATAAAACGCAATGAGACCCACGAATGACAGATACCAGATAAATCCAGACTATTAGTATGTAAGTCACACTGTGTTGGAGATGTACAAGCAGCTCTGTAGAATGATAGTCAAAGCTGCTGCCTCCCCCCTACAAGGCTGAGGCTGCCATGGGGTGCTTGGCTGGGGCTACAGACAGCCCCCCATGAAATCAGGGGGGGCAGGGGGTAGGGAAAACCAAACCCCCAAAGGCAGCAGTGTGGATTCACAACAGGCATGATGCAAAATGCCCAGTGACCAGACTGGTGCCCGAGGACTCGTACGAATCGTGCTGGCACGGAGCTGGGGGAGCACATCGAGCGTGGGGCTGAGCGAGCCCAGAGCTGTGCTCATCAGGCTCCAGTGTGCACACGTATCACTCAATTCAAATGAGCTCACTGTTCTCCAGGACCTTTAATTACTAAAAACGCAGCAAATCCCCTTAACTATGCCAAAGTGGGGTGGGCAGAGGGGGCTGTTCAGGATTGAAGTAGGATAAAGAGAATAAAATGCAAATCTCCCTGCAGTTTATACTTATGACTAATACCTATCACAACAGATTCATTTGGAAACACGCTTGTGACGTTAAACTTGTCAATCCTCCCCACCTCACAAAGCCTCTGCTCTGTGACATGCCTGTGCCAGCTCCTCTGGACCCGCACGGCAAACGCTGCATCTCTCCAGCTCTGGATCCTGCTGGAGTCAGGGCTGGAGAAGCAGCACCTGCAGCCAGAGACCGGAGCTTTCAGTGGAGGAGTTGATGGCAACAAACACCCGAGCCACACACACGGGGTTATGAATAAGCACGAGGCATCCTCAGCCTGCAGAGCTGCAGCCAGCGGTCCCGAGCTGCGTGCGTGGGCAGCTCGCAGGGCTGCTCCTCGCAGAGCCGGGGCTGGGCTGGTTCTGTGGTTCTCACCAGCTTCCACCCGTCCCATCCCTGCGGCAGCGAGCGTGCCACAGGGGCAACAGTGAGAGGACTGGCCCTGCATGAGGCACCAATGACCTGCAGCACCCCCACATTTAGCCAGGCACCCACCCTGCAGCTCAGCACCCCGGGCCAGAACGAACACGTGCAAATCTCTCTAATGGAGCCAAAGCTAGAGGAGAAACAGTCTGAAACTGGTCTGAACTGGTGGAGCAGCTGCCCAAGCCATGGCACCATGGCTGTGCTGAACATCCCGAGGCCAGGAGAGAAAGTGGGAAAGGGAGGACCATCCCTGGGGAGCAGGAGGTGATTCACTGGGGAAGGCTAGAGCTGCAAGCCCAGAGCAGATACTTGCCTATGAGAACCCATTTGCAGCTCCTAAAGAATGAGACCAGCAAGCTAAAAAAAAAGAAAATGCCATGCAAGGAGCTGAGCAACTTCAGCAGAGGCACGGACAGCCCTCACTGGCTGCACACTTGGTTAAGCCTTTAGGAAATGCTGCTTCTTCCTCTGGGTATCAAACAGCAGGAGGCAGGATACAGCTTGGCCAGGGCTGTGCAACACACAGAGTCCAATTGGGCTCCTTTTGCAGGGAAGCTCCAGTTATCTAAAAAACGTTTCTGCCCACAAGGAGGTGCCAGCAGACCCTTCTCCCACCCTGGGATGGGCAGTGTCAGTGCCTCTCCTGGAGCCACAGACCAGGTGGGAGCATCCCAGAGAGACCACAGCAACGGGCAACGTGGCCCTCCTTCTCCAAGCATCCTGCCCACAATTCCCAGCAACTACCAAACGATTTGAGAGCCACCAGCCTGTGGATTTTTCACTGGGAATTAGGACCCTAAATCCCATACAAATCACCACCATGGGTAGGTGACAGGTACGCAGCAGCATGATGCCCTGCTCTGCCTGCCTCTCCTCAGGGAAGCTCCAACCGGCTCTGCCTGTATCCTATTTAAAGAAGTTTGTTGGTTGGGAAAGGGTCCAAACCTCTTAACAGATAACTTCTGTCTGGGTAAAATTATCAGGGAGGATAAGAGTGCAATTTATAACTGTAAAACGGCCTGTCCCACATTTGCAGAAAGCCATACCAAATCCATATACGTCTGGATTCACGTTGCGAGGCCAGGTAGCGATGGTCATTTAGGCATCCTGCTGCACTAAGAACCCCGTTCAAAAACGCTTATACCCTGAGAATCTATATAAATACATTAGAGAGAGAATGAAAACCGCATTGAGATTAGATTTCCATCTCTTAACATCTATGTACACGACAGATGGGATTAGTAAATGAACAGACCACTGAAGGAAGGAGGGAGGATTAACCATGAAAAATAAAAAGAGGTCGATAATCAGTGGCAGCTCTTTGAAAAAGAGACTTAGGACAAATGGCACAAGCGGCTTCAATTTATTTACTTGGGCAAATGAGAGATGGGGAATATGAAAATGAAAGAACAATCTTCCTTTAATCTGCTGGGAAAGCGGGGCTGGGCCCAGCCTGTGCAGGACATCACAGCCACTAACGAGGAGAGAGTTCTCCGGGAACACGCTCTGACAACTCTAATCATCCCATGGCCCGGGAAGCTTAGAATCCAATTTCAGCTCCAGCTATTATTGCAGAAGTTTTAATCTCCATTCTTATGCAAACAATTTGAGGGAATGATGGATAGATAAATAAACGAACAAATGAATAAACCCCAGGCTCAGGCTGACGCACAGGAGCCGCTCCTCACTGAGCTGAGCACCGCACGCGGCGCGAGCTCCTGAGTGACATCGGCGTGAAGAGGAACGCCACAGGCGGAGGTTATCCTCCCGCTCACGCTGGCTTCACATCAAGCCAAGTTTTATATTCCAGGCACAGCAAGGAGGAAGCAGTGGCTGCTGTAGCAGTGAGCACAAATGCAGGAGGAGAGCACTGTTCCTCATTTATGCCCAGACAAAGAGGATCTGACCTATGAAGTTGAAATTTATGAGAGAGATAAATAAACCGGCGGTGTCCGATTCTACTAGACCCAGGCAATGTAATTTAAAACCACACTGGCTGTACAAAAGTCTGCTTAAACATCTCTCTGGGCTCCAGCACTGACCTACAACACACGTTTGCACATTTGATCTTTTTTTAAATACACATTTATAGGTTTGTGGATCTCAACAGCCCCACAGTACTCTTACACGCTGCATAGCAGAGGACTTTGCATTGCTTTAAGTCTGAGTGTGCCTACATCAGTAGGTTGCTTTAGGGAAAGAAAAGTACCTTGGATACCCATCAGTATCCCCTTTGGGAAGGCTTGGGAAAGGGAGGACTTTCCCACTGTACCGCCTGCACTGGAGGTGCTGGCCCAGGACACGGAGCAGAAGCCACCTCTGCTCCAAAGACACTGAGGGACTGAGCTCCAACGTCCACATCCAGCCTCCCATCCCCCAGACTTGTGTTTGAGGCAGCTGGCTCCCTGCCTGTCCCTCAGCTGTAAAATTCATCAGGAAAAAAACCCCCATCCTGCAACAGGCATGGTTCCGTTTCCACCAAAACACCACAGCTTTTCCTTCCCAAAGGGGATGGGAACTGTACCATCCCACTCCATCCCGTGCTGTGCTCCAGTCAAAGCCATTCTGCTCTCAGGCTCCTGGAAACACACAGCCCTCGGAAGAGAGGAGTGGGACCAGCACCCTCGGAGCCAAGAGGAGAGACAGCCAGGATGGAGAAGTGCTGGAAGAGCTGGCTGATGGCTCTTGAATCTCAAGGGCTTTATCACTTTCGGACGTTGACTCAGCAGAAAAGACACAGGAAAGCCAAGGAATGTACAATCCCTGCTTCAATCTGCTTGGCTGTCTGAGGATTTCCAGCATTGGAGTTTTAATGATGCAGAATAAACCCCACTATTTCATCTCAGTGTTAAGGTAGACACTCTCTCTTCTGCCCAGGCTGTAAAAACCAGCACAGGGCGTCTGGCACAGCATCTGTCAGAGCCAGGGCAGCTCTCAGTGACGGGTGTCACACAACGTGCCCCTTCCCACGGGTTACATTACCTACCAACAGGTCACACCTTGGCTGATGCGACATCACGCATCTCGATGCAAACACACACCCAGACTGGGAGTGAGACTGCATCAGAAAGTAACATTGGCTATTGCTCTTTGTCTGCTGAAACCTGCACGAGTGGCAGGGCAGGGAACACTGTTCCCTCCGGGGTTGTGTTCCCCCAGCCCGTCCTCTGGCTCTGGGGAGGCAGAGCTCTGTGTGGGACTCACAGCACAGGCCATCAGAAACAGAAGGGAATAACATCTTCTCTCTTTTCTTTCTAATGACCAAACCTCACCAGCATTCCAATGACTAGATCAACACTTTGCGATGGGAGTGAAGTAGTTTAGCACTAGTAAATCCATCAGCCAGAGGTTATGACTTATGCATTTTCTGAGTCCACGGCTGATTCTTTATGCATGCACAAGAGCTAATTGCATCCAAGAGAGCTCCGTGCCTGTTGGTCTGGAGGTGTATTGCCATATGTTTGGTGTATACTTAATTAACACAGTGCAGCTGCACTGCTTTCCATCTGTATTATAGATTAGATTTCTATTACACATCTAGGCAGGAGTCCCACAATTCATATTTATTAAAATAATTACCCCAAGATTTAGGTGGTTGGAAGTACTCAGTCAAGCAGCCCAGCGTCACTTTGCACAAGGAGTATTATTCAGCAGCAAAGCAAAACTGAGTAGCATGAGTGCTTCAGCAGCTGACGTGTGTGCAGGCAGCACATGGGGCTTGCAGGCAGAGGCTGAAGCAGAGCTCGCTGAGCACTGTGTCCAGGTACTGGCTCCCGAGACAGGGGGATCACTGAAGTGTGACTTGTGACTGGATTCAGATTCAGCATCACACTCGGATCTTTTTTTAGCTTCCTGCAATCTTGTCCTCTGGGCACTGGAAATTTAATTTTTAAGCTTTGATCTGCACAACACACTCACTGGTCCTTAGTATCTGTTTACAAAGCACCCGCGGTCCAACGTTCACGCGCCTGTGCAGATGGTTACGGGTGTAGGGGCTCAAGCGAGGGTGCGGATCACACACCCGAGTTTCAGGCAGGCACAGATCCAGCAGCGTTAATCCCACCGTGTGAACCCAGCTGGTGAGCAGATACACTGAGGCCACAGGGACAGAAGAAATCCAGAACACAAACACATGGATTAGATGGGACCTAACTGCAGTGTGTAGATCTGGGACCTAATCCCAACCTCAAACACCTTTCAGGAGTCAGGAATACTGGGACCCAGAGCTGTGATTGGAGCGAGGGTGCTGCAGGTCTCGGGACAGCATTTCTGGTCCCCTGCCAGGCATCAGCTGCTAGAAGCAGACTGGAGATAGACAGTCACTTCAGCTAGCTGATGGATAGGGATCAGCTGGCCCTTCAGAAACATGTTGGCAAAAGGCACTGATGGTTGAGCTTCCCAGTGAAGCTCATCAGGACATATTTACTCTTTCAAGCAAACTGGACTTTTAGGTCTCAACTTTGGGGCCCAGAAGTACTCTGTCTCTGCTCTGTTTTTGTACTCAGGAAAGGTAAATCACAAAGCGATTCATGTGTGAAGAGCTGTGGCTATAGAGAAGGGGCTGTGAGTCTGGGGGATGGGGGAGTACCAGTCACTGAATCGGCTGCTCCCCTGGCCCAGCTGGTAGGCTGGCACAGGGATCTCTAACTTCCCAGCCCAAGAATTTTGGCTGGTTAATATTTAGATTTGAATTACAACAGATTCGCTATAGCTGGAGGGCAGAGATAGAGAAAAAAGCTGGAAAATATGCCTAAACCACTCGTTGCTTTGTTTTCTTAGGGATTTTTGCCTGCTATAAGGAGACTGTTGTTTGAAAACAACAGCGAGGGCAACAACAGTATTAAATATTAAACAGAAATTCCAGGAGAGAATGCAAGAGAAGGAACACGGCAGATTTGGCTCGAGAAGTTAAGTGCAGTTCCATTGATCCATCCAGCAGCCACAGCTCAGAGGCTGCTTTGTGCATTTCAGCTTTACAAAAAACCTCCAAATCCTCGGGAGCAGGCTTAAGGGGCTTGATCCATGTGTCAAATCCCCAAACCGAAGCCCCATGCCGACAGGCCTCAGCTGCAGCAGTTATCCCCAGCAGCTCGGAAGGTGGTTACCACCATCCCAGAGGGGAGAGACAGACTTTCTGAGAATAACTTTGAAGCCTTCCTCTTGCGCCGCGTGCCCTCCTCTGCTCTCCACGACTGCAGCCAGCACCAGGAGCATCATGGGCTCTGTCTACATGAGTGGCTGCTGCTTCCTGGAGGAGCCAGGCAGTGGTATGGCCCCAGTTCTGTGGGAGCAGCCGAACTGGCACAGCCCCAGCTCAGCACCGAGCCCTCTCCAGGAGCCTCAAGCTCACTCCAGGGTTTCTATGCTCCCTGTCACAAAGCCCCTCAGTCCCCTGCCATTACTCTTGGGGGTCTCTTGCTTTCGCCAAAGGCCATGTACTTTGGCAGCCACACAGGTTTGCATGTGCCAATGCAACCCAAGTCATCTCAAGTGCAAAGCTGACCCCCACCTCTGTGCATCCTCTGCTTTCAGGTGTTCCACAGGCAGGGGCACCTTCTGCCCCTTAACTTCCCGGTTTAATTAACATTCAGTCTTCAACCAAAGTAGTGTCTGTGATACTGTGCTTGAACAGAAGCAGCAGAATCACATCTCTTACTAGCAAACAGCATTTTGCCAGTGACCCTCCTCCTTTTAAGCCTTTCAGCACTGGGACACGCGTTTCCTCGCTGGCTAATGGTTGTTTTTATACCTGAATTCTCCCACACCTCAGAGTCATGGTTGAAAATTTCATGCTGCACAAAGCTGCTTATCAGCATCAAAAGAAATGAATTAAGATGTTTGGAGAGATGGAAGAAAAAAAATGGGGGGGGGGGGGCTTTTTCAAATACTGGTTATGCTCCACGACAAGATCAGACAAGGTGGGTTCGCTTTTCAGCTTCAGGAGAAACTGTCCCCCCTCCCCTCATCCCTTTGAAGTACATCAGACTCTCAAAAGCCATGGAAGAATAACTCAGCTGTTTGTACATAAAGAACTGACAGGGAAACTTTATAGCACCATAACCGGCTCTCCATCCTACAGTATCCTCAGCAAAGGAACATTAATAAACATTAAAGAGGAGTGTAAGCTAGGCATCTTTCTAATTACGGGTAGAACAGCCTGCCAGGCGAGGTCAGTCCCCAGATGGGGTTGAAGGGCAGTGTGAGCACAAGAGAATAAATTCAACGTAAAGGTCATCTATATGGATTAAATGATCTGAGCAGTCATTTCCAGAGCCATCTTCTGCAATTAATATTTAATTAAAAATAGAAACACTATAAAGTTTAGCTTTTAACCAGCAAAATTATTTCATGTCCCATAAAACCTTTAAGTACAAGATCACGCATTCTCTCTCCCTATACAAAGTAGGCTTCTGTGGTCGGGAGTAACCTCACAGAGCCGAGCAGCCCAAGAAAGGGCATCTCAAGGGCACTCAGCCTTTGCACCTTCAAAACCACTCGAAACCTGCTTCTGGTGACTGGAGACAGCACGTCACAACTGAGGGGATTTTTTTTTTTTCCTTTTTTTCCTTTTCATTTGATTAAGAATGAAACACAATTCCTAATCCAGTAGCCACCAGAATACAGAATGAACTTAAAGAACTGGACCGGACCGCAGCTAGTGAGCACCACCACATCTCAGAGGAAAAGGTGATGGAGGAGAGGCCCTTGAGGACATTTCAGGTGCAGTCTGGGGGTCTCAGGGAAGTGGTACCTTGTGCCAGACCCGGAGGGAGCTGTCGCTGATGCTGGCTCTGCTGGGCTGGGAGAGCCAAACCTGCCCCATGCATCCCAACCCCACTGCCCACAGCCCCTCTCCTCCGGGGACCCGCTCAGCAGTTCAGAACCAGCAGTTCCTGAAGAACTAATAGCAGCTTTTCACTTTCCTCTGCATATCTCCCTGGACCTCTCCTCAAAGTGCCTCCAGCATTTGTTTAGTGTGATTTGAAATGTTCTGCCTCCGATGACTTTGCTGCCCCAGAACTAGGCCACCAAGCAAGTCACCAGAGGAATACTTGCTCTTCAGCAGCCGAGTCCTTTGTAACCTACTTCCAAGTTTTTAACCTACACCATCAGAAAGAAGTTGGAAAAGGAGGTTTGGGCTCATCATGTGAATTCTTACGCTTGGAAAACGCAACATGAAGTCAGTTTGCCTCAACAACGTGTGGGTCTCCTCAGTGGCCTGGAGCTTGAGAAATTTAGGTCTGGCTCCCAACTCTATCCCCGATTTCTGTTTGACTTTCAGAAAGGACACACTCTCCAAGACTCAGTTCCCTGTGAATGGAGATAATACTAACTTATTTTCACAGTGCTATGAAAATTAGAAGTAATCTAGTTCAAAGACTTGTTTTTGCTTCCCTCAAAGTCAACCGTAAAATTCCCCTCCCTTCAGTAGGCAGGATCAATGCCTTTCCTCAGAGTGCTTGGTAGAGTTCCCTCTCCTTATTCTTGCAACTTGGGGGCAGAGTGTTTATTTTTACTCACTGCAGGGACACAACATGAGATGTGTCATTGTTTTGATGTAATTCAAAATCTCCCTGTATCTGACTTCCTGAAGCTGCTGGCCCTTCTCATTGGCTTTAAGGCACGCTCTTGGGAGGAGGGATGGTCCCTGGCCAGCCTTTCTGGCCAGCCCACATCTTTGCTCAGGGAAATTTCTCAGGACAGTCAGGGCCCCCTCTCTGCTGGTTACCTCCTCACTTTGGAAAGCTGCTAGTAACCCTTATCTGAGCTTGCACTGGTACTTGCAGAAGCAGCCTGGGTAATCCTCCATGGAAGGAGGCACAGTCCTCAACATTCATGGGAGCATTCATCCATCAGGAAACAAGAACAGGGGAGGAAAGGCAATCAGCTTTTTGAGATGCTAATAAGAAGGCGCAATTAATCTCGTCACCTCTTACTCAAGCCCCCCTGCATGTATAAATTAAATTAGCAGCCATACATATGCACACACATATATAAAATATCCTCTGATTTACCTGGCACATCTAACTTGGAAATAAAAGGCAAGAGGTAAAGGGGCTGGAGTTCAGAGACAGACAAACCAGGCAACATCATTCCCCCCGTGACCCACGAGGCCAGAGTGCTGCTCATGTTAGATCACACGTGGGTAAAAAAACCCCTTTCAAATCTTCTGGAGTATCAAAAAGTATTTGTTGCTGATTCTGGTTTTCAAACATCTGCCTAGTGTTTCTGTTAAACTATGTCAGAGCTGTTAAATGCCCCTATAAATAATAAATGGGAAGGGCATGTACCAAGACTAAGGTCTCTCTGCATCAAGACATAGACAGCACCATGTTTTATTAATCACAATTTGAAAACCACAATGAAGTAGGAAAAAGGCTCCTCTGCCAGGTCTTAGATCCCTGGTTCACCAAGCACAGACCAGAGGGTACCAACCCTAACTACCACACAGGCTTTACCACAGCATTCAGACTCACACAGATCCGAGTTGTAACCACGTTTATGAACCCTTTAAAACCAGGAAAAAGGGAATACACCTGTTTCAAACAAGCTTTCCCATATCTAGCTTTCCTCTTTTGCACAGTCTGTTCTCTGCATGATCTTTGGGTAGTTTCATACCTTCAGACCACTTTCCTAGGGTCCTCTCCTTTCAGGGACACCCTAAGCCCTACCTGGAGGTGGTACTGCAAAGATGCTGACAGCCAGGAACAGAACAGGCACGCTTGCTCCCACATGCGATTAAATACTTCAGAACCAAAGGAGGATTCTGCCTCTAAACTATAAACTATTCCGTGTTATCTTTGGGACAGCTGTAAAAACTCTTCCTCTGCTTTTGATCCGTGGCTAATTGTGCTATGATTACGGAAAGATATTATGTCATGGATGTGCCTGCACTGATTATTTCAGGAGAAAAAGTCTTGTGCGTTTCTAAAAAAAAAGTCTAAAACCTTTAGGTACAACAGGCAGCGACAGACGGAGCCCAGTTTACATAAAGTGACACAAGCAACAAAATCTTTTCAAGTCAAAGATTCAATACAAAATACTCTCAAGCCTGGAGATGTGCGTGCGTGCCAGTTGTGAGATCTCTGCCGGTGGATTATGCTTTATTCTCTCTGCTTCTGCACTTCAAAATTGGGTGTTGGTATACAGTTAGCACACGACTCTTTGCAGATGGCTTTGAAGAACAATCAAGTGCTTTAGAACAAGAACTAGAGGGTAATCAATTCGAGCACCAGGACTCAGGGCCAACTTTTCACAAGTCCAAAATTCCAACGCTCCCTTGTGTTTGACAACCTGCAGCACAGCGGCTGGACACAGCTCCCTTCCTGCACAAACCCCAGCGCCTTGCTCTTGTGGGTGAGACTTCCAGAAGGGTGGCACCTAAATAATGCCCAACTATCCCGGACACAGCCCGTACAGGGAGAATGCAGCTGGGGAGCTTTGGCTGAAACCCTTGGTCTGGCAGAGAAGCTGCCCCCTCTAGCTGCTCACTTTGTCACCTGCCACCCTTGGGCTCAGATGCAGTGACCCTGCCTACAGATGCTTTTACTTATCCCAGTGTTTTCTTTAATTCCTCTGAACTAGAGCAAGCCCCTCGCTTATGAGAGTGCAGGAGAAACCCTAGTGCAGAAGAAACCCTAGTCCCTCAGGAGCCCCCGGGTTCTGGGAAGAACATTCCCTGGTACGGACAAGGAATCAGGGACCAGAGGCGGCCTCAACACCGGCTGCTCAGGCCACGCTTTTCCCCAGCTGACGCACGCTGCCCATCTGTGAATTATTCCACACGTTAAGGGATAAATCCAAGACTATTAACCTCAGTGCCCAAGGGAGCACAGGGCCCGTACACACACCCATCCTTACAGCCTGCCCGTGGGGCTGCACAGCACCCACGCTGCCTCGGAGCTCCCACACGGAGCACGCACTGGGCCACAGCAGCACACACAAGGCTGTGGCAGCACGTTCCCAATGCTGCTCCCCGGGCGGCAGAGCTGTGCTGATAAGGTTAGCTAGAAGGTTATCACCGCAGGGGTCAGGAAGTCTTCCTTCTTCATCACCGCGCTCCCGCTTCACTGCGCTCTCCCGCTTCAATCAGCGGTTGCCCCTCAGTAGCTCAGGAGGAAACAGTCTGTGCGTGCTTGAGTAGGGCGCCCATCAGCTGGGAGCCTGGGTCAGCCCCCTGCTGAGCCCTGCTCACCGAGCCGAGGCGGCTGCCAAGGGGCTCGTCCTTTAACACGGGCTTCATCTGCCCCACCGTATTACCCAAAGCATCTTCCAGGAGAGCCTGTAACAGCCTGCTGATACTTGGTGAAGGCCTTCTCACAGCCACAGCCACCCTGAGGGGTCAGCAGGCAAACCTGTTTCCTAAGAGCTTTTGTCAGGGCCGAGGCTGTGACAAACTCATCTCACTGTGCACGTTCGGTTTGTGCCTCAGCCAAACAGACAGGTTGGGAGAGCAGAGGGGATATTAAATTAAGCTAAGGTGAACCTTCAGGGAAAATTCAAGGGAACTTAATTGTATGGTATTAACTTTTACCTATCTCTCCCTTTTTATTTGGTGAATACTTATGAGCAAACTCCGCATCTAATGAGGAAGAAAGCCCTGATGAAAAGATACCTTTTTTTAACACCTTTAATCTGAATTCCTGCTGGTGCTGCGTATTTCCCCACTAGAATGCTTACAGGTGATGAGGTTACCCTGTAATTTTTTACTGATTATACCCCAGGCTAAATTAGCTGCAGGATATATATATATGTGTGTATAAAAACTTCAAGATAAACACAAAATTTTAGACTCATCAAACAGAGCCCTGATCCCTCTGCAGTTTGAAAGAGCCAGTGTCACGTATCGTGTGTATACAGTTCCGTTACGGAATGGAGATGCTGGACCCAGCGGCTCCAATTGCCTGGCACACTCACTCCATCTCTAAACTTGTGCAGGGGAGCAGTTTGCAGCCGGGTAAAGTCATCGCAGGCCCAGGAATAGAATCACAGCTCTCTCCCTGACCCAGCTCTGCTCGCTGAGAAGTTCTATTCTGAACAGGCCCGCTCCAGAGGGGAATTGCTCAGTCACCTTGAGCTGCACGGGACTCGGGAAGGAACGAGTTTCTAGTTAACAGAGTGTCTTCTCCAAGGGCTGAGGTCTGACAGCAAAGAGCCAACCCGAGGGGTCTGTGATGGGAGCTCGAGCCCTTCATCTCCAGGCTTCTGCTCTAAATCTGACCCACGTGGGTGCAACCCAGAGTCAGCTGCTCCCAACAGCTGACCGGTCACTAGGAAAAGCGGCACAGGATTCGGTACAGGCCACGAGCAGGCCGGTGGCCGCAGCACCTTATGTCAGCATTGATAAATATAGATACTTCTTCTATCAGAGGGGACATCGAGGTCATCGATTTTCAGGAAGATGTTCTCATTGATTTCCAATAGGAAATTCTGATCTTAAAAATTGTATAAAGTGGCATTTTGGTATTATTAATGCCATCCACTGAATAATAGGAATGCTTAATCCAAGTGCAAATAATGATTATACACATACAGGCCATGGTGCCAGTGCAAAGAGCAAAGTCCCTTACATAAAGAGCAAAAGAAAACCCCAGGGATGAGAGGGAAGGAAACAACAGCTCCTAAACAATAGGCAAGGGTAACCAGGGAGAAAAGGGATTGCTTGGGTGGCCAAAGTCACATCAAGAGCCCAAAGCGACAGCCCTTAGAGCACCTGCCTACCACCTCAGCATCCCGTGGGTGACATCTCTCTGTCTCCCACACAGACAAACGCTCCAGGCAGAAGGAAGTTCAAACTGCTGTAGTAGTGAGGGGATGCCAGCTTTGGGATAACGTCCAGGCTGGGATGACAAACCAAGGGCAAACTCGTAAAGTTCATCAAATAAATAAATCTTAAGATAAAAGGATTTAGGAACACTGCAGCGATCTCACTCCTTACATCAAGCACAAGCTGTGCATATCCTCACATCATATTTACTGTTACAAAAACAAACTGGATTACTGGGGCTTAGTGCTCAAGCAGCCTGTTTCATTAGGAAGGCAAGGAACTTGGGCTCTCGTCTCACAGATGCGACTTAGGACAGAGAAAAGATGAGGACCAGGATGTTTTCCTGTTCAAAGCACGCCATTGGATTGGATTCCAATTCATGGAATTCCAGTTCCTTTTCACCTCAGGTCTGCAGCAGTGCAGCAGTGCACAGGGAACAAATGCAAAGCTCAAACACTGCTTTCTTTGTACAGATTTATACCCAGATAGACTGCTTATTAGGCTTATCATACCCACATCTCCGCTCAGCCATGCTCCTACAGCCCTACTTTAATTGCACAGCTTTGACTGTATTGCTTTTCAGTTTGCTTCACTGGATTTAAAGTAATACTAAAAAAGCGCCCACATTTCCTATGCTACAGCTACTCTGAACTTCAGCAGCCAGGGGAAGGATGTCCTTCATTCCTCCTGCCCATCTTCCTCAGAAGAAAGCAAAGGTTTGCTCCCCTAAGAAATGTTCAAATGTGAGGTACTTAAGAAGATATTTTTGATCCAGCACTGGGCAGAAGAGGGCTGAAATCATACTGGTTTAGATGTGCTGGGGCTTCGCTGTCCCATGAACACCAAAGGAGCAAAACATAGCTTGAAACACACAGAAGTCCAAGGGCATCCGTGCACTGAGCCCAGTCAGCTTAAGGGTCAGCCACAGGTCCCCCCAGGGCAGGGCGAGTTTCCCACTGACACAAGGTCCCCCACAAAAACCACCCAAAGACACACGCCTACAGCAGGTGGCTGTCCCCAGCCAACCTGGAGAGAGCAGTTTGTAAGTCAGTACAGCAACCTCCTCACCAGGCACAGTACCCAACATGACAGACCCAACACCACACCGCTCCTGCACAACGTACCGTGGGACACAGGAGTGCTGACACCTCTCCTTTCACCACGGGAAAGGCAAGAGGAAAGACACACTGCAGATCGGGGTGCCTGGTTCTTTGTTTCAGGGGTTTTGTGCTTTGTTTTGGCTCGGTTCTGTGAGCTTGTTTATTCCAAAATCACCTTGGGAAGCGAGCCTGCTGCGTGCCACTCCCTTCGATAAACTCAAATAATGTTATCAGCGGTAGCTGGTACCTGGAGGAAGGATGGTGAATCAGTAATTGCCAGAGAATGAATTCACAGCCAAGTGTTTTTAAGAAAGCATCAACTCAGACTCAGCATTCAGAGCGTCATTCCTGCAGGGAAAAGCTCGACTTTGAGATGCACAGGCAGCAACGGGAAGAAAAAGTTATCACAAGTGGCACATGCAGGAACGCTCGCTTTTCTCCAGGCATCTGCCTGTAATCTCCCAGAGAAAATAAGGGCTGAGGGGAAACACGATGCGCCCTGCCTACCTGTACTGAGCTGGAGGGACAGAGGCTTCTTCACAGCGGGCACAGGAATGAAGGAACAGATGATGGTTTGAGTCTCAGATTGTGCAAGTAATGGAGAAAAATCTTCTAAGACAGAAAGGAAATTAGAAAATAAAACCTGCTGACAGAGAAGCTGTGAATTTACCAGTGATGGGAAGGGCCAGGTGGAGGGGTCAGGACTGGAGAAAAGATTTACTGGTGGAAACTGCAAAATGGCAATTTCGGTAGGTAAGAGTGATGGCAGAAAATGGGCTGGAGAACTCAGCCTTCTGTTTTCCCTGAAACACTTCTGAACACACATTAAGATCTGGCTGCTCAAATGCATAAAATATACAGAGAAGGACCTCAAGATCTACAGAGACAAGAACAGTCTCCCAGCTTCATCCCAGGGTGCAGACCAGGGATGATGTGCTTCATACACACACTCAGGGAGACAGAGCAGGGTTTGATTTTGGTGATCATCCCTTTGTGTACTAATTATTTTTATTACTGAGTTAATTTTCATCACAAGCTGTCTGCTTTTCTCATCTGGGAGAAACATATTTATGAGGGCAAAAGGTGAAAATCAACTTTCTGAGCGTTACCAGAGGAGGAGAACACCATGCACGAGATGGAATGTGGTGAACACACCGGAACACAGCTGGGATGCTCAGAGCTAAGCCAGCTACAACCACACAGGCTGCCTGGAGTGCCCACACACGGGCAAGTGAGCGGATGTCCAGGAGAGCTGTGGCTGGGTGGGATGAGCCAGAGCTCCAGGCCAGGGTTTGGGAGCTCAGAATCACTCACCCCAGATCACATGTGGGACAACACCCCTGCCAGTTCCACATGGAGCGCAGCTCTCCTGCAGCTCCAGAAGAACACAACCCACGTGTTGAGACGCCCCCTGGCATTTTGGACCCAACGATCTCTTGTGGTCCCTGCCAACCCCTACAATTCTGCGATCTCCAGAAGCGAACAGGTAGAGGAGTGTGTGCTCCCCTGCCCTGCTCCACACCAACCCCGTGAGCAGCTCTGCGGTGGGGAGCGACGGGCGCTGCCGGGGCTGGGGAACTCATCCCCACTGCCTAATCCAACGTGATGCTCAGAGTGACACCATGGCTGGTGCTGCTGGCTCCAGACTGCACAGAAGGGAATTTCACCCGTTGGCAACCTGCCTACCTGAATTCTGGAGGAGTGAAACAGGAGAAAACAAGTTTTGACTAGTAACATTTAAGGTGACACCATCAATCACTGGCAAACTTCGACAACTCCAGTTAATTTTTGCTCAGAATGATAAAATACTCCACGGGTGAAGAAAATAACCAGGAGTTTCATGCAGGGCTATTTTTCTTCTTGTTTTTCTTTCTATTTGGAAGAAAAATCACGTTAAATCCGCAGCCTTTTTAATCAAAAATGGACAAGGGAAATTGAGCTATGCACAAACAAGCCTATGCTTTCAAGCAGCTTTTGTTGCTCCCAGTTAAAAGTTTATGGTTCATATTATTTTCTTTCCTTAACATAAATCCAGAATGTTTCAAGAGAAACTGGTATTTGCGAGCCTGCTCCTTTAGTCTGTCTTTGAAGCAAGAGGAGTCTGAAATAGAATAGAATTATTCAGCCAGCTCCAGACTCAGAACACTTCCCTGGAGGCGTAGATCTGGCAGCATGTAGGTGAATTTGATTTCTTACTCAGAAAAATTATCTGTGTGTTATTAATATTAACACATGCTTAGAGAAATGAAGGGGGCAGAGCCTTTAAAATGCAGATAAAGAGGGATCCAAGCTTGAGCCCCCGAGTAAGGGGGCCAAGCAGTGAGGGATGGGGAAGAGGAAGGGGCTCAGAGATCACCTCTTCCAGGTGGCCACTTGGAGCTCACAGCTCCCAACTTCACTGGAAGGGATGCTGCGTTTCCTCTCTGCCCTGGGAAGCAGCTTGAAGGTCCCTGCACCACCCCACAGCCAGACAACAGGCAAAGTGCCTGCGGGCCTCGTGGCAGGGACCACCTGCACCAGGCCAGCCAGTCAGGCTGCACGCTGCTGCAACCCCCATGGCTGTAACGATGGCCAGAGAGTGACACCCCAAGTTCTGACGGGTCCATACACCGCTTTGGAACCAGCTCCACACACAAAACACACACGTGTGCAGAGGAGCCTGCAGGCTGCACCGTGTGAAGCTGGAAGGCCGTGCCGAGCCCCCCAGAGTGAGCCCTCACTGCCAGGCTGAAAGGTGCTGCTGAGCCCACCCCAGAGCGAGCCCTCACTGCCAGGCTGAAAGGTGCTGCTGAGCCTTTGCACTGGCCACTCCAAGGAGTGGGACAGGATCAAGGGATCATTCAGGGCATGGCCCTTCCATCAGGAAAAAAACTATGCAGGAAAGGAAACAAAAGCTCACCGACTGGCCTGTCACACACTCAATAGAACATGCTCTGTGTCACAGGGCAGTGATTGAAGCTCACCATTTCTTTAACAAGGCACTATTAAAAGAAGATAAAAGAATGCAGAAGAGGACCTGGTGCCAGAAAGACCTATTTCTTTTCACGCTTGAGTGACAACCTTTTGCTGTCCCACACTATGTAGGTTCACAGAGTGGCACACGTAATTCTTGGGCTTTTATTATTTATTTTTATTCTCTGCTATACAGAGTCACAAAATGAGGGGGAGATGTTATTTCAAGGCTTCCAAGAAAAAAAAAAAATCAAAATTTGTTCATAGGAAAGAAAGCCAGAAGGGGCAGAGCTCCAAGCAAGGAGGGCTGAAGTCACCAGGCTCATAGGAAAGTCTGTAGCTACCCAGCCACAGGTGCTCTTCACATCCCAGGAGCACACACGAGTATGATTGATAGGGACATGGTAATGGTTCTGCAACAGCAACACAGCCTTCCCAGAGCACCACTTCGCACCTGCTCAAAGCCCAGGCATTAATATTTATTTAAACAAGACCATTAAAAAGGAGGGGGGGCGTAGAGAAGAAATCATTAGAGTCTCTAACCCAAGGTAGAACAAAGCATGCCCACGCCAAGTGACAGTCTTCTGCATTGCAGAGGAAACACCCCAGCTTTGGTTAGCAGAGCTAGGAACAGGTTCTGGGTTTGATCTCCTGATTTTTCATGGTGTATAAAGCTCAGCCCATGCCCCCGCTGCCGTGCAGACCCGTTCCTCCCAGCCAGGCTGCCAGACACTATCTGAAATCAGAGCAGATTTCAGAGTCACCCATCGTGTCCAGCCGGGTTTAGGGAGTTGTTCAGGTGTGTAAAGATGCAAATAGCATTAGGCCTGCACCAGTGCTTCAGGGATCTCTCTTCGAGCCCAATTAGCTCTGTAAATCTACCCCTCCATCAGTTCTCATCCTGCCCACCAGTGGGGCTGGGAGCCCAGTCACCAGCACAGCTTGTACCCACAAGTCTTCTGTTCACCCCGATTCCGCTTTGGAGGAGTAAAGGCAGAGGCAGCCAGCACTACAAATACCCTCTGCCTTGTTCCTCAGAGCTCGTGTGCTCCAGGAGAGGCCCAGAAACCTGTGCCACCTTCCCACCCCTCAGCACAGCCTTACACCACCTGCAATATGACTGCAGAAGGGTGATAAAGAAATCTCCTTTCAAACCCCTCACATCTCAGCAATACCCTGTGCACAACCAGCCCCCCTTCAAGGGCTGCTTCCCCACTGGAATTCCCAGAGTGCCTCCCAGCCTGTCATTACTGGGATTTGTTCTTGGTGCCTTTCAGGACTCCAGTAGCAGCACCAAAACAGGTTCTGCAGAGTGTCTAAGTGCTCTGCAACATGGTCATGTAACTCTTCCTACCACTGAAACACCTTCACTTACATGTGCCTGATCCGGGTAAACTCCTACCCAGATGTGGTATCAGTTTGTGTCACTATCTGGGGACAAATGCAGTACTGCTAGATCACTTCCCTGGGAAGGGACACAAGTGTGTATTTAGGTAACAACCAGCCCCTGGAAAGCATCTGCAGGAAAAGAAAGCATTGATCAGGTCTAGAACTACTGGAATTTATATGCAACTCACCCCTGCCCTGAACAGAGGGAGTTTCCAAGTATTTAAAAAAGAACAGTGGTGTTTATGAGGGTCTGTGTTTTATGGCTGGAGATGACAGGGTGGAGAAAGAACTGTACAGCTCACATTATTTCTTAGGCATGAGATACACCTTTCCCTTGTGCTGTGTTTCTCATTCCAATGAGCCCAGTGTGCTCTGTGCACTTCACTGTTGGATCGTAATTGCGAGCCTGTTGGAATGGAACTTTGGATCAGGAAAGGTAATTCTATGCAAATTTACAGAATTATAGCTATTCTTAAACGTAAAATATTTCAAACTATTATTTAAAGAGGAGCTCAGGTGCTTAAACATAATTAAAGGAATCAGGCTTCTAAGGAGATGATGAAGTTAAGACAGCTTTACTCTTCCAATCAACCAACGAGCCGTTTGATGGGAGCGGGGAGGAAGCGGCTCCTCAGGCATTGACATGCCCCCTGCTAGAGCACGGACACCCCACAGGGACACAGAGCTTCAGAAGCCATGGCAAGGAGAACACTGCACCAGGAGAACGGGCTCCAGCCTGAGAGCGTTCACCTCTTTTACTGCAAGGGCCTGGGAAGAGTGTTGCCAGCAGAGATCCCCGAGCATCCTGTGCTGGGTGCTGGTGCTCAGAGGACCCTTCTGACCACAGTCACTCTGTGGTTCTGTGGCTCAGCCAGAGCAGACTTGGGTGTGTGAACCAGTCACATGTACAGCTCCCCCTGCGCTGTCTGACCAGTACAGAGATCCCTGGATGCATAACACGCCATTACAACTCATCTTCTGCTCACTTCAACCCCTGTGAAACTGCTTCCAAGTCCAACTTTTCCAGAATCTGAGGCTTTCAAAAAGCCAATTGTTAAAAAGCTAATTAATTCCCCATAGACTCTTTTTTTTTTAAAAAAAGAAACCCTCAGTAAATATTTCTGAGATTGCTTTCTGTATAATCAGAGTTAGCAGCTCATTAAAATGCACAGTATGTGTATCATTTTGAGTGTGACATGGGCTCAGCATGGACGCTCAAGCTGCTTAAAAAGACAGAAAAGAAAGAGATGAGGATGAAACGAAAGCAGAAACCCAGCATTTCCTTTAAGCTGACACCACAGTTAAGAATTTAAGACAGGGCAGGGAGCCTTCAACCCCGCTGTTAGGTGAAAAGTCTAATTGCTCAGTGCACCGACTGCCCTCTCCGGCCTGTGTGCTTTCCCAAAATGATTCCTGGTACAGGGAGCTTTTAGGTGCTGAAAAAATGGATTCTGCTATCTGGTAATTGTATAAGGTTTGCACTCCGAGCAATGTGAGGACTCTTCCTGAATTAATAATGAAGTAATTTAAAAGGCCTTTAGCCTGTGCAGCTAGAAATAAATAATGCCTTAATCTGGGACGTTTTATTTTCCATTAAAACAAACACTTTTTAAAAATGGGTGTGACTGAGAAGCTCTCAGCTGTGAACGTGCCAGATGCCTCTATGGGATGATGGTGAGATGGACAGTAATACTCAGGACTTTTTCCTGATATTTCTGGAGTACTGGTGATGCTTGATGGCTGTAGGACACCAGGAGGTTTAGAATATTGCTTTGAGACGAAGGGCTCGCTGTGTGCACACTCCGGATGGGATAAACAGACCCTGTCCCTTTACAGAGAGGTGCAGCAATCCTGAATCACAGCCTGACCAGCAGCCGTGTCCGGCAACTTCTTTAAGCACGTGATAATCCCATGCTGTCAGGCCAGACCCCCCAGCATCAGGACAGTGGTCGCTGTGCAGGGAGCAGCCTGTGCCCAGGTTAACAGCAACAAACCAAAGATCAGAGCCAGGTGCCTCGCAGCCCTGGGTGCCTGTGCCACAGCTTCCAGGGGCAAAGAGAAGCCACAGGTGGGGGCTGCCCCGTCCCACCACGAGGGCTGATTCCTATAAACAGATTTGAGTCTCAGTGCCCACATTAGAATTGCAATTAAATTAAATATTGACTGAAAAAGAACCTGCTGTCAGGTTCAGGGTGAAGAGCTACAATTACCAGGGAAACAGGAGTCCTTGAAAATAGCAGTGTACTTTCACCCCACGACACGGGGACACGCAGCAGGCAGCAGCCTCCCTTTGGGTCTGCGTATGGCAAGAAATCCTGCTAGAGCAAACCAGCCAGCTGCTCCTCCCCTGATGGTGATGGAGCTGAAGAGCTAAGTGGTAACTCCTCATGAACACGAACACATCTTCCTGTTCTGCTGACAAGAGACCTGCTCCGAGCAAGGGGCAGCTCTGGACACCAGCCCAGGTCCCACTACTGTGGGTCTAGGACTCTGCAGCACAGCACAGGGAACAAAAAGGGACCCGAGGACCTTTGCTGTTTACTCAACACAAGCATCCTGCCAAGGATCCAGGCCAACCATCCCCACCTGCCCTCAAGGGAGCGCGCAGAGGAGGGCTCTGGCTCTCTCCAGAGATGCTCTTGCTGGCAGAGATGGAATACAAGCAGTTCCCCCTCAGAGAATGTCGTTTTGAGCAGTAATCCACAGGGAAAAGGAGAGAAGTAATGACAGTGTATCACCTTGGGTTTGCCAAGTGGAAAGAACAAACATTCACCTTCATACCACTTCCAAAAAACTATTTGAACAGGCCCATTGTCATCTTTCCAGCACCAGGAATGAAGGATGCACTTAATACAGGGGCTGAAACAATGTGAATGGTGTTAACTGGTGCAGGTTCCCCGTGTGCTTTGGATAATCCCTGTCAGCTGCCATGAGGAAAGATCTCCAGCAGTTGGCACACATCTGAAAAGGCTGAAGAGCCAAGAAATCCCTGCCTGGCAGCTGCAGATACGGGGCAAAGCAGAGTCTGCAGAGGTGATGAAATTACAGAGCCTGAGTCAGGTGGGTGAGAGCATTAGTGTGGAAAGGATTATCAGTGGGAAGGTGTTAATAGAGGAGATGTGGAGAGGCTCCTCCCAGGACTGAAGGAGGAGATGGAGCTGCTGACATTCCCATGAAGAAAGCAGTTCCCATCACACTGGGGCTCCAGTCCGACCCGCAGGACTTTGGGAAGCGATGCTCTTGGTCACCCCATCTCACACCAGAACAGGTCTGTGAGCACACAGGTCTCCTTGCAGGAGCAGGGTGCTCACACACCCATTGTAATCCCTTTCTCAAAGGTCTCTTAATATTTCCTCCCCTGCTCCTTTTAGTGAATGGTAATGGAGAACACTTGATTAGAAGCCTTTCATCATTTTAGGACTAGGGGCTTTAGCTTTCTGACCTACTTTCCTTGCCAATGAAATTCCATTTTTAGCTTCAACTCAAGGTCTGAATGTTACCCAAATTCAGACCATCTGTTTTAACTGCCTACAGGCTGAGGAGTTGATCCAAGCCAGGAAGGATAAATGGAACCAGTGTGTGCATATATTACGTATTCTCAACCCTCAGAGTATTAAATAACCTGCTCTCTTTGTTCCCAAGGCTACACAAGCAGTCCTGTCCCCTCAGGCAGCGCCTGCTCTTGTTGTGAGGAGTATTTACACCACCAGTTGCTCTCAGACCTTCAGCTAGGTCACCTTTCTTGTACATGTACAGGAATGAGCAGGCTACAACTGACCCCACAGCTTTCTACTCCCTTTGGGCAGGGTCAGTACGGGCTACCCAGGAAGAACAGACTCTCAGTATGCAAGTCCCTAGGGAACAGCCATAGCCTACCACTCTCCCAAATTCCCAGTCTTGGAGAGGTGATCTTTTTCATCCCAGGTCATGGAACCACAGGGTCTGTGTTAGCAGGGACACATCTGACTGGTCCCTCCACAGGCCTCTTCCACGCTCCCCACAGCGCCCTGAATCAGGGAGTTCCCATGAGGTACATCAATCCCCCTCAGTTCTCAGTGTCCTGCCTCCCCATTTCCATGGCACATTCACTTCTGGCAGTGTGGGAAAGGGCTTAACAGCATCGTGCCTTTCTTCAGGATTTCAGATACAGCTCCCAGTCCTCTTGCTGTAGGAGCTCATAACAGAGATGGCTTCATCAAGGAAATCAAAAGGCGACATCACCTGGAAAATCCCTGCTAAATAGCTGCTGACCACAGCTTTACAAAAACCACAGCAAATCTGAGTGCTGAAGATAAGCTGCTGCTGCTGCTAGCACTGATAGGCATCTACACTCATCCCTGGCAGCTCGCTGATGGATGTAATCTCAGCAGAGTATCTAGGGAGGATGAGAGCATCCACAAAACACTAACAAATACAATATGCCAGGGAGAAAGAAAACAGTAGTGTAAAACCAAGCCAGATACTGCAGAAGCTGAACACTCAGCTGGGGAGCTGCCCAGCTCAAAACAAGGCAGAAAATAAGTGTATTTAATGTAGAAGAAACCTATCATGAAATGGGCTCTGGACTTCCCTGGCTGCAGCTGATTTGCTGTTGGAGCCCGCCACTCCACAGCCTGTTCACTGATTCCCTGCCTTCACATCCCTCACAGCTCTGTTCACAGCACGCTCCTTCAGAAGGCACCACCAGCATCCTCGTGTGTCTGGTTCCTCAGGCACTCAGGGCAGCCTGTTCCTCCTGGGATTAGTGTAGTTAAAAACCTGACATAACACACCAGCCTGTCCTTATGGACGTGGGTTACCCAGCCTGTGGCTGCAAGACCCTCTTAACAACCTTCTTCTGTATTTCCAAAATACTGTACCAGCAGGAACTGGTGAACCCTCACACCACCTGTCAGGGGCAGCTCTGAAATTACCTTCATCTCCCCTAAGGGCATGGAAAAATCCAGCAGGGAGCAGACCCATCTTTCCTGAGGCCATGAAACAAGCCCAGGACAGAGGCAGCTTTCAGACTGGAGGAGCTCTCCATCATCAGGTCTGCATTCGGTCCTTGGGACAGGATCATTGCCCTGGTAGCCCCAGAGCCCTCCTCCCACCTTTTGGTACAAGGGAATTGAATAAGCCTCACATGAAAGTTCCTGTGACTCTGCTGAAAAAGGCAGCAGCACCCTGGTGTACCTGGAGGCAGGAGAAAGGGACAGGATAAACCCAGGGAACCAGCACAGGGGAGCTGGGAGCTTTGCTGGGATAATTCCAGCAAGGCAGGTGAAGCAGCTAACGTGGCAGAGGAAGCGTGAATCAAACCCCAAACGAGAGATCTGGCTGCCCCAGCCCCCCTGCCAGAGCTGTTAATTCCCTGTTCCTTTGTCATGTGCAAAACAAGAGCAGAATGAGTAATATTTGCTTTTGTTTTCGTTGGATCATTGGAAGTGACACGATCATTATTTCACTGGAGGTTCAAAGCAGCATTACCATGATTACATTGGACTGGTACCTATTAAACGGAGGGACACGAGCTGTCAAGCACAGCACACGCAGTCCTGCAGTGCCACTGAGGCATTCCAGCTGGATTTCAGATGGTTTTTCTCCTTTGTGCAAGTCAAAACATTGCACAGCCATTTACCTACAGTAGAAAGAGAAAAAGGATCTCCTGCACCTGGAAAGCTACATGCTAATTCCATGCTTTCTTCTATCTCTTTTATGCAAAAGGCTTTCAAAATCATAGTCTATTGTAGGGTAGATAATGTTATTATTCTGTCCTTATTGTTCTAAAAGCAGAAGCTTACAGGCTGGAGTGAAATCTTCTTTTGACTCTGCTGTGCCGGGCAAGAGGTTAGAGAGATAAAGCAACTCTCTGAGCCACTAATACCAGCATGAGGCAGGAACACAAATCATTGGAAGCAGCCTTGGTTCTGCTCCCACCCTCCACGAGCTGCTGCAGCTCTCCCAGGCTGCGTGTGAAAGCCACAGGGCTGTGTGCCACCAGGCAGGACACATCCCACGACAGCTTACACACAGCCAGGATGAGCAGCACATCCCTCTGCTGACCCTTCGCTCCCCGAGCCAGCTGCCCCCTTATCACATACGTGACCTAATCAGATCTCAGGGGCCAGGATGCCTGTGCCCACACCACCCACCCCGCTGCGCCGTGGGGCTGGGCTCTGGCACTGGGAAGGGGAGGGTTGGACCCAATGCTCTGCCCAAAGACCCGACTCGTGCTGGTAGGAAGGGGTTGGTGTACAGGCTTATCTACTCCCCATGGTGCTTGTAGCTCCTCTGCAGCCAGAGAAACCCACAGAGGCCCCAGCGATGCCACAACAGCAGTTTATGAGCCAGAAGCCCCTCCCCAGGCACATAAAACAGCTGCTGGGAAGGAGCATCCTCTGGAAAGCTGTCTCCCTGTCCCCATGGAGCTGTTTTTGCCATAGCACCTCCATGCCCCAGGGTCTTCCAGCTTTCCAGTGGCAACTCCCTGTTCCTAGGGCTGGGAGTGTTGTGCAGAGGGACAGGATCATCAGAGATGCTGCTGAGAGTCTATTTTTAGCACGAGTCATTTGATGAGCTGTTCAGCACCTTATTTATTGCTGTCTCCAGCTGGGGAGCTAAGCAGTCTCCAGACCCCTCTGCTGCTAAAGCAGACCTGGGCAGCAATGACCTCTGCTCAGTAACATCCCCTGTACCGACAGACAGAAAAACAGCACCACGTGATGCTGTCAAGGTTAATAGCTGCTAATTAGGGTGAGTGACACATGACCCCTTCTACAGCCAGGATCACAGAAGGCCCCACACAAACAGCATTAACAGATAAATACTCAGATTCTGCACTCAGCCTGCTCCAGCCTAAGCAGTGGCTGCCCAAAAGGAATTTCCTATTTCATCTCTTTCCTGCTTTGCCCTCCCCAGGCTTTACTGGAACATCACGTGTTGTGCAAGAGGCCAGTGGTGTCTCCTGGGCTGGAAAGGGGCTCTGAAGGGACCCCCAGAGAACACGGGGCACAAACCACAGCAACATCACTGGAGACACAGGGCAGGGGTGCTGGGCATGGAAGGGACTGTGGTGACAGGGGCAGCTCCTCCCTGGGGCACAGGCCTTCCCATGCCTAGCAGCAGGGCTGTCTCACCCTGCACAGCCAGGAACCCACAACTGAAAATGGGCCGGACCTGTTGCCATCTAACTGGTTCCCTCACAGAACAAACAGCAAAGATGTTTATCTCCAGGCACGTTCCACACCAGACCCAGCCAGGGCAAAGGATTTCTCTCTGGACAAGCTCAGAGCCACGTGCAGACAGTGTTTACTCCAGGTTTCTGTGCAGCTGCCTGGCACTGTTACTGTGTGTAACAGTGGCACCTCAGGGTCTCTGCTGGGTGCTGGGGATGCTCAGAGCGTGGGGCAGCTCTGGCTCCAAGCACCCAGTGCTGGCTTAACGAGCAGGCAGGGACTGAGTGACCAATTCCTGCTTCACAAATGGGAACGGAGGTGCAGCAAGCTGCAACGAGTTACTGGAGGCCACATTAAAATCCTACTGAATCTGCAGCCTCCTGTTGTTTTATTACAGGCTCAAACAGCCAGTTAGAGGCTCTGAATATTAATCATTACCTAACTCCTCTATCTTCTTGCTGCTCTAATGAGATTATTGATGAATTACTTAAAATGCACTTTCTGTAGCAGAAATTTTGTAGGTGACAAGTTGCCTGGTACCAAACAAATTAATGGGAAAGTTGAGTTCTCTCATCCCAGTCTGGGGAAAAGAAGTTTTGGGTTTAAAATGCCCAATTAGTACTAACTGAAATCCAGTATTTGTGATTATTTGGCACTCTATCTGTTATAAATACACCATGTGGCCATTAGTACCTCGTGGCAGCACCAGGGCAAAAATAGTCACTTCAGCAATTAATATTGTAGTAGCTGTGTATGTCAATACAGGAGCAGGATGACTGCAACCTTAGAGCTCCTTCAAACCCCACCATGGTCAAAGGGAGGTTTCTCACCTTGTGCAAGGGCAGCTGAGGCACCACTGGGTTTTGCTGAGACCAAAAGACACGGCCCTTTCTGAGCATCTGCATCACCCATGTGGCAAAGGCCAGTGAACGCAGCCACGAGTGCAAGGCATGTTGTGCAAACCCTGAGGGACAGACCCCAGCTGCCCCCTCTCCCTGCACAGGGCTCCACAGTGGATCCCAAAGCAGTACAGGTTTCAGGTCTCATTCCTATTCAGCCAGCTCCAGCCTGAGCAAAACACCTCACAGCAGCACCTCTCGTGATAGTTTTGCCAGTGACATTCTCCATCTCCCCAGCAAAGTCCTGTGCTCCCCAAGCCAGTTTGATCTTCCCTGATGGCATTTTAAAGCCACCTCTCTGAAGTCCCGAGTCATGAGGTAACTCTCAGCCTGGGCATAAGGAAGAACTCTCCAAGACAGGCTGTGAGCCAGATGCTCACCACTGTGCCCTGCACAGACACAGAGAAGGGCTCCTCCCAGTGCTGCAGGTCTCAGATCAGGTTTGAGGCACAAGATTAACTTTCAGCCTTATTGTGTTAAGAGGTGGCAGGAGTAAAGAGAGAGATTTTCCTTCAGAACAGTGTTAGATGAGGCAGAACCTTGTCACTTAGCAAGAGCTTTTACACCACCTTTGCATAAAGCAGCAGCTAAAAAGTTAACAGAGATACAAATAGAGCTTCACTGATTTGAACTATCCTGGAGGGGTTTAAGGCAGGTGAAGGCAGGAAAAGGATCCTGCTTGGGATAGTTAAAGCCTTGGCTAGTGAAGCCTAAAGTATTTACACCAACAAAACCAATCAACCAACCTGTAAACATGACAGCACCAAAGAAAAGCTCTCCCTTAGCCTGAATGAAGCCTCTCCTGGGACACGAGAGCGTGACAGCCCAGCAATGACAGTCCTTTACCCGGGTGCTTGGCCACACTGTCTAGCCATTCGGCCTAGGAGAGCACATGAGAGCCCCAGGAGCAAGCAGCCTATATGGAAAGAGCTCTGCTTCTCGTCAGAGCCCTTCACACCAACAAGTTCTTGGATGAGGGAAGGAGTTCAGCTGATAAAGAGGGTGCTTCGAAGTATCTGCGTTCTGCTTTGTGCCTAAGTTATTCTTAGCTCGACTCTATTCCCTTAAAAGCTTTTAGTTTGTCATATGCATAAATCAAAGGTAAAAATACAGCCTCAACTGTAAATCATCTTCCTTTCCAATATTTGCTGCATCAAGCTCCAGAACATCCCAAAGAGGAGCATGGGAAACCCAAACACCATCTGCTAGCAAATTCCTGTTGCATGGAATCCTCAGCCCCTAAACCAGCATCATCTTCCGTCCTTGTAATATGGATTATTCCATCCTGGGCTCTGCTGGTGTTATTTAATGTATAAATTACAATCATTAATGAAGATTGCTGGGTCAAACCCAGCAAAGGCTTGCCTGAGTTTTACTTCAGCTGGTCTCACAGTCCTGACAATTCACCCTTTACTGAACCCAGATTTTGAGTGATCCCCAGATCCCTGCCTGTATGGATGGCAAGGAAACTGCTGGGGTTGGAGACAGAAGCGTAAATGGGTCCTTGTTTGTGTGAGGGAGTGAAACTCTGAACCTGCTCAGTGGCAGCTGTACAGTTTCAGTCTGTTGGAGCCCATCTGTGTGGAGAGGCGGGTACTGAACAGGTGAGGATGTGAATTTAATGTGCTCTGCAGCTGTCTGGACCAGCACATCCACTCTGCAACAAGAGGGTCTGTCTTTGGTTAGCTTAATCCACTGCCAAAGCACGGGGTAAGACATCATCTCTGGATGATGGCACCACGGGAATCAGCACTTGCACCATGTGTCTCAAGCTCGAGTGCCCGGCCTGGCTGCTCACGTGCTGCTCGCTCGGGAACCCGAGGGGCTTGCGCTGCCCTTGCACTCATCTGAGGAAGGGTCTCCCTTTCTGTTTCCCCTCTAGTTATGGTGACATGGTGCCCAAGACGATTGCTGGGAAGATCTTCGGCTCCATCTGCTCCCTGAGCGGGGTGCTGGTCATTGCTCTGCCGGTCCCAGTCATCGTGTCCAACTTCAGCCGCATTTACCACCAGAACCAGAGAGCCGACAAGCGGCGGGCGCAGAAGGTAAGCTGTCCCTCCCCCTCCCAGAGCCCGGCACCCGCCAGGAACCCCCAGCCCCTGCTTCTCACCACAGGGCTGGTCCCCAGCCCAGACAGCCCTGAGCACTCACAGGGCAGCCCTCATGCCCCTGCCCACCTCCCCACACCTCTGCAGATTTGCCTTCACACGTGGTTGTAACGACTGTGCCCGTAGAGACTCGGGCACCCTGCACACCCTGTGTACTGGCTACTCTAGAGACCAGAGCCAAGCAGGCTGTTACTGCTACGCACCACTCTGAAGCAAGCAGGTACATGTACTCCTAAACCCTTCAGTCAGGAGCTGGAGCTGTTTCTCTTTCTGGCTGCCTTGTTCCTGTTCTCCTGGGGGTTTTGAAAGCGCCCATCAGAAACAGGCATCTCGCAGGACACGTACGCTGCGGGCTGGAACACAGACAGAACACTGGGGATGCACGAAAGCCCCTGGAAATGGGAGGGGGTTGCTGAATATCCTGAACTCTAAACAGTTTTTACCAGTAGCAGCTTACTGATTCACTAAGGAAGTAGAACAGATTTATCGTCTCTGCTAAATTACACCAGAACCAGCATCAGGCTCTTACAACAACTGCAAACTAAAGGTCTGGGGTTTTCTTCTCCCCAGGGAACACTGTCTGCCAGAAATTCACCACTCAGGGGACTTGATGGAGAGCAGTAGTAGAGAGATGTGCTATTTCTACTCCAGGCAAGCATCTGGGCCGTGCCTACTTCCCGTGTCTCAGGGAGCTGACAGCAGAGTGCTGAGATACGAGACCTACAAAACCACAACATTTGGCAGTCAAAACACATCAGGGCAGCAGCAGCAGCAGGAGAATCATGGGCGAGTGAGCTGCAGTCTCCGTAAGTCACTGCAGGGCTATACACATACCTGCATTAGGTACACCTGACAAGCTGCAGTAGTTTGGGGAGGTGTTTTTGAGGGAAGAGTCATTTATCTGGTTAGTTGTGCAACGGGATATAGAGCTAAAAACACCTATAGATCCCATAACGGTCCACTCTGTGCTGCACTGTTCAGTCAGCAGCTGGACAGTGGGAAACCGGTATGGACCAGGACATTCACTTAGTGAAGGTCAGTGATTTTCAGGGGTTGCCTAACACAAGGCTGCACCCAGGGCAGGGTATCTGGATTTAACTGGCAAGAGGAGGGTGCTCGGCATCAATGCAGAGGGAGGACCCGAGTGCTCATGCAAAGGTTTAGGGACACACTCTGCAACAGCCCATCAGGGCTTGCTGGAGACTTGCAGGGAAAGCTCTTGTTCAGAAACAGCCCGAAAACAGCCGGGACCTGTTCACAGCACAGCTGAGGCAGCGGATGAACAGGCAGGGCAAGTAAACGAGCACAACCACACAGGGCAAGGAAATACCCAGCACAGCCACGCAGGGCAAAATGAAGCAGCTCTGGGGCAACTCCAGTCTGTGCCATGGGATGCATCTGTCCCACTCGCCAGGCAGCACATGGGACTCTGCTCTGATTCACCTCTTCCTTCATCTCTTGGACCGCAGTCCCTTGGTGACAAGGAAAAGTGCCACCACCTTCGATGCCACTATGATTGACTGCAGCTTTTATAAGGTTTGCTGTATCGACACACACAGTGTATAATTTCCCCCCATTTGAATTTCTAATTCCCTTGATATTGGATGAATTTCTGGGCTAAGAAAGTTTTCTCAAGTCAGAAGTGTGAGTAATTTTCACATGATCATCACCACATGAATACTAAAGAGAACAAAAGAGACAGAAGCACATTAATGACAGTCTCTCTGGAGATGGCCAGGACGTCCACGGGGATGTTAAGAAGCTGCTTTGATAGTGTACTTGTTCCAGCACCATCCTCCAGTGAACCAAATCCCTTCCTCAGGAACAGGAAAGTTCCAGTAACAGTTAGAACTCTCTCCCCACATCTACCTAAAGATGCAAAGGCATCTGCATAGAAGTTTGGGAAGGTCAAGTTGGCTAGCTGCACTGTTCACAGCTGTGAGCAGACCCAGGCTCTCCACAGCAGCGGGGCTTTGAGGGACCACACTCCAGAGAGCAGGAAAACACAGCACAGCCCCCACGTCCCTCAGGGTTGTGAAGTTCTCAGTCTTACCTCTGAGTCTTAGCTGTTGAGGAGGCTCTGGTCTAGCAGGCAGAGGTATTTAAATAGCATGAATAAGATATTGGGAGGTGACTGTTACTCATCAACAACTATTCTTCAGCTAACTGAGGAGAAATGTTCCTTAAAAAGGAAAAAGAAAAACCTAAAACAGCCCAAAAAACAAGCTACCAGTGATTTAATCACCTTGAAGATAAATTGTTCTTTGCCAAAGCTGCACTGCAAGAGAATTAATTACAAGGAGATCTGGCAATCTTAATTTATTGTGCTGTGTCATCAAATTCTGTCCTCTGGCATGCAGCAAGGACCAGGTCAATCCGAGTGGAGGAGGAATTGATCATTTCTGACAAGGTTCATTTTGGTAAAATTGGTTTTTTTTTTTTCCCCAAAGACTTTTTTTTTCTTCTCCTTTTGACTGATGTGCTAAGAATAGACCTTCCTGACTTTGAAACGGTGCTGTTCTTCGGTGAATGTCACAGCCTTTGGTTTTAAAGGAGAATTTGATACTTAAAAGGCTTGACAATAGAATGACTCTGTAATTCAGAGCTGGAGTCTCTCTCTGGCTGCGCTCGGCTTGCAGCAGGGATGCACAGCGTGAAGAGGAGACGGGGATCTGGTGCTGGCGTGAGGACTACACCTCCCACTTCCCAACCCGGGAAGGGAAAGCAGAGGCAGCTAGACAGCTCCTGAAACGCTGCTCCTTTGGCAGCAAGAGGAAGAGTGAACCAGTTCCTCATGCAGGGATAGAGCCCCAAGCCACCGCGAGTCCCACCGGAGCAGGGCAGCACGGCGTGAAGGGACTGGACACAGCCCTCGGGCTCAGTGCAGCCCCGACCCCAGAAGGGCAGATCCTCTCCCAAGCTTCACAGGAACACATTAGGCCGCTGGGCCTGGACAACGGTCAGAAGTCCCACAAGAAGGATCCTTCTTGAGTAGCCTCCAGCTGCCAGGAGGCAAGTTTAACCCCATGTCTTTAGGAGGGGAACAAATAGTAAAATCAAAGGCCCTGTCTGTGCACAGGCAGTAACAGAGAGAAGTGTTTATCGTTTAATGGTTAGATTTGCAAAATGAGCCAAAGCTCTGAGATGGCTGATGATCCCTGAGGGATTAACATGGGTTTAGTGGTGTGTTTCACAGGCGCTCGACATCCACAAATATAAAACCTGGGTAATCACCGTGCCTGGTTTCAGGCCTGCAGTAAACACATCTCTGAGGACTAGAGCTGCTTCATCTGTTCGTTTCACTTGTTATCTGGTCACCTCCAACTCTGAGAGCAAGCAAAGTACTGTGATATCCTTGAAAGAAACTTCTCACTTCATCCTTGAAGCTGTAAGTTTCCAGGAAAGACCCAGATTTAGGCTAGGGAAGGACTACCTGGGGAAAAGTCATTTTCTAGAGCTGCTCTCACATAAAACCATAATACAGAACTGAAAGCTGTAAGCCAGGCTAGCAAAGAGTAGATGGCATGAATTAGGCAGAGCAGAGAAGTGGACACATTGCCTGATGAATTAAAGTGTTCAGAGCCAGTATCAGCAGAAGGAGGGAACGAAGAGGCAGGGAAGAAGCTGTCTCTCTTCAGCTGAAGTGGAAGAGAGGAAGTAGACGGAGAAAGGTTATTCCCAAGAGCCACTCACGAGGTGGTTGCACGCAGGCAGCTCTGACTCTGCAGGCTGGTGGGGAGGTAACTATGGAGATGCTTGACAGGGGCTTCAGCCAAAAGGAAGGAAGAGTAAGGACACAAACATCTTTCTGGTTGCTCCATAAGAGGCACGTTGGAAACAGCCTGTTCCAGCCCCAGCCGTCACTCCGCGGAACGGGAACCAGGACTGCAGTCAGCAGAGGGGATGGAGAGGGAAGACTGATGAAGAGAACGCTTAATACTGGTGTATGTCATCACCATACCCATGAGAAAGACAGCCCACACGCCTGTCAATAACAGGGCCGTTAGAATAATTGATTTGCTAGAGAGCAGGGGAGTGAGGTTTGACACGCTGTGATTCGCAGCTGACACCCTGAGCTTTGGAGGTGGGTTATGAACTTGGGAGCGGGGAACAGACCGGCCAGAAAAAGCGACCGGAGCAGAGCTGTGAGCTGTCTAAGGAGAGCTCAGTGACAGAACATGACTCAGATCCCAGCAGGGGATGGGGTTGGGAACTTAAAGAGAGAGAGAAACAATAAGGTTAAAACTGGAGCTGGCTGACATTTAAAAACATGTTTTTTTCAGCCACAGTGAATCTGTGTGGAATGTGTTTTTATTGTTGTTGATATTTAACAGTTTTTGACAAGGGGGGAAAGAAGGTTTTAAAATTTAAAAAAAGCTATTTCATTTTTGCTGGGATAGGTACCACTCTTCCTCCTCTGTGTCCTGTTTTAAGACAGTTCAGGGGAGGGACAAAACCAACCAGCCAAACCCCACAGACCTAAAGTAAGGAAGTGCACCAAGGATGCTTCCCCTCTCCTTCCACATCATCCAGGAAAGCAAAGCGACATTTTCATTAGTTCAGCTAGTTCAAATTCCCCAGATCCCAAACAGTGTAAGACAACTAGACACCTCCTCAGAGGAAGGGTGGAAGCCAGTGAGCTGGAGCACGTGGGTTCAGCTCCAAAGCCAGCCTGTACATCTCAGCATTAGCCTGCTGTGGATAGTGGCCTGGTGCCCAGCACATCCCTTCCACACACGCCCAGCAGCCCCTCTACATCTGTTTCCTGCCTCAAAGCTTTTCACGCCATGTCTCAGGCATACCCAGGTGACAGCCTGCCCCGTGCAAGAGCCTGACTGATCCATCCCCAGCACATCTCCTTGGCCACCCAGGAGCACGGCTCGTGCCTGGCTGCCTCCGGCCAGACGGCTCCATCCTGTCACACAGCCAGAGGAGGTGTCAGGGCCGATGTTGCCCACTGCATCCCAGATGTCGGAACAAACACAAGCTGCAGTCGGCTTGTCAAGGAGACCTGTGTGCAGAGCCTCCAGCCAGGAGCACTGGGAAGCCCTACCCTGCTTTGGGACCAGTTCTAGCCAGCAGATTCTGTCACCTTTGCTAACCAGTGACGTTTCCACTCCACGTACTGCAGGCCAGCTCCCACACAAGTCCCAGCCGAAGGACTAAGCACAGCTCAGACGCCCCTGGGCCAGCTGCAATACGCTGTCATGTCCAGGTTAATGGCTGTGCATTTATCCATGGGATCAGGAGAAAACACAACTCCATTGGGTGTAAGTGGCAGTAAAGCCTATCTCAGTTACTGATTTGTACCATGACAGCGACCAGCAGACCAATGACAGTCTTCGTTACTGACACATCATGCCAGGATGGCAGTACAGATGTCAGAGTCCTCTGATCATGGATGTCAGACAGGAACACTCCTCTGCCTACCAGCGCATCTCAAGGGCCACAGAATTCCTGTGCTCACACACTGCCACACGCCTTACACAGCCCAACCTGAGGAGTCCCTGAATGTCATCACTCCTCCCACTCCACCCAGCAGCACTGGTCTGCAAAGTCTGACTCAGAACAAGCCTTTGTTGTGAGAAGGTCATGAAAACCTCTGTCTGAGCAACTTCAGCATCGTGTTGGGCTCTGAACCGGCACAAGGCCGGTCCTCTGTGCCTGAGCAGGAGCCCACCATCCTCTTCTGCCTCCCTGCGCTAGCCAGGCTCCCTGCTTTGACAAACTGATGCTGCTGCAGCATCGCCCTTCCACACTTCTCTCTGACTCAGGATTTTTTCCACATGTAAAAATCCATTTATTTTTCTGGCTCGGTGGCTGCTTGCAGAGTTCCTTCACATACATGTGCAGGGTTATAAAGTGAAACCATTTTATGGCAATACCATTCCTAGCCAGGATTTTAAACCTATCTGAGCTTTTGAACTAGCAATGACTGCTGACTCACCAAACAAGGCAGCAGAAGGGACAGCACGTGCTTTCCTGACCAGTCCCAGGTAGGGAGCAGAGCCGTGGTACACACTGGCAGCAAGAGTGTGCATAAAGCTTACTGATAATTTAAAATAATATATATGGGGAAATCAGTCTGCCTGCAAACACTGTGCAGGAAGAAAAAGCAGCTCAATCCACCAGCCAAATTGCTCCATAGGAAATAGCTCCTCATTTCTCCCCTTTGTCACAGCCCAGAGCTTGTTTACCGTGCAGCCCGCTGCCTGCCCGTAATTCCAGCCACCTGCTCCCATGGAAGCGCAGCCGTTCCCACCCAGCACAGCCATTCCACACATTGTCCCTGGGCTCCAGCACGCCGCTATCCAGAGGCAGCATCAGCTCCCTCAGCCATTGAGTCAGGACAATTAGGAGCCATTGTAGCAGGAAGAGCCAGCGCTGCTGGGATGCACACCCAGCAGCTGGGATGCACACACAAGGCCAAGCAGCGCGTAGCCATGGCGACTGGGCAGCTTTCTGCTGAGGAGCCGGGCCCCTGGCCAGCGTGCCAGGCATCTGCCAAGCCAGGGCACGCAGCCAGAGGCTGTCAGCTGAGGACGTGAGCGGAGACACGCCGCCTGCTAAGAGCATTTGCTTACGGAGTAGGACCATGGGATGGGTTTGTGATAGATTCCACCCCCCACAAGCCCAATGCAAGAGATTTGCCCCCAGAGACCCCAGGAGTAAGAGGAGCAACTAGGAGCAGCTTCAGTAAGACACGTGACTGCACCACGCTGCACCTTTATTGCCATCTGATGGCTTCCAAGGAATTTTTGCTTCCACCAAGCAATGCTTCTCTCAGTCCATGCCAAAAACCATGGCACAGAGGAGCATGATGGAGCACGGCTCCTGGCCCAGTCCTGCCTGGAGCACCCCTGTCACCCACAAATGTGCTGAGCCCCATCCACCACCCTGCTGTGGTCAGGGACCTGCCCATCAGACACACCAGCAAGCGGTTAAGGAGGCTGGAAAACAGCCCCACCATCACCTCTTCCCCTTGGGCTTTGTTCCTCGGGGAGAACAAAAGGTACAAGCCTTTAATCTCACTTAGCTCTTGTGGAGTCTCACACAAAGAGTGTGTGGTCCTCAGCCCCGTTCCCCCAGCCCACGTTTTCACCATCTCCCTGGGGAAGGCGCGAGCAGCACCATGTGAAGCAGTTACCTTCATCTGCTGTAGCCCATCACAGGCCTCCACACCATTAATTAGTGCTCATACATCAGGTCTAGTAAGTCAGCATGTGACACTAGATCAAATTCTGTTAATTTCTCCATCCCCTGAATTCTTTAGAGCTATTAGTCAGGGGTGTGAGCTGTGTGAAAGATGTTATAGAAGCGAGATCTGGAAGCGCAGACAGACAGATAAATCACAGGCAGACAGATGCTCATGGCACTCGGTGAAACACAGAGCCTTATTTTAGACTAAAGGAGAACAGCAACCTGTAACGGTGCAGAAACACAGGAGACTTTTCTCAAGAAAATGTTTATTAAGTGATAAGTTTCTAGACAAGTTTTGGCACCCTAATTTACACCCCCCACACCACTTCTAACTCCAACAAGCCATACCAGATGCCCACTACAACTCGTACAGTACCTCTTCGACCATGCAAACCTGGACTGATTTTGCCCCAGGCTCTAAAAATCTGTTAGAGCACTAAGAATACCAAGAGGTGCATGGAGGAATCTTTCAGCCCTACCTCAGGAGACAAGCTGGAGAAGCACGAGCGCTGCTTGGTCAGTCAGCTGGAACCTCTAGAGAGCTCTGAGCTTCAACAAGGTACAATAACTCTGCACAACATCTATTTCAGTGAAGGAACAACTGTCTGTAAGGTCAGTTTCAGAGACCAAGGTCTGACTGTAACCCTTACTGGGTGAATGGAGAACTTGAAGGGGGAAGAAAAGGTGTTGGAAGTAAAGAGGGCATCTACTGAGGAGAAAGATACAGACTGTCTTCCAAAATCCCTGTGTTTGTCCCCAAGTTCTGCATACTACAACTCTTTCCCAAGCTCTGTGTTTGATCAGCCAGGACGTCTCTGACTAGGAGAGGAGTCGAGATCCATCACACCCATATTCTGTGCATCGGGCTATAAATAGATCGGACATCGTGTTCTTCGGTGTTGGGGAAGATTAAACGACATGGAGCATCTGAAATGATGTTCTGTTGCTTTAATGGTGCCAAGAGTAAGGTAGGATTAAAAGGAGAGCCACAGAGGAAGGGAAACTTTCATCTCTGGAAAGTAATGAAGATGCCCAAAATAAGATCAAGGTCTGACTGTAAGTGGTGCTATCAAATTATATAGGAATATAATGAGTTCTACCCTATCTGATTTCCATATGCAGCTCTACGACATCTCCCCCAAAGCAGGAGTGACAGAGTATTTAAACTTGGCTCCAAAGCTGTCTAATGTGAAGAAGGAAAGTCCAAGCACGTGCACTTTGTTTCTTAGGGAAAAACAGGTTAAGATGACAGGAAGATGATCTGCTGAAACGAACTTATCCCAGTGCTGCAACTCCACTGCCTGCCTGTCCCAGCAGCCAGATGGAACAATGGCTAGCAGAATAACCACCAGTAGTTATTATATGGGCCATTTGCTTTTCAAACAGCCATTATCTCACCCAGTGCTCAAACACCTGTAATAAGCCCAAGCCCTGATTTGGCAGCCCAGCCTGCTGCCAGGCACTGTTAATGATGCCGTATCAGCTTCCCAGAGCCAGAAGCAGGACAGATGATCAGCGCTGCCTGGTTACATGGAGAAAAGCACCCCACCACCAGCAGGTTTATTTTGTTTCTTGCCCACTCTATTAGTTTTTCAATCCCTTTTTTTAAACGTGAAGAATTTTCCACTTTCTGCTTGGCAAGGGAGAGCTGCCACGGCGGGAGCGAAGCGAGCTCCACCAGATGAAGGCTTCATCCATTCCAAGCTACATATGTGCTCCGAGTTCCCACTTGGAAGTACAAATTCAAGTCTTTGCTGGATTTCTTTCTGAATCTTAGGCTAAAATTAGCCAAAGGTACCACAGACCAGACAATTTTGGGAAGGTGAGAACATAACCTCGAGAAAATACTTTTTGTCATGCCATACTCTCAGCTCTGTTCTAAGTCTGCTGAAGCCCTTGTTTAACTGTACAATCTGCTTGTTATCTCTTCCACACCCTGAAGTCTTTCCATCTAGAGCTTAAGTTCAGACTCCAACTAGCAAGGGATGCAGACAAACGCAGGGAAACCAAGCACTTACTGTACCACTGCAGTATTGCACCTCCAAAACAGAGCTCAGATGAGAAGTGTTCTGCCACAAACAGCTCCACTTCAGTCTGAGAAGTGGACCCCTCCTGCAGTGTTCAGCTACAGCTCTACTCCTATTGGAGCTACTCACTGCTCAGGAAGGATGATGTGAGGTGCCGTTAATAACCCAGTGCAGCTGCATTGCCTGTGGGGAATGCTTTTACTGGGGTTTAGCCAGTAAGATGTGGAGCAGAGCATCTCCTAAGAGAAAAAGCTGACAGCATTTAGGACTCAGCCTAAAGAAGAGACAGCTCAAGGGGTGAGGGGTCTTATCAGCATATGCACATACTTGGATGGGGGCACAAGGACTCAGCCAGGCTCTCCCAGCGGTGCCCAGAGAGGGGACCAGTGGTGATGGGCACACAGCACACAAGGCTCTGTCCAAAATCAGGAAACACATTTCCACTGTGAGGGTGACCGAGCACTGGCACAAGCTGCCCAGGGAGGGTTGTGGAATTTCCATCCTTGGAGCTATTCAGAAGCCACCTGGACATGGTTCTGGGCAACTGGTCAAGGGTGCCCTGCTTGAGCAGGGGTTTGGACCAGATGGCCTCTGGGGCTCCTTCCAACCTCAACCGTTCTGGGAAGCATAACAACCAGAGCTATTACAGCTCCTGCCCAACAAGGGAGGAGCAGACACAGGACCTGGACACGTAGTACCTGACATACAAGTGCTCCAGCCATCTCCTCCTCAAGTACAGGAGATCTGGAAAGCTGAAGATGTCTGGCAAATGTGAAATTATGTCATAGGTTGTAACTTAATCGTGTATTAGATCACATAAATCAGGAGTGAACATTATCTCCATAAGAACGAGATGAAAATCATTAATAAATAATAATTAGCTGTTTCCTGGGCCTGCCATCTGGTAAGCATTTTTCCCAGCCAGCAAGTCCTGCTCCCCATGCTTCTTCAAAGCAGCTAAGAGATGAAGACAGGCTATCCTTCCTCCTTTGTCACTCCCTCTGGGAAACATGGATACCCAGGATGCTGACAGCCACTTACATCACCCTCTCCACTGTACCTCAGCAACTCACACACGTACAGGGCTTCCCTGCCTGTCCTGCTTACCCCAGGTCTGCAGCTTCTTAAAAAGCAGCGAGGAGCCAGAAGTTACTGAGACCTGCCTCCCCTCCTGCTCTCAAACACGTGGGCTCCAAGATAACCAAATTAATCACTCTAACCTGTAAGTGGCTGTCATTAGTATTATTATTTTCATCACAAATTATCTTCCAGATTAGGTCATATGCATTTTGAGCTCCTGTGGTTTCCTAGCAACTCCTCTCACCGCTCCACACGCAGACACCCTGTGCCCTTCTCCTTCCTTTTTTAGCCTCACGCAGGGGTTACGTTCAGCAGCGTCAATCTCCAGCCTGGCCCTGATGACCTTTAGGCCACCACACCCTTGGGAAGCGATGCTAAGGCAGCTATCCCCCTCCCAGAGACACTTAGACCCTTTGTTACTGTCAGGCATCCCGTGTGAACACACAGCACGTCGCTGAACACCCCGCAGCGCCTGTGCCACGGGACAGTCCCTTCCCGAGCAGGACACACACAGACTGCACAGGAAAACACCAGCCAAAGGTTTAGGCTTGTTTCTAGTCCAACGTGAGAAAGTGTCTGGAGGGCCAAACCAATTTCAGGAACCAATTTTAATTAACTTCTTTAGCTGAGTTAATCAACAGATCTACCAAGTTTAATCACGATGGGGGCACAGAGTTAGGCAGTGTGACTACCCTGGAAAGCCTTTTGTGTAGGGACAATAGGATTAGCTTCTGTCCTGCCCCACTGACATTTTTTAAAATAACAGGGTCTGTTCCAAACTACAAAAGCTGTGGGGCTTAATTATTTAGATAGCCAGTGGCCCTGCTCAAAGAAGAAAAGGGAACAGGCCTCAGAACCGAGCCATCTCCAGCCCACATGGAGTACAGCTATTAATATTTGATCCCCAGCTAGCCTGGAGGCAAAGGGAAGAATGTTCATTACAAGAGCTCTAGAATGAATCTACTTTACCCACCGACTGAACAGAGGAGGATGAAGCCTTCCCTGCTACAGGTGGGGTGGGTGAGCTGGGGAGCTCTTGTGATGCCTGAGCCAAGGAGCAGATGCTCTGTCGAGCACAGAAAGGAAGTGGAAGCTGTCTGTGGTTGCCATGGCTGGATCCACTACCCACTCCTGGCTGGGGACAAGATCAGATCATGGCAAAGGGTCAGGAACAGACACAAATGCAAATGGGAGAAATAAACATAACAGAAGTGTGATTAACAGGCACAGAGAGGCAATGCCATGGAACTGGGAAAGGGAACATCCTTCAGGCCCTCATGCCCCACTCTCTCCCCAGCTCACCCAGTACTCGGGGTTTTGCTCCCAGTTACAGTCCCAGACCAGAGCAGCAGTTTGGGAAAGTCCTCAGAGAAACTTGCACTGACTTGTGATCTTAATGTTAAAACAGGACAAGGAAATCCAGGTGGAGTATTGAAAACAAAGCCCATGCTGGACACCCCCACTCTGGGCTGTGAAAAGAAGACCCACTTTTCAGCCTGGCCACCGTCTGTGTCACCTCACTAAAGCTGTGAACTCGTACCCTGTGCGTGTCTCTGCCTGAGAAATTGTCTGCTTAAGCAGAAGCTCTGAAGGTTAAACAAATCCTTCAAGTGTCAAGGGCCAGGGTCACTCACACACATACAGTAACAGAGCTCCTGGAATTATTACCCTCTCTGGACCCACTGCAGCGATTTGCCTCTTGGCTCTGCTCTTCCTGCAGCGTACACCCATTAGCACCTCTAATTAGAAAGGAAAAAATCACGAGTTCCATGTTATTTAAAAGATTATGCAGCATTTTAAACTACAGCACAATGTAATTATTTTTTAATAGCTGCAGCTATTTCATGTATTTACTTTTAATGGTGTTTGAGTCATAAATTAACAGTAGAAAAGAAAAAGGCAAATCAGCACTTGACAGAGAAGCAGGCAACAGCCAAGGAGAAAAACCTGAAATGCTAAAAACTGATCTGGAAGGAAGGGAGCTGCCTGTGTTTCCCTTGTTTGCTTTATTCTGGGCTGCTTTTTGTCAGCTAACTGGTCCCCTTGGAGGTCAGGGATAAATAAAACAGGAGTTGAGTGTCTGCGTTACTGCAGTGTGACTTTGGTCAGTCTGCCAAGAGAGGTGTATTTACAGACAGAGCTCTCCAATACCAGAGTTAATAAACCTGTACTGCCACAGAGGACGGTCCCACACCATGGCCGAGCAGGTGTCACCATGCTAGCTGCCACACAGGCAGAGCAAGTGACACTGCAGATGTCACAGCACAGAGCTGAAAGATAAGGGGGGGGTTCAACTGCCAAGTACATTAGAGAGAAGGTGAGCCATGAAACACGTGTGGAGCTCATGCACACTGCCAGGTCACACCAGCATCCCATGGCAGGAACACACCCAGGACAAGTGTCTCCAGCTATTGTGCATCTCACCCAAACAAAGGACTATCGCTTATGCTTTCTAAAGTTAAGTCTGCAGAGCCCCACTTCTCCCCCTGCAGAGGTTGTCAGTGCTCTGTGCAGGTGATGCTCCTCAGATACACGTGTTCCTCCGGCTCCTGGAGACAGACCTGGGCTACCTGTCCTCAACAGCCCCTTGTCCTGCCTGCACCCACCTTGTATCCCCCCCCCAGCTTTTCCAGGCTGAGCGAGAACCCAGCGTTCCTGCCATCCCAGCACAGGCCCGGCCACTCTGTGTGCCCAGTCCTAACCCCCGCCCGCGCCCAGGCCTAACCCCAGCCCGCGCCCAGGACTAACTCCAGCCCGTTTGCCTCCCTGCAGAAAGCCCGGCTGGCCAGGATCCGCGTGGCCAAGACAGGCAGCTCCAACGCGTACCTCCACAGCAAGCGCAACGGCCTCCTGAACGAAGCCCTGGAGCTGACGGTGAGTGCAGAGACACCATCTCCTGCCGCAGCCCTCGGGAAGCTCCCCGTCCTCTCTCCCCATCCCCAGGCCCCCTCCCCGTCCCTCCCCTTGCTCAGCATGCTGGTGAGCTACAGTTACCCTCTCATGTACTGTACCCACCCTGGGGATGGGCAGCTGGGATCCAGTTGCCAGACTGGATGGGAGGAAGGAGCTTCCTTGGGCTTCCCCTTGAGCCAGGAAAGGATCTGACCTCCCAGCAACAGCCAGGTTCCCAGTTCCCCTGAAGCTCTGGGCGATGGAGCTGTACTGATTCACACCACCCAAGGTCTGCCCACACTACAGAGATCCACTCTCAACATATTTATTGCCAAGACCCCCCCTCTAACCCAGGCTATCCGATCGTGCCCAGCAGGACAAACAAGCATTCCCTGCCCCCCACGTCAGGCAGTTGGGAGGCTAATGCTGTTGTACCTGTGTCAGATTGCTCAGCAGAATCAGTGACAGTGGTTATTACATTAAACCTGACCAGGATCAGAGCACCTCCACATGAAGCATGGGTTGGGAAGGTAGGGTACCCAGATCAGTTTGTTCTCCCCTCCAAAACAAGCTGAAACCTTCTGACTGCACACCCAACGTTGTCTCCTGCTCTGCAAACAGCAGCGACACTCAGAAAATCTGTTTCTTGAGCCATATGTTGCCACTAAGCAGTTCAAGAGGAGTTTCTTTATCAGAAAAGAGAGCAGCAGACTGGTCACACTGGGTCCAGAGCCTTATCCCCGTAACAGAAAGGCTCTGGGCTGGGATGCCAGCTCAGCCAAGGTTCTGCTCTTTCACTACCCAGGAACACACAAAAATCCACCTGCAAACCTAAAACTTTATTTTGAGCTTTACATTTCTGGGTTTTAAAAACACCAGAAGAGCTTAGCAGGGACACTCAGCTTGCACTTGATCTTCCAGCCTGTCATCCCCACAAGAATCTCCTCACTTCCCTTGTCATCCAAAACTCCCTGCCAAGACCACTCACGGAGGAGCAGCTGACGCACCAGTGCTTAAGTCCAAAATGCACAAGGTTGAGGGAAATATTTGGCTGAATGGGCTCAGTCCCTGGCACCTGCCCAGAAATAACTGGGAGAAGGGTCATTTTGTTGGCTACAAGCTACTGTAGACACAGGAAGGGAAACAAAAACATCGCTAAGGAGGTTCTAGAGGATGTTTTGTTACCCACTAATAATTAAATGTAGAGATATAGTAGCACCTAGAGCAGGTCTCTCCTGGGTGCAGGTTGCTTTCTGGGGGGCTTCTAGCTCTAAATCCCAACACAACCTATCCACAAATCTGGCTTGGAAAAGCCTGTAACATTGTGTGCATTTGTATTAGTACCATGGAACTAAATATCTACACCCTAAGGAAGGTGCTGCTGAAACAGTCAGAAGCAGGGGGTGGGGGGAAGGGAGAATTCCCATCCACCCCTGACACTGAGGAACAGCAGAGTTTACTAAAGGAAGACACTTGCCAAAGCCATGCCTGGCATCTGCAGGACCAGGAAACCATCTCTGGCCACCTGAGGACTCATACCCCAGTCGAGAGCCAAGACACATCCCTCCATCTGCAGGTACTGGCACTAATTAATTACAGGGCTGCTGCACGTCCTTGCATCTTGTGGCAAGAGAACAAACTCTTCCAAGAGTACAAGGTGTGAATGGCAGCACAGGCTGGCCAGCCAGATCCTTTGAGCTGCAGCAGTGTGAAGGAATGTGAGTTCTGCAGCTGCTACATGAGGGGCCAAAACATTATCTACACACTGAGCATACCTGCTGGTGAAATCAGTGCCAGACTGCTTCACCAGGCAGGGACACGGGCCCTGCTGACACCCTGCCCAGGGCTCACGCTAACTTTAATGGCCTTCACGTGGCCAGGCTGGTTTGTACCCAGCAGTCCTTCCAACTGCGATTACTACACGGCCAGGATGAGGTATCTCCTCTTCCATCGTCAGCAATCACGCAGCACCGTGATCAAGGTGTAATTGCTCTACAAGCGCCCAGCAGCCTGACACCTCCGGGGTCTGCCCAAGGACAGCACCTGCCCTGAGCACAGGCTCCACAGCCAAACCCGTGCATGGAGTGAGGGCTGCTCAGCATCCCCCACCCTTCATTAGCACCAGAATGAGCACACTGACACCAGCTTTCAAGGGAACAGCATGTCTCCAGCCTGTAGCCTCACATCAAAGCGAAGAAAAGGCTTTATCCAAGGGCAGCAGCAGGATGGAGCTCTGCTCCTAGCAAGGATACAGACTCCTGCTTCAGAAACCTGGATCCGTGGCATTTTGCATTTGCCATCCAGACACGCAGTGCTCAGACCGTTCTCTTCTCATTTACAGAGATTTTTAGCAGGCTTTATGTCAGAAGTGCTCAAGGGAGGCGAGCTGCTTCCCATGGCAGCAGCCTCCACATCCTCTTAGCACTAATCTCCCTGTGCAGCCAGCTGAAGCTCCTTTTAGCTGAAGCGCTTGGAGCTGTGGATCCCTGGGACTGGAGGTTGGGAGGTCTTGTGCCTTTCCAGGAGCACAATCTGCTCACCCACAGAAGCACCACAGCCCTTTCCCAGGAAGGGATGCTAACCACCAAACCACCTCGGGTCACAGCATCCAATTTCTGTGCTGAAGCACAGAGTAGAAGAGGTAAAGGGGAAGCACGTTGGACTTCAGAACCGACACGACAGAGTGTTTCACTCTCCCTCCAAGCCACCAGCAGTTCACTGAATGCCTTCCAAGAACAAACTGAATGGTGGCTGGCATCAAATCCTTGCCAAACTGGCATCCCAGCTGAAAAGGCAAAACACCTCCTCTCCTCTCCCCCCGCCCCCAGCTTTCCATTACAGCCAGACTCTTCTCATGAGGACACAGTTTGTTTGCCTGCAGGAACACAGGGACCACCAATGCAGCATCTATAACCCTTCCTCAACGGTACTACCCAAATGCCAAGCAGCATCCACTCCCACTGCCCTAGGGCAGCAGTTCCTGCAGCTCTCACCATAATCTGCATGTGAGGATGCTCTGGGTGCTTGCATGCTCTCTGTTTCTGAAAACACTGAGCTGACTGGACAAAAAGCAGAAGGAAGATAAGGTATCAGGGAGTCACACTCACCAATCCTGAGCACTGCCATCCCTCCATCCATCCCCCCTTCAGCAGCAAGCCCAGCCTGGGGCTGGAAGGCAGATGCTGAGTTGTGTGCTGCCAAAATTTAACAGTTGGCTTCAGGCTGCTGCCAGAGGTCCAGGAGCTTTACCTTTCCTTTCAGATCCCACTTAAATCTCCTCTCAGGGAGCTCTCATAAAAAGATACCATTTGCAAGATGCACTCTGTCCCTCTCCTTTCTCAGTGCTCTAGTGCAGCACTGGATTTGCTTCAGGGGGAGCAAGGACCTTCATGGGAAACATTCCAACAGGACCCCACAGAGTCAGTAATCTCAGCAGGGCAGGAGCCAGTCCTGCTTGTTGTGTCAGCTCACCAGGAGGACTGTTAATAAGAAAAATAGAACTGATTTTTTTTTTTAAGGCCACTTCTAAAAATACTTCTGGGAAGGCTCCATCCTCCAAAACAACAGGAGCAGAAAAACCCCATGACCTGCCTCAGATGTGTTCTCTCAGACAATTTGATGCTGCTGGTTCGCGTCTTGGTAGAGGCTCAAGCCACACACATCAGCTCTGGACACTCAGATTGCGGTATTACAGGAGGCACCAGGCAGCCCTTCCTTACCGGCCACAAGGAAACACTTTACAACACCTAATTGCCATTTTAACACATATAATTGTCTTTAAAAACACCAGTCATCATAGACACAGGCAGAATAACACGTCAGGAAAGCACAGAGAGTTTCAAAACCAGGAGCTTAAGCAGCAGTAGTAAGAGAAGATCCTTAACGACCCAGATCGTAAATCTGCCACCACAGAACAAAGAAGCAAGAAGCACAATCCTGCCTCTCAGACAGCACAGAAACTCCCTAAACACCCCCCAGGCCTTTTTCCTTTCCATTCCTGAGGAGCACCCAATCACCACACCACAAGCTGTATTTCAAGGAACACAAACCTCCAGATTCTCCACTACTGCTGAGATCAAAACCACCAAGCACAGGATTTCTCTCCTCACACCAGAGTTGACTGAATTGCCCTAACACAGCCTTGATGGACACCCAATGCCACACTTCCTGCACGAGCAAAGCATCACACACAGACCAAACTCAAGCTCCTACCCTCCTACCTGTTTCTTTATCAGCTGCTTCAGGCAGATGAAGCTCCTCAGCTCAACAAAAGCACAGAGATCAGTCTGAGATCTGGAGCTTATCTGAATCACTAACAACACCACAGTCTGAGCAGCCCCTTCCCCAAATCACAACGAGCACACATACCTGATGCAGAAGCACCCCAGCAAGCCTGTCCAACGCAGCCCTTAAACTGAGCCACCACAAGCAGCTCACTCCCTCAACCCTTCCTGGACGTGACCACTCCTTCTAATAGTTTTTCCAACCTAAATACTCCCAACTGCACCCAGTTTCCTCCCAGGTGGCACAAGCTGCCTCCTGACTCCAAGCACACCCTACTTACAAATCCATTAGCCCCAGGTCAGGGGGAAACAGGGGAAAGCTGGTCCCCATATACAGGTGTTGGTGTACAAGGAGCTGAGTGGATGGTGAGGTCTTTAAAACAGGCTCACCTGGTTCTGGTTCTGTGCTAAGTGATGTGGGGAGGGGTGCTGGTCAGTTCACAGAACTCTGTTAATCAATTATAAATCAGAGTAAGCCATCCTACTGAGGGAAAGCCACAAGTTGTAAGAAACTAATGAAAATGGGACTTTACTTCTCTTAGGGAACTGCTGTCAATTTTCATGCCAACATGAACCCTTTGCCACTGCTCAATACTTGCCCATTTGCCATGGGCTTTATAGGACAGTTTATATACATTAACTCCTATGTAACACCTGACTGTTCCCCCTTTCTCCCTCTGGGGGACGGGGGGATTACACACCTCTGGTTTGCACCAAACCCAGTCCTCAGGACCTGCTGCCATCTCACCAACAGCCATACACACCGATGTAGGGAAGGAGCATCCCCAGCGTGACAGACTGCAGGCACAAGGTGGGACATACAAGCCCCCCTGTCCATGAAGAGGAGCCAGAGTCAGGCATCCTGTCCCTAGAAACAGCATCACAAAGTCCAAGGCATGAGGCCTGGACTGAGGTTTGCTGATCTGGTGTGCAGCCGGGACTCGGGAGGCTCTGGCAGTAACACAGGGAAGCTCCAGCCGCCCCGGCTCCACGCAGCCCTGAAGGTCAGGCAGAGCCAGGCTCCCAGCCCAGCGAGGCAGCTTGTGTTGTGTCCCCTAACAGAGACCAGAGTTCAGGGTACATCTGTTGGCATTCAAAGGTCACGTCAAGCTTAAAAGTCTTAATGCTTCTGGAATAATAAAACGGCAGAGGCTCTTTTTTTCTTTCCCTTCTGGTCCCTGAGCCTTGATGTTGTGTGTCAGCAGCATCTCCCAGGCTTCCCTCCCAGTTGGGCAATGGCTAAGAGCACACTGGTTCTGGTTCAAAGCTGAGCTCCTCCCTGACCACCCAAATTATTTAAGAAAAAAAATGAGGGAGCCTCACAAATGATGAGAAAGTCCTGAGAGCTGGCAATACTGAAACACATTTATGGCTGTGGAAGCTAATGCTGGTACTTCTGATTGTTTTCCTGCCTTTACACCTGGTTTGGGTTTTGGGTTTTTTTCCCCCCCTCTTTCTGGCTATTTAGGGATCCACTGAAGATGAACCTCATATGACTAAAGGCACATCCTTAATTGAGAGCCAACATCACCACCTGCTGCACTGCCTGGAAAAAACAACCGTAAGTAGCAACACACTCCTTACACTGTATTGTATCTCTGTGCCTGGTCCGGGCTTCCCAAGGCAGAGGTGGCACTCCGTTAGGTGTTCTCACAGGACCTACACACTGTGCAGGAGGGGGCTGACACTCAGCCTCCCCAGAATATTCTGCACTGGGATAAATGCACTCCTAATCCATTGTCTTCTTTAAAAGAAAATAATCATAATTACTGTGCAAAGGGAGAAAGATGTGATTATCTGCTACTCCACAGTCACCTACACCAGCCACAGTCGGGAGCAGGCTGTTCAGCCAGGCTCACTGGTAGGCATGGAACTGTTCCGTGGGGGGTGAGGGACAGCCCACGCACAGGGTGCACACTGGTTAACTTCTCCAGTGCTTCTGGAAGGGAACTAAACTGCATTTGTCTTGTGCTGTCAGTCACACATCACACATGCTCATCACCTGCGCTAACTACTATTAAAGGACAGTTCTGCTGCCTTAGGAGGGAGATGCTGCCGGTGACTCCAAACTACCCAGTCACCAGTGCCAAGAGACTGGAAAAAATAACCTTTAGCCCTTTCTCTGGCACAGAGCAGATGAACTCTGTAATGGGTCTGAAGGCTGCACGTACCTTTGCTCGCTCACTACAGTGCTGGGCACAAGAGCAGGTAGTTTATCTCAAAGCCAGCCAAGCAGTTTCTAAGGCACGACTTTCCTGTTCGCATCACGCAAGGTGTGGGGAGTGAGGATTCTATCTTTCATTAAGTGACTCTATATGCAGAAGACTTTTGGAAGGTTTCAGATATTTATCTGATACATATGCTTCACTTCCAGGTTTATGTAAAAGGTTCTGCAGTGAAGGAACACATTATCTATACCGTGATTCATTCTAGAAAGAATGAGGAGAGGTTAACACTTGAAATATTCATGCCTTTTTCTATCTGCATCCATCATCAAATGTACTTTTGATTTCTGACTTGCAAGAACTCTCCTGTAGATAAATCACCTCCACTCCCACAGTTTGGCTTACGCTGGAGTAAGCCCACTTAGGCTGCAGTAATACACTGGGAGATGAGGACTGGCTCATTGCAGTGACCAGTACAGCTGGTTTATCCCAAGGAGCTGTAAAGGTCACCACTCCAAGGACAGGGAGCTGATTCTTCCTGTATCAATGACCACTGAATTGATTTCATAAGACTCATCTTGCCTTTATTTCTAGCAGTTTTGGATGTTACATAACAAGCAGACATTTCGCAATCTGACTCTTTGGTTTAGAACTTGAGGCTTAAAAGCTTCACAGCTATGGCCCATGTTTCTCAGGAATACTTTCATTTGGAAGCTTTAATAAACTGGCTGAAGCAAACAAAAGCTGACAACCCTGCCTCCAGGGCCTAGCCTTATACAGCCCAGGCATTATACAGGCTTATCTGGACATCTCTGGGAGCAGCAGGACTTGCTCCATTACGCATGAGCTGGTTAGGGTGCTGGACGTAACGTGGCCAAAGCATATCCTAATTTGGGGATGGATTAGCCCCCTCCCTAAGAAAGCTACATTGCCTCCAGCACACAAGCCTGCCCAGTGAGTCTCAGTGGTTGGAAACGTTCCAAACATTGCTTGTTTCAGCAAAGAGTGGCAATAATACTGATTCTTTGAATTTTGATTGAAACCCAGAGCGAGAACCTGCATGATCTTTCATGTGTTTCAGCCAGGTATCGCCACGATGTCACCTCCCTCAAATCACGTAGCAAATTTGGCTGCAGGTCTGAAATTCCCAGCCAGCTGGTGTGGAAATTGTACAGTTGCTGTATTCTATTAAGATACCACACACAACCCTTCTCCTCCCAAAATTTTAAATCACAGTAAAAGAGTTTTTGAACACTGAAGAGTCATTTTGTGAGCAAGTTGCAGGAATGGAATGAGGAATGTACCGTGGTTGCAAATGTGTTTCAATGGGCAATTCACCTTTCCCTGAGCCAGGCAGAAGGATTCTAAAAGCACATTCTTTATTGTCACGCTCTCTGCGTCACTGGCGTGCAGCCTCACAATCGGCTGGCTGTGAACGGCTCACAGATCTGGTGTGTCAGATGACAAAGTGACCCTGAAGTGCTTCTAGCTGCCACCACAGAGGTTACTTTCTCATTGTAACACAACAGATGGAGTTTGCTCAAACAAAAGGTTTTCTTTCCACTCGTTCTGGCTCCCAGATTGAGTTAAGGACGTTCACATGCCACGGCGCGTGGACTCCAGTCCTTCAACCCAAACCTTTCTCCTGCATTGCCACAATGGGATCACAGCCCGTGTCCACTGGTGACCCAGTGGCGACGCAATTCCCACCCGTTACTTGTGAATCAGCAGCTGGAACTTTGCTTTCCTTTGCCTTCGGTTCTCAAAAGATCAGAGTAATAAAGCTGTTGCCAGTTTTGTTCCATTTCCAAGATCACAAAGGCCGAAAAGCTCCGGCGTGAGAAGGAAGGCACAAAGGGGTCTGATTCAGGCAAGGCTGGGGAAAGAGAAGGTCCGGTTGCCCATTCAAACGTGAGCGAGTTGGCTGGAATGCTGAGGCGAGAGATGCGATGCTGGGACTAAACTTCTGAATGCTGGAATGGACAATCAATTGTGTTTTTATCTTTTGTTGGCATGTTGTCCCGTAGGGATTGTCCTATCTTGTGGATGATCCCCTGTTATCTGTACGAACTTCCACCATCAAGGTATTTCCTTTTTAATTCAATCTGTTTTCTCTGTGGTCTCTGTGACGTGTCTGGAGAGTGCTTGCTTCCTTTCTCGTCCGTGGGAGTTGGTGCACGTGGCTCGTGTTGGCTATCCAGTGCTCTTGTCTTCTGTGAATCGTTAGTTGTTCCAATGAAACCCGATGGCTGCCTTCACCATGGCTGCTTTTGTTTCCCATCCTTTCTGATGCTGACAGGGACTGGATAAGTTACGTTCGCTAGAGCTACTCGGGTACACACACATAAGAGCTCTTTCTTTCAGGATTTCTTGCTCCTTAGCAGAAAAACTCTTTGCAGATTCAGCTTTCTCAATTGCCTTCTCCCCTGCACACCCCCTCACCTCCACATTTCTTTCCCCCAGCTAATAGCACCCACCAAACTGCAGGTATGCTTTGAACCCAGCAGCCAAGGCAAGCAAGTTAAGCTGGATGTCAGGATGGTCATCCAAACGTGGTATCCAGGCACAAAGAGGAGCATCTGCCTCCCTCTGGGGTTCCATAACCGGGTGGCATTCCAGACTTTCTGAAGCCACGTTTGGAATCCAGGATTCTGGCACAATACAGTAGCCATCTCAGGCAGCACGAGCCAGGCAGCACGGCCAGACTGCCCTGCTTCTGTCACTGCAACAGTCTCGCTCATTCCCCTACCGATGCTGGAGAGCAGAACCCTCTCAGCTACAGTGAGTGATGGGGCAGAGTCATTTCTAAGATCTGCCTCGTGCCACTATGTTTAGATGCAGAGGCAGAGAGCACCTTACACAGTCAAGGGGCTGACACAACCTAGCTAAAGGTGCTATTAAAACCGACTGCTGTGGGGCCAAAGCTGTTGGTGTCACCAGGGGGTAACAGCACTGTTTTCTCCCCTGCCAGAACCACGAGTTCATTGACGAGCAGCTCTTCGAGCAGAACTGCATGGAGAGCTCGATGCAGAACTACCCCTCTTCTCGGAGCCCCTCCCTCTCCAGCCACCACGGGCTGACCACCTCCTGCTGTTCTCGCCGCAACAAGAAGACCACCCACCTTCCCAACTCCAGCGTGCCCGCCACCCGCCTCCGGAGCATGCAGGAGCTCAGCACCATCCACATCCAGTGCAGTGAGCAGCCCTCGCTTACAACAAGGTACAGTAAGTCGGCTCTCGCTGCTACGTGTTGCATGCAAACCTCTGATGTGTGTTCCCCACCTAACGCTCTTGCAGGCCTGTTCCCCAGCCAGGGAGAGGGGTCTAATGCTGGGAGCACTCTTTGTTTCCCCTCTCCCAAGGACAGAGGCTCCCAGCCGTTCTGGGGAGAACCCTGCCAAAGCTGGACATAGTGCAGCTCTTCTCAGACACGGGGGAACTGAGTCCTGCTGACAGTTGCCTGGGTGCCGATCACAGGGGCAGGAGCCAGCAGTTCCCAGCTGTGAGCCCCTCTCCAAAGCAGCCCACCTCCCAGACAGCCCAGTACTTCCAAGCCCTTACTGGGAGCAGGCAAAGACACCTGGGCTAACCACTGGCAATAGCTACTAGGGCACACACGCTCTGATGCCGTCTGCCAGGGACACTCACGTCACTCATCTTCATTGCCCAGAAGTCTAAATCACAGCCACAGGCATCCAGCAGCACTGGGAAAGACAGACAGCACGATTTCACAACGGTGCCTCGGTAGCTCTCCCCTAAAACACCATCAGTGACCCAGGTTAAGCAGCAGCTCAATAGGAAACTTTGAGATTTCCATTTTATACAGTGACTCGCTGAAAATCATTTATTCACCATATCTTTCTTGTAAATATTGAATTACTTTCTGAATCCCCCTCAGCCCATTAAGTTTCTTGTGCGCTGGGCTGGTTTCAAACCTACCATTTTTCTCCCTGCTCCTAGCAAAGGGATCTAGAAACTGAAACAAAGCTGCCTTTAGGGCAGCAAGCGATTACTTTGTGCCATGGCGAAGTCAGAAGGGCCCTTCGGAGAATGAATTATGAATGAATAAGCACAAAACAAATCTCCAGCTACCGCAGTTCCAGGATGACGACAGTTTAAACCAGCACCTGAAACAGTAATTCAGGAGAATGTCAAATATTCTGCCTATTTCAGTGGGTGCTAAATCAGATGCCAGTGATATTTTAAATGTCAACACTGTTATTTCACTTGCTTACCAAACTGGGAAGCTTTTAAGTTGTTTTTCCTGTGGAATGCAGCTAACTGGGTGTACTGGTTACCACTGGCAGACCCACCCAGTCCCTAAGGCTGCCCCAACTCTCAGCTTGCGGCTGAGCAGAACAGACTGAGCAGAACAGAACGGGTCCTGCCGTGTTCTTGGGATGCTCGAGCCACCCAGAGACATCCTCCTGGTGAGTCACCGAGGTAACAGCAGCAGCAGTGTTCCAACTGGGAGCTTTACACTCTGAAAGGACAGGCCTTGTGTTTAAAATGAACACGTTGGGCTGGTAATAGCAGACTCCTGTAGCTGTGCAGATGTACAGAAATCAACCTATCATTTTCCCTCTGTAATTAATTATAGGATGCAATTGATGCAGATCTAATAAGAATGCTCCCAGCTGCCAGATCCTTGAAACTACTGCAGGGAGAGGGGAAAAAAATAGAAAAGAACAAGGGACAGTGAATTTGAAAGAGGCATTTGAAATGCAAGGAAGAGAATGTCTCTTTCTCAGAAAGAACTACCTGTGCTCTGCGAAGATGCAGTACACAGGACAGTGTATTCAGATGTCCTCCTAATTAGAGTTGTGCAAGGGTAGAATGGAAACACAGAACGATTTGCCCTGGGAAAAGCTGTAGCCTAATGGGGGGGATATTAAAAACCTTAGTGTCCTCAGGGTAGGAATAACTGACACCTTGCAGGAACCAGGGGAGCAGTGAAGTGTCTTCTAACACTGTGGTGCCCTTAGTTCAGAGGAGGAAGATGCTGACTGAGCACAACTGACCATCCCCATCCCTGCTCCTGTCTGGTTTAACCAAATAAAACCAAAACAAAGCGCCACACACTAAATTTGTTTTCTAGTCGTTCCAGTCTCAACATGAAATCAGATGATGGGCTGAGACCGAACTGCAAAGCTGCCCAGATAACCACAGCCATCATCAGCATCCCCACGCCGCCGGCGCTCACGCCAGAAGGCGAGAGCAGGCCTCCACCCAGCAGCCCCAGCCACTCCACGAACATTCCCACCACCGCCACGAGCAACATAGTCAAGGTCTCTGCCTTGTAAGACATCTCATGCAAAGAAGGAGGCTGGAAGACCGGTGCCCCTCTCTCCCTGCACACCTCCATGTTCCTTTCTTGCTGCAAATTGTGCCTGGATGGACCAACCTGACATTTTGTCATCGAATTAGCAACGGAGACCTAACGAGGCAGCTTTCTTCAGACTCGCGGTCATGCTGTGGACTGAGGAAGGGTTAGGAAAGGGAGGAAGAGGCTGGTTGAAGGGAAATCCTGCACGGAGAGCGTGTTGTGCCATGGTACGGGGCAAAAGGCACCAGTGGAGGCTGGAGGGAAGGAATCATCATGGCAACAAGAGAGTCAATAAAGGAAACGGAAATATAACACTGTGTATCGCAGCACCTTTTTAAAGGTTTTTAATGGATAATATTTATTCATGAGGAAATGACTGAAAAGGTGAAAAACAATGGATTTTGTGAATTATTTTTTTTTTCTCTTCATGGAGCAGAACCTTTAAACCAACCAAAATTTCACATTTTTGTTTTCTTTTATAGGAAAAAAAAATTTAGACAAAGAAGCCACCTGTCACAGAAACCTATTTCCATTCCCGTGTGTGTGTGTGCGTGCGAGTGTGCAGCAGAACCACACCAGAGCAGCACCCAACTGCAGAGAGCAGGGTGTGCTTCCATGACCGGGGGCACACGAGGGAAACCCAAGCTCGTGTGGGCACGTAACTGTGCACACGCACACACACACACACACACACACACAACTATCTCACCCTGGATGGCATTCTTTATTTAGACAATTTTGTATCCGCCTTTTAAGTCAATACAGTGCAATTGCAAACAGTGTGTTTGTCTGCTAATTATTGTCTGTGAAAACATATTTGTGAAAAAAAAAAAAAAAGAAAAAAGTTAAAAAAAGAAGACAGGCTTTACTAGAGTTTTAGTCCCACATGGGTATCTGCTTTCTATTTTTGTTATCATTTACTTGTAAGAGTGTGACTAGACTACCAGTTCTGTATTTTTAAAAAGATTAAAAAAAAGGTAGGACTCTTTTTTAATACTGTACACACAAACGGCAGAGAATGAGAAAGCACTGAACCCAACTGCATCAAGCATTCCTAAGTCTAACAGAGGTTTCTTGTAATGTATGCCCATGCTTTTTTATTTTTGTTTTCTATATATGAATTCCTTTGCTAGCACTGGACATACAACCCATTGTAAATAGCAGCCAAAATAATGTCTGGATCTATACTTGATAATAACTAACCCCAGAGCCAAATATCTAGCATGGACAGAGAGGTATTTGGCTTTTCCACAGTCTTAGGGCTCCAGTTGCCTCATCAACGGCTTCTGGGTTGCACTGATTTTAGGGGTAGACTAGGTTAGGGATCTGAGTTCTCCAGCCTCAGCACAGGAGCTATAGCATGCATCCCCTTGAGAAGGTGGAGCAGCACTGGAGCCTGAGAACCATCTGAGGAAGTGTGGTACAGACAGCAATGTCTTTTAGCAGTCCTACACTTAGTTTGGGAAAAGTTACACACTTCTAGTCAACCAAAAACTGAAGTAACACTGTGTGGTACTGCCAAGAAGCTCATACTCCTACCTAAGCTGTGGTCAGTCCTAGCACCTCTTTCTGAGAACCTTCTAGGTGATGATTTACTGTGAGGAAATACCTGGCCCAGAAACATAGCCAATTCTCCTCCCCCCACTCCATAAGAAGAATAACTCTTGTCTTTGCTCTGCCTCTCTCAAGTCCCCTGCTCCCAAGCAGTATGATCCAGGAGGGGCAGAGACAGGAACAAAGCCACCCTCCCTTTCACGTGTCCCATGCTCTCTGGCTAATTCCTGCAGTCATGCCCAAAGGCCGGCCCCAGGCCCTCCACACAGGCCGGCTCCAGGCCCCCCCCAGACCCAGGAATGGCGCCCGACGCCCGCAGACACTAAGGGAACGTTTCAAGTCCTGTTTTGGAACAGTGATGTCACCACCACCAGAGTTAAAATCTACCCAAAGCATGTTTGAGGCTGATTCAGCAAAGGGATGAGCTTTTCTTTAAGCATCTGTCACAACCTATCCTGATGTACTATTTATACACACATATACACGCATACACATATAACTAAATACATGTATAGATAGATAAATAGACCTACATGCTGACTTAAACACAGGAGCTAGCGACCCGCTTTGTTAGCGCCCCGAGCCTGTCAGTCTGCAGCGCGGACTCGGGCGGCTGATGCATTAACTGACACCCTCCTTAGGAACATGCGACATTCCAGGACAGTCGGGCTCCGGCTGAGCCTTCGGTAGCTGCGCCAGCTTCTAGTCACGTACCCCAGTGCTGTAATATGTTACCCAAAACTATGTTTAGTCCTGTTTTAAATTATTAAAACGCTCTGCCTTTGCTGCTTCCTGTAGGAGGTTATACTGCAGTTAATCTTACCATGATTGAGTTTTTCTCGGTATTTTAATTTAATCGTTCCTTTGCTTCAGTGTCATTATTTGTCATCACCTGAACACCCCCACCCTTGCAGATCAGAGGCCTTGCTCGCCACCACTTGCCACCTTGCGACCTCATTTACACTGGCACAGGAGGAGGGTTAAGAGCTACCGTGCTGACAGGGTACAGTGTTCCTTCCAACGCAGGAGCCAACAATTACAGAGTCAGGGACTCAACACGGATTCTCGGTGCTGCCTTTCTTATTCCTCATTTACTGGGGAGTGGTAAACAAGCCACTTCATCTCCCTGCACCCATTTCTTTATCTGTAAATAGCAATCATGGCAGCCCTTGCCTAAAGTACTATTGGTGCATTTAATTGCTATCAATCAAGATGCTTTTTGGAGGAAAAAAGTCAACATTAAGAGGGAGAAAAAAAAAGAAAGAGAAAAGCCAGCCCTTGGGGTTCCTGGCTGGCTGCTTGGGCTCAGACTGCTGAGGCAGCCACGGCCTTTGTTCTCCTCCACAGAAGAGGAATCATTGTTATCCTTGCTCAAGAATATATGGCTCGCCTCTTCTACTATTAGCTTGGCAGGTGCTGCCCCATACAGTCAGTCCCTCAGCACTGACGTTCAGAGGATAAAGACAGACAAAAACGAAGGAAGCCTGAGCCTAGAGCAACAGGGCTAAAGATGTTTTTAATGGAAGCATTAGCTCCTGTTATACGCTGATGTGAAGGAGACTGAGTAATGCTTCTGAAAGCACTTGAAAATATGTTTGTACAAAACCTCCCTGGATCGCCCAACACAGCTACATCCCCACTGTGAGAGCAGCATGTGTTCACTGGAACAGCAAAACCAAGAATCCACCGCATCAGGGGCTGGTCAGGAGTAACACAGCATCCTCAAAGGGAATGCAGGGAAGAAGGGAAAGCATGTGCACAGAGAGCACAGAACTGCACTACCGATACTCAGTCCTACAGCAAAGGGAGGCACTTAGCTTTACTAAACCACAAGGCTCTTTATAATCTTTAAATAGCAACTGATAAACCATTGCTGAGATAAGGCCAAGTCAATCCTGAAAATTCCTAGGTCAGAACTTTAAGGGAGGGATTTGGACCATGCTCTCCAGCGGTCCCCAGTACTGCTCTGTCTTACCAGCATCCCTCTCCCCGTCCCCAGGGCCACACACGTACACTGACACGGACACACAAACCAGCACATACCCCCACAGTCCTAGGCATTCCTGAGGTGTGTGGAAGGGGGCTTCTTCGGGTGTGGGCTACCTCTGGGAGGAGCAGCATCCAGAAGCACAGGCAGGCTCTAGTCCTGATACCTGTCTGAAAGGCAGGTGGCACAAAACAGTCGGGTTAGCAAGGCTGCTCCACGAAACCTCCATAGTACGTTGGCAGTTCATTTCAAAAGCCATCCTCCTCCCCCAGTTCCTTAGGACTTTTTATAGTTTTAGGACAGTTCATTAAAAAAAATGACAAAACCAGATTGTTTGTACAAAAAGCAAGAGGAAGGGGATTATTTTTTCAGTGTTTCATAAAGCAATATTTAAAGTATCAAAGGAGCAACACATTTTTCTGAGCATTTTATTTCCTTTCCAAAGCTTTTTCTGAAGGAAAAACATTTTCACAGATTTTCAGCATATTCTATTAATAGAGTTACTCTCTTCTCACCTGGCATTGGGCTGCTAATAGAAGGAATCGCACCCAATTGGCAAAGCATGATGAGAAATAGCCTTCACTTCTAGGCTTTGATTTCCATCTACTCTTTCTAAAATCCACCTTTTGCTTCCCTTTTCCTAAAAAATCTTAAGGAGAGCCATAAAGAACAGGCTACAGATCACACCCCCTGGTACACAATAATTAAAGAAAGGCAATCCATCCTCCACTAGCACAAGATCCTTCACTGCAATATATTACATCGTTCTCTCTAGATTAGACTTTAAATTCTCCAAGGAAAGGACTCCCACCGCTTCCCTGGAGAGCTCTTGCCAGACTAATAGATCTCAATGTCAAGGAGTCTCCCCTGCTGCTCAGCCATAATTCTTCCCTTGTTTTTTTCTCTCCTGCTGCCATTGTACTCCCTCACACCATGGTAAATTACTCTCCTTTCCACACTGCAAGTTCGCTGCCTAACGAGCACAAGAGGAATATAAAACCTTCTGCAGCGAATTCTTATCCCAGAGGCTACTTTTGTCTGTCAAATAATTATCGTTGTCAAAAGTGATCTGAGGAACAGGTAAACTAAGCAACACAGATGGCTTTAGCGTGCAATGAAGGCAATAGGTAATTGGAAATACATCCTTCTTTACATTGCCAGGAATACTAAATTTGAATCAAAGCTGCTTGTTGGACCTGAACCTGTTGATGATACCCCAGTACAGCAAACCAGTGTGTGTCATTCTAGCGTAGACAGCTTGGAAATCCGATTAATACCAGCTAAAGGAAGCAATGTCTCTTCAAACAGTTTGATTTTTTAAGTAAAGAGATTGTAAACATGTTGTATCTTACATGTGTTATAGAGCAAATTCAGTATATTAAAATCACATTGAATTTATGGGTTTCTAACTTCCCTTGGATCCTGTAATACTTTGTGTGTGTCAGACTATGGCAGAGTTGCAGAGTCAGCACTCACGGATGGCTTCACATCAGCAGCTCTGAACTGGAGACTTTATTCTGCTTTTACAGTTAGGTGAATAATATGCCTTTTCCACAGCAAATTTATCTCAGTTGACTAGAAAGGAAAAAAAACCAACACCCACTTATTTTTCTCCAACACTTTAAGCAACTACCCCAGATGTATGAATTCAGAGCTTCACACTTAATGATGCCATGAACACTCTTCATAATGGTTTTATCTTTCTAAAACTTCACAAGCAAAGAGCAGCACACTGATTCCAGCCAGGAGAGTTAGCATCAGGAACCTGTGTTCCACTCCTGATTGTCTTGATGATCTCACTCAGTGACCTGGGAGAAGTCACTTCACCTCTCTTAGCCAACCAAACAAGCCGTAGAGAATTGAATACCCCCTCTTTCAGCCAGTGGAGCTCGGTTCATGAACACCTCCAAAGCACCACCAGAGAGAGCTCTGGGGAAAGCCTACCAGAGAAGCACCACTACTCACGTCCCGAAGGCCAAACCTGTGCCAGACACTCCGGGTGGATCACTCAAGAGGCCAGGTGACAAAGAGCTCGTGACAATTCCTTCTGAGTTTTGTTCTCAGTCGCTAGTCTGTTACTGACCCTGTGTGTGTAGGTGTGCTCGTGTTCCCTCACCCGGATTTAGAGCAGTGCTAGTCCCAGGAGTCACACGCCTGTCTGGGGGAGAAGGTCAGGCCACACCGAGCGCTCCCAGCGGGGCTGCCGCTGGCTCCTCCGCCCGGGGAGCGCCTCACACCCCCCGTGTGATGGTCTGTTTTTGATCAATCAGTAAGGCATTCCAATGCAATGGTGTTTTCTTTAGGAGTTTTATGTTATGAGCAGCTCTCAACCTTATTATTTTCTATTTTGGTACTGTAAGTGGGCTTTGCTTACGAACATCAGAGGACAGATACACAATGTACTGTATACAACTGCAGGTAGCTTCATTTGAGAACAACTTTCTAGACAAACCAAGTTTCCTGTTGTCTTCTTTTGGAATTGTAGTGCATATGTTGAAACTTGTATATCATTTACAGTATTGAGTCTTGTGCCACTGCTGTACCTGATGTATCCAATCTGGATTAAACAGAGTATGTGCCACAAATACCAAGATGATGCTGTAGATTTCTTCTATCTGGGAGGTTCTTTTGGAGAACTTTGGGTGTCAGCCTAAGCCACCGGAGTTGCATTTAGATATAACTCTTACCTAAGCAACCATTAATGAGAGCAGAAAGATGACCAGGACATTCTAGAAGAGCAATAATGCAGATACCCAAGTGCATCTCTTCCAGTATCCTCCTTTTGAACATTAAGAGTTACAACAAAAATCATCTTGGAAACAAATTCCTATCATCTTGGCCTTTCCAAACTTTGCAGACACAATCTCAGCAAAGCTCCTCCCTGGGGTAATTTGTCAAGACAGGGAGGGAGCAGGGCAGGGGAAGAAGCACAGGAAGAAAACCACTTGTCCTAAGGAGGTATTTATTATATTTAAGGAGCACATCTTAAGCATCTCTTTTAAAAGGCTATCTCATCTTGGCAACTCCGTTTAGGCCAGTCTTGCATTCTGCACTGCAGATACAGTCAGCTTGTTCCAACCACAGAACAAGCAGAGCTGATCCCATCTGAGCCGTGTCACAAAGCATCACTTAGAGGCGTTCGTTAAAATTCTCAAGAACCTTTAAACTGAAGTTCAGCTTACAGATTAGGTGACCTCTAACACCCACCGAGTGAGAGCTGAAGAGCTTACAGACCTCTTCCCTCTCCTGCAGCAAGGGCTGACACCCACTAGAGGCCACCATTGGCCCAGCTGCAGGAAAACCCCAAACCCACCCACCGCAGCACAGCGTCCCCACTTCCCAGTCTTGTCCTAAGTTTCTGTGCCACTCACGAGCTACATCAACCTTCCAGTTCAGAACAGTGAAGAGCATCCCACTTGTGTGGTATAAAGTGGAGCCACCACTCCACAGAAAGGTCAGAAGTGCTGGCAGGGACGCCACAGGATTTGCACAGGGAATTGTGCCCGAGCACTAGAAAGGCTCCAGCAGGCAGTGATTTAGGTAAGATGAGTGGAAACTTACTGTTTTCCTCAAAATGAATTTGGAAGTTGCTGAGGGCGAGCAGTCGAGCATCCCTGAAGATGTCCATTCCACCAGCCACGAGGAGCCTCCTTGGAAGTACAGCTGACAGCAGGTAGGAAGCAGGGCTTTTGCTAGGAGGATTCCAGCCTTACTCTGCTCAAGGACAAACCCCAAACCAACCCAACAGACCGTATCTGCTCTGGTGCACTTTGAGAAATCAAAGAAACCAGCTGAAGAACTCTGGTCTCTTGATCCCACACACTCTAAAGGGAGAGGATAAAGTTTCACAATCAGCACAGAGTCATCCTAGGGCGGATACCCAAAGCCAGCCAGTGCTCTTGTTCCTGCTTCAGGCCAGCCACCAACAAAGCAGTGCACCCAAACAGGAAACATCAGTTAGCTTTAGTACTAATAGGTAATCTCATTTCTAATTAAAGCCTTCCTGTAAGTGTGGCAAGTCTGATACCAGGGGGACAGACCAATTATGACTGCTGCACATTTTCTACATAATTAAGCCATCCTCTGTTGCACAGCTTGCCACACACCTAGCTACAGAAATGTTATTTATACAGTGTTAATTAACTGGATTTAAATTAGCAATACAGGCATAGAGATGCAGGTTTTACTTTGTCACTTAACTGGTATACAATCAGTGCCTGGTGTTCAGCAGAGAATTACAGGCAACGGAGTGGTACCCAACTATGAACACACCACGCAGTCTGACAGTGAAGTTGCCTTCACCCAACAGTCATGTGGAAGACAAGTAAAAAAACCAAAGCTGGGGTTGGTCTGTATTTTCTCCTTACTGAGGTTTCTTACACCTAAGTGGCTGCCTTTTATCTTCCTCAGTCTAGTCTGGATTGTAAAGATTGAACTGACCATCCAGCTGGTTTTCATTGCCTTTTATTAACAACTTCTAGTAACACCATCACTGGAACATGTGTGAAACATTCACCTGGACACACCTCGTTATGAAAAACACTGTTTTCCCCAGTTTTGAACAATGTCTGGTTAGGTTTGTCAGTGTCCTCCTAGACCAGCAGTTTTTCCCCAGCTCGTGTCCATTCATGGCTCCAACCAGCCTGAGCCCAGCAGCACCCCATCAATCGCCACTCTTCAGCAGCTCCTGCAGATAGATGGAGTTCATGTGGTAGGCATTCATCCAGCTGAACTGCCTGTAGCTCCTCCTGTAGTGTGACACTGCAGCGTAGTAGTCTTGCCATGCTTGGTAATAAGATTTCCAGTAGTTTTTGTACCTCCAAGCCTCATATGGAACCCCATCATCCCAAGAGCTGCAGGAGCAGTTGTCTTCAGTTCTCCTCATGGAAGGACTGGGGAATTCCTGGTAATGGCTGTTCTTGTGTTTAGCATTTTGTTTCAGAACTTTCTTTTTTGCTTGGTTTTGCTTTGGGATTTGTGATGGCTCCCCAGGCTTCCCTGGTACAGAGTCCTCATGACTCTGATGCCTTCTGGGAAGAGTCTTCTTCTCCCTTGTATCTGAAAAAGCTTCAAAGCACATGTTATTTTCCCTGCTGTTAAAGGAAGCCCTGGAACTGTAAGAACCATCACTGTCACCAGACACAACACCGTTTTCTACCACCTCTGTATTATATTCCACCTCCTTCCACTCTACATCACCGTTTCTGGGGAGCTCACACTGTTCTCCTGGGCCTGAATAGCTTCTCAGAATTTCAACCTCTCTCTCCAACCCTTCCTTAATGAAATACTCATAGTCTTCAACAAACTCTGAGAAGCTCCAGGGACTGTCCTGCTGGTTTTTGAAAGACGACAAGCATGGAATCCTGGGAAGATTGTTTTTTAAGCTCTCCTTATTTGGAGACTGAGTGGTGTGTTGCTCATCCGTTCTGGAGACACTTTTGACTTGATTCCTCTGTTCTGTGTGGCAACTGGAAATTTGGGGTTTTCTACTACCTTTTGCTGTATTTGCAGAATTTGTGGATGTTTTAATCTGCTTTTGCTTCAGAGACTTTTTTGGCCTTTCTACAGAAGAGTTATCACCTGGAAGTTTAGAAAGAGGCTGAGGTACCTCTGCAAAACTGTTCTGGCCAGGCTGCAGTACGGGTTCCTCTGGGCTGTGACACACAGTGTCAGAATTCACTGAAGCACCTGCAGGTGTAACAGGTTTGACTTCTACCTCCCCATCTTCAAACTGATCCATCATTCCAGGAGGGATAGGCTCTGCACAGAAGGGAAACAAGCAGGCACTCAATTAATGCATCCTTCCCTCTAGAACTCAAACGAGTACTGAAGTAAAGCCTTGCAAAACTGCAGGTAGGATGTTAAGATGTTAGGTTACAAACCTACATAACATGTAGCCTAAGATGTTAGGGCTACAAACCGACCCCTTCAGTTCCTGAAAGAGCTCAAACAGCCAGACAATCATCTTCCTGGGAGGCATCCAAAAGCTGGTCAAGACAAGCAGCAATGCATTACTTGTCACCTCTTTTTCACATCTTACTTTGACTAAAAAAAAAAAAAATCAGAACTTATCTAAGGAGGCACATGCTACATTTTGAGCAGAACAGCTTCTGGAAAAAACAAGGGCAGCAAATCCTTTCCTTCTCCTACTGACTTGCAGCCTGGGAAAGGCTTAACAGCAGATTTCTGGAAATCTATGTAGTTATGCAGTTGCTTAAGCAACAGCTGGATGCAGAGCTCCTCTTCCTATCCATAGGCACTAGTTTGTTTTCCATTGCTTCATACAACTGTGGCGGTTACACAAGCACCCACAGCAGAGAGCATGGAATACAAAAATTAAAGCAACTTCGGCAGAGAAGACACCTCGGATCCTCAGGGACCAGTCTGAAGCTTTGACCCAGGAGAAAACAACTAACAGCAGCCCCAGTTGCACTCACAGGACAGAACGTACCTGGCAGAGGAAGCAGCTGAAGATTACACTTGTGAGCGATTTTCATCATGATGTTTTCTTCCTCTCCGCGGCAGCAGTACGTCACAGACAAGCCTAAAGTTCCTGGGACACACAAGAGAAAGTGTAAGTACCCCACCAGGGCCAGGGGAGGTCCCACAAGCCCAAGGAATCCACAAGCCTGCTCTTACCAAAGCGCCCAGCTCTGCCAATGCGATGCATGTAGGTCTCCCAGTCTAAGGGCACGTCCAGGTTGATGACCAGGTTCACCTTCTCAGCGTCAATCCCACGAGATGTCTCCAGGAGAGAGAAGGGAAAGGTGAGCGTGCTGAGCAGATCTTTACATTAATGCCATGCCTTTGGGAGGAACTGCTGCTCACACAACTTCTAGCTGTTACAGGACATGATAAAGCACCTACACCTTGCCAGTCAGCTTACAGTACATGAAACACGCTTGTTGCATTGGAACCATGAAAACAGGCATCAATTTGCTTACACCTTCTACACCTCCAACACAAGGAAGCACACTGCTTCCCCCAGCATCAAAACACCCCGTGCTGCAGCGTGTGGTGATCTCACAACAGGACCTCAAACTGGACAATCAACTGGAGAAGGATACATCAACAAAAAGCTGAGTGTGCCTCAAACACAACCAGTGCTCTGTGTACAGTCGCTTGGGACATCACTACAATGAGCATGGTGTACTAGAGAAACAAACTCCTCCTGCCCACAGCACCTCTCCAAAGCAAACACGTCTACTCCTCTCAAATACCTGTGAGGTCCTGCAAACCAACAGGCAGATTAAACAGTATTCTGGGACCACGTCAAAGGAATAGGGAACATTTTTACTGTGAAACTTAGAAATTAAGTCTCACACAGTGCTCAGGTCACCTGCTCTATCAGTACATTTATGTTCTACTCAATCCCAAAGCAAATCTAATTCTCTAAAGTAACTTTATGAGCCATGCACATGGACAATGTGGAGCACTAACTCACCAAGTCGGTGGAAATCAGGACTCTGCAGTGGAACTGCTTTAATTTAGCCATGGCATCGAGTCGCTGACTTTGATTCATGTTGCCTAGAAAGACAACAGAGAGAAGCAGATTCTGTAGGTAAGCTTTCTCTTTACAAATAAGCCAATGCACTCACCTGGACATTCATAAACATGACTCTCAAACCAATGTGAAAATAGGAAAGTTAAATCATCAATGTAAAAATTAATTAATAAGCCCTAAAGACCTAGGAAGGTTCAAACACTCTTCTCTGTTATTTAACCAGAGGCCAGGCAAACCACGATTCAAGATTACCATTCCTGTTTTAGGTCCCATTTATGCCCCACTTCAATAGAATCAGAATGTTTTGAAAGACTCACCTGAGATGCACTCTGCAGGGAAGCCTCTGGACGTCAGTATTTCTGCAAGATGCTGAGCCCTGAGAACACACCACAGCTGTAATTAACAGCACAGCCCTAACGACCCAAGCACAGTTCTCACAGGCTGCTCTTTACATTCCAAACCCGCCACTTTCATCTTTGTGCCTAGAGCAGTCACCTCCCAGATGGAAAAGGACAAGAGGATGTCAGGTCTTACTGTACAGTGTGAGGGGTACCACCACACTAAAGCATTCCTTTGTTTCCCTCATTTCTATGGCATTCCTCTGGCTGTATTTCAGGTCTGACATTTGTGTACCACTCCAAGACCTTACAGAAGGTCTATAAGAGCTTCTCCAGAGCTGGACATTACAATCACTGCTTTACACCATACTGCTTACAGATTTTATTTAGAACTTGTTACCTGCTATGCAAATTTGAGAAGACTAAGGCTTGATTAAATGGGATCTTGCTGAACAGCTCCTGCAGGTGCTGGGTTTTTTCCTCAAATGTTTTATGTGGAAGCGGGTGGGAATTCACAATCTTGTAATACTGCTTCAGCCCTGAGCAGGAACCAAAACCACTCATCAGATTCAGGGCTTCCATAAAAAACATGCACAGTGCTGTATTACTAATAACATCTGTCACTGCAGCTAAAGCAAAGCCTTTAAACAAGCACAGACTGAGGGTAGACCTGCTCGCTCTCCACAACTCCCTGGAAGGAGGGTGTAGCCAGGTGGGGGTCAGTCTCTTCTCCCAAGTAACAAGTGACAGGTCAAGAGGTCCCCTTTAGTTGCACCAGGGGAGGTTTAGGTTGGATATTATGAAAAACTTCTTCACTGAAAGGGGTTTCAAGCACTGGAACAGCCCAGGACAGTGCTGGAGTTAATGGCTGGACTCGATCTTAAAGACCCTTTCCAATCTAAACAATTCTGTGATTCATAAATTAGTCACCTCACCTGCAGAGGGAAATTATGAATAATCACAAATTTTAAAAGGCACATTTTGGTTTTAGCATACTCTTATCAGTCTAAGTGAATTTCTACTTACCAATGAGACTTGGATCAGTAGGGTTCAGCCTCACAAAGGTTGGCTCTCTCATGTACCTGGTCAAAGCATTAGCTAACGATTCTGGGTAAGTAGCAGAAACAGCAAGCATCTGTTTATTGACTGGTAGCGAAGAGTAAATCCAGCTGTGAGACAAGGAAATAGGAATGACTAACAAATAAGTATGTAATCTACTGATAAACGCTTAAAATAAATGCTTTTCCTACTTGATTTGTTCCTGAAAGCTGCCTTCTTCCAGAAGCTTGTCTGCTTCATCAAGAATGAAGAGCCGGATACTGGCTGTGTTCAGGTAGTCCAACTCTATGAGCTGTTTTATTCGACCTGAAGACAGAGGAAAAAGGAGAATGGGCTTCCAGAATATAAACTGAGTTTCTAATGCTGGCTTTTGGAGGTTTTTAAGCACTTAATAGGGCCTAAAAAAAAAGCACATTCAGAGTATTTTCTCTCCCAAAATACCTGGTCTAAAAGTCTCTGGCACCAGCCTTGGAGGTTATTCCCCACTGCTAAATAACCCCAAACACCCCCAACTCTTCCAAAGCACCAACTGTTGTACCACGGAGTCCCGCAGCGTTGCTGACACTCACTGAAGCCCCTCCATACCTGGGGAGCCAACTGCGATGTGGCACTTCTTGAGCCTGGCTTTGTCCTGGCTCAGGGGGGTCCCGCCGATGAAGACGTGGCATTCCAAGCCCTCCATTTTAATCCCAATCGCTGTGATCACCGCGTGGATCTGCACCGCGATCTCCCGTGTAGGAGCCAAGATCAGGATCTGCAAGGGCCAAGGAGTTCCCTGGGAGGCTGCGGGCCCGTTCCGAAGNGCTCCCCCGAGACCAGCCCCCTCCCGCCCGGCCAAGGGGCTGCCGCCGCACGGGCCCGGGGCTCACCTGCGTGGCAGGGCTCTCCAGCAGCACGGCGTCCAGGGCGACGGCGGAGAAGACGCAGGTTTTGCCGGTGCCAGACTTGGCCTGCACGATGAGATCTGCAAAGAGCCGCCTCAGCGGTCACCGCCCGGCCCGCGCCCGCCCCGCGCCCGCCCCGCGCCCGGTCCCGCGCCTCACCCAGGCCGCAGCGCCCCAGCGGGATGGCCTTCAGCTGGACCGGAGACGGCCTGTGGAACCCCGCCGCCTCCAGCCCCGCCAGCACCGGCGCCGACAGCAGCAGCGACCCGAAGTCGGACGGGCCGCCGGGCACCAACACATCGCGCGTGCGGAACCGGCCCTCGACCGGCACCTCCACGGGCGCCGCCATCTTGGGGAGGGGGGGGAAGGAGGAAGCGGCAGGGGCGGGGGCTCGGGAGC
>VZTU01030382.1:223359-242818 GCA_013400835.1 Zapornia atra
CGGAACTTCGGGGTCCCCCCCGCCGGCTGCTCCCCGGCCGCATCGGCGCCGGGCGGGGGCAGGTCCCGGCCTCCGCCGGTCCGTCCGTCTGCGAGGGGGGCTCGGGGGGTGCGGGGGGTGCGACAAGCGCGCTGCCAGCGGAGATCAGAAACCAAAGAAACATTTACAGAATCTCTGGCGAGAACAAGTTTACGGGAAACAAACTGATGTAGGGGGAGCGCGCGATTGCCACCCTGATACCTCCCGAGCCACTTCTCTGATAGGAAACCCTTTGTCATCAATCAGCACCGCGCTCTCCCTCCTCCGGCTCCTTCCAGACGGTAACCTCCCCCGCGGAACTTGCTCGGGCTTGTCCGCAAGGCAGGAGGTGTCGCTGGGTTTGCCAGGGTGGCTGGGGAGGAAGAACCCATCTTTCCAAAGCCGGGTTCCAGCCTTGGCGGGTCTGGCTGGGGAGCAGGGCGCTGAGACACAAACAGGTGAGGAGAACAAAAGGGGAAGGCGAGGCAGAGCAGGGACGGGGAGGGGGCAAGTCCTGAGCGCACAGCAGCATCCATCCCGGGTGAGGACTTGGTCGGATGCTGATTTCAGCCGGGACCGCTGTCCTGCCCGTGCCACAGGGAAGGGTTCGCGTGTGAGCAGCAGGGTTGGAGTCGGTAGAGACAGGCAAAGGGAGAGCCGTGCCCAGGGCAGCACCAGGGATGTGCAGAGCTGTGGTCCCACGCTGCCCGTGCCCTGTGAACCTCGGGCTCGCACAGCAGCGTTTCACCCGCAATAAGCAGGGCAGCAAACAGGGACATGTAACGCGCTGGCCACGGCCGTGCTCCCCTGGCAGGCTGAGCTGGGAGACACGCGAACACAAAGGGAACCGAGAGTCACTGCTGTGCTGTACTCTGGGGGTGATGGATGAAAAGCACTCTGCAAACCAGGACGTGCGCAGGGTAATCTGGAGAGCCCTTAAAACCTGAGCGGCTTGGAAGGTGAAGTGGTTGAAGAGTAACTTCCAAAAGACCCTGCTTAGAGTATTTTGTCTATTTAACTAAGCAGTTTCTGAGCAGTGTTTTTAACAGAAGCCCAAACATTGCACCCCTGCACGTGAGCCTAAAACGTTCCCATTTGGTAGTGTGCATCACCAGCTCTGAGGAATCTGTGCTCAAGAGGCAGGCAGAACCCTCATGCTGAATGTGAAAACCAAAAAATACTTCAAAGGAGAACACTCTGGGTTCGCTCACACTCACTGGGATGCAGTAACGGTTGGGGTTTGCACTGTACAGAGGCAATTTGTATCATATCAATAGCCCAGCCTTTGCTTGGCAAAGATCCACGTGTATGTTTGAGTTAAACTGGGCAGGGGCAGTTGTGGCTTAACCCAAAGCAGCCGGGTTCTCCTGCGCTTGGGTTTCACCAGTCACATTCTTTCCCCTTCCCACCCCCCCCCAACTTTTGTTGCTTAAACTTGAAAACTTCCCTGGACACCAGATTCTCAGGGTATCAGAGTGCAGCCGTGCTGGGACAGCCCGCGGGGTGACAGCTGGAGAGACCCTCTGCCTTCAGCACGCCAGGAAACAATCCCTTTCCTCAGCAACCTAAGCGAGCTGCAGCCTGCCCTTAGCGAAGGTAGGGGGGCTGTATTAATTAAAGCAACTATAAATGAGATCCTGAGCAAGGACAGCTTTTAAAAATCAATACTGTCAAGATAGTCTGGAATTAAAATAGATTAATGTTTCTTTAAAGACCAGCAAGCAGTGCGGACAGACAGCTGGGACCATCTGCATTGGCTGGTGAGTGGGAACTGAACCTCTTGACCCTGCTTCTCTGCCACTTTCTTCCTCACTGGGCAGGCTGTGCCTCTGGATGCTAAATGCACCATAACCAGGAATCATGCGGGAGGAATGGTGGGAAGGGCTCAGCCACATCGGGACAATGAGCCACCTTGTGTGCAGCTGGATGGGACTCCAGTTCCAGGGCAGTTCAGAAACTGGGCTTTGCATAACATCCAAGGAGCAGTTCGGGGAGGGTGGGAGGGATGCAGAGCGGCAGCGGGGGCAACGCAGGGCTGGTCTGTGCCCTGTCTGAGGAGCAGACTTGCTGAGGCTGGTCAGCGTAACACGTGAAAGTTGAGGCTGTTCCACCAGCAGAAGCTTGGCTTGTCTCAGGGCAAACTGCTGCAGCCCCTGGCTGGTTTTGAGAAGGGGATTGTCTCCAAAAAGAGCAGATGCTGGCCTGGTTCCCAAGGAAAGGTCATCTTCAAGTGCAACTCTATCCCTTGCCAGTGTGGGATTCAAGGATTCCAGCTCTGATTTGTCTTTCTCCTGCTTTGTGCATTAAACCCAGGTTTAAGTCACGGTGGGCTTGGCTTGGGCTGCTGTGTGCCCAGGCATTAACACAGCCGCTGTGCTGGGATCACACCGTGCTTCCCCAGACACCTGGCAGATGAGCCTGGGTCCGGGCGTGCTCACACTCATCCTCACAGCCTCTCTGGGGAGGCTCTGCTGCTGAACCTGACCTGTTTCGGTCAACAGGAGATTTCCCGTTCCAAACCATCTTCTCCTTTGTACGCTGATAGTTTCTGGCACGAGTGGTGTCCCTGTGATGGGAATTCAGTCAGAAGCTTCCCCACGAGAATGCTTCATGGCCAAGAGATCCTGGTGTGGCACAGCCATCCTCCCTGGGAGATCCTGGTGTGGCACAGCCATCCTCCCTGGGAGATCCTGGTGTGGCACAGCCATCCTCCCTGGGAGATCCTGGTGTGGCACAGCCATCCTCCCTGGGAGATCCTGGTGTGGCACAGCCATCTTCCCCAGCCAGGTGTGGGCTCGGGGGCAGCTCTGCACTGGGTTGGATCTTGTCCCGGTGCTGCCCCCAGCCCGCGGAGCTGTTTCGGCTGAGCCATGCCTGCCCAGAAACCTTGTTCACCTCCTCTGGAGAGCTCCTGGAGATTTAGGGCTGCAGTGTGGTTTATGGGAACAGGCAGTGCTGGTTTGTATGGCTGGCAGGGAGTAAGTTGTGCTTCCTCACTCCCGCCACCCGCCCTTCGCAGGGCAGCTGTGCAGAGCTCGTGAATCTTGAAATCCCTCTTGACTTTATCAGCTGGATTCGGAGCCTGCAAGCTTCATCCAGGCACAGCATAGGATGGCTGCTCTCCGAGTTACAGGCTGTTCCCTCAGCTGAAAGATGAGATCTAACAAGAACTGTCCTGCCCAGGGATGAGCAGAGAGGGATTCCATTCCCACCCCTCATGCTGCGGATGCTGTTACCTCTGTAAACTGACACAGGGGCTGTCTGTGTTCATGCAGAGTAACATCAGCATCTGTACCACGGAATGGGGGTCTCCAGGCTCTTCTAGGGGAAGAATAACACCACCCAGCACGGGGCAGATTTGTCTTGCATTTGGGGCTTGTATGGCTGTAACAGGCGAGGGGTCACGGTCAAGTCAGCTGGAGCTGTAACTTTCCTTTGCATGTTTTGGTCTTTCTCGAGGAATCCAGGATGTTCCTGAGCTGTCTGATATTTTTTTTCTAGGACAAAAAGTATTAAGGTAGGCACCTAAACCAAACTGCACCACTCTGACTCGATCTGCTGAACGTTCTTCCTGCACATTCATCACGAAGGCATCACATTATCGAGTGACAGAGCCTTCCTCCCTTCCCACATTAATTCCTGTCCTGGTAGACAGTGTTTCTTGCTATGAATATCTCCCAGGAACAGAACATTTGGTCTGAGTGAGAGATACAGCCATTACTTTTACTCCTTGTCTCATGCAGGGTCCCACTGCAGTAACTGTGGCTCTTGGCAAGGACTCTGCTGGAGCTGAAGGAGCAGCTCCTGACGTGCAGCAGAGGTGACAGACCTCAGGGGGCAATGTCACTGCTCACAGCTCCAGGGGGGGGAAACACGCAGCTCCCTTGGTGTCTGATGATGAAATGGTCCCTTTGCCCACGGCTGCTGGGGGCAGCCTGGGACACTTGGCTGCTTATCACAGAGTCTTGTTCTTTCCTTGGAGAAGCTCGACAGCAGATGTCCGGTCACACGTAACCTGGGGAGAGAAGCTGCTGTCATGGGCTTTGGCTGCTTGTTTACTTCCCAAGACAACACAGATTTCTTTTAACTCCCAGCTGCATGCATTCAGGGATGCCAAAGACCAGAAACCCCAGTGAACCAAGGCTTTGAACCATCCTCTTCAGTGGCCAGTCTGTGCACTGAGGCTTGTGGGTCACCCCGGGGCTGTGAGGGGAAGTCTGGAGGTTGGAGTTCTTTTCCATCTATTTATTTCCTGGTTGTAGAGGACTGATTTCCTCATTTGCCTTTAAACGTAGCAAGTGTGATGGAAAGGAAGGCTGTTGAGTCAGGGAGGAGGTGAGTGGTGTGAGCCACTTCTTCTTCCCTGGGGGAAGAAGAAATCCCTGGTGACATTCCAGCATCCTTCCTCTTCCTGATAAACAGAGAGCTCAGTGTCAGCATCCTAATCTGCACCTAAAATAATCTGGAAAGATGAGAGGTAGAGGCTTGAAGTTCATGTGATAAAATGGAAGGACAAGAAGCAGATCACAGGCCCTTGGCATCCATCAAGGGAAGGAAAAGAAAGGCACAACATCAAGCTGGGCAGCACGCTCAGCAGAGTTCTCCCAGCCACAGCCACAGGCTTGTTGAAGATTAATCCAGTTAGTGACCCAAAGGGAAACACAGAAACAGTATCAGCAGCTCAGCAGTTCTGGAATCATTTTGGTCTCTATTATGTCACCCTGGTTAGACACCGATTGTTTGTTGCTGGATCTGTTGCCTCTCAGCACTATTATTAAGAGCTGCTATTTGCCATTTGTTCTTTCCTGTCCTCTTAGCAAGAACTTCCTCTCTCTGCAGCTCTTTTACCCAAGAGCTGGACATCTGTCTTCCTCCTCACTACGACAAACAGGCTCAGAGCTGCTCTTTGCCACCCTGTCCTCTGTGCTCAGCTGAAAGCTGAGGTCTGTTCGCTGGCTTTTTCCTCTTCTCCCATCAGCAGCACAAAGCTGCTTCAGTCCTGGGCAGGCCAGATGTGCAGAGGAGCTGGGGATGGGCAGCTGCAGCTCATGGCTGTGTGGGAACTGAGAGCTCAGTGCTGAGATGCTGACAGGAAAACTCTGCTTCCCCACCTGGGTTAAAACCTGACTTACCTGGGCAGTGAACTCCCCCTTGTCTGCACCTCCTGGGGGTTTGGATCTGATAGAGCACCAGCAACTGCCAGAGGATGTTCCTTGGGGTGAGCTGTCCTCCTGCTGTGTTAATCTGGGAGGGAAGAGCACTGATTTATAAACTCTGTAGGCTAATTATGGTCATATGGGAATAAGTATTTAGAGGCAATAATGAAGAGGCACAGCCTGCCAAGTGGCTGGAGCCTTTGCCACACACAAGGAAGGGCTCCCAACATAAAGAGAACCTCCAGCTCTCTCTGAACTCTGCCAGTTTTGGGAGGTGCTGGCTGCTGGGGGGTGATTTGTGTCCCTCATGGTGAATATCATAGGATCATAGGGGTTGGAAGGGACCTCAAGAGATCATCCCTTGATGGTGTTTGAAAGGCTTTTGAGTTTTGCACTTCAGTGTTCAATGGGGGGGGGGTGCAGTTTCAGTGAGCTTTGCTTCTGAGAAGCAGGTAGCCAGAGCTGCTTTGGCCGTGCCCATGCAGGAGGATCCATCTGGGGGATGATAAATGTTCCTTCCTCCAGCAGGAAGGTAACATCTCACAGTGAACCCCAGCCACTGAGGTGGAACATGCTCACCACAGCTGGGCTCAGACTGTGTTGGCTTGTTCACAGTTGGACTAGAACTTTCCCATGCACTGCAGAAGTTTCAGGAATAATAAGATGCTGCAGTTTGAGGCACCTGATTCTTAGCTGGTTTAGAGAAATAAATATGAACATCTGCAAGTTGTCACTGTTCTGATTTGGCTTTTCTTGGAGGCAGCAGTGCCAAACAGCCCCTGGTAGCGAAGCACAAAGCATCAGACACACAGAGTCCCTTGAAAGGCTGCTGTACCCGTGTACCCGAGAGCAGCAGGGACAGGGGAGGAGGATGCTGACACCAGGGCTGTGCTAGACCCACAGCTTTGCAGTGAACGCTGCTTCCCTGCTCTGCAGCACGGCTGTTCAAGGGGCCGATTCACCTTGGGGTTGGGGTCTGCAGCTCAGACACACAGAGGGCAGAGCACCTCCCGACACGCCGCTGTGACCAGCTTATGTAACAGCACTTGCATAAGCCCAGCAAGCAGGGCCAGGGCCCTTCTCCATGGCAGGTCCAGGCTCTCTGGGGTTTCCTGTCACATTCACGCTCTGGTTGGAATTGTGCTTCAGCTCATCAGAGTTCCCAGCTCCTTCACATGCAGCGTGTGAGCACAGAGCCACCCAGGGTCATCCCTTCAGCCCTGCAGGCAGAGCATCCCTTTGACTGCCAGCCCAATCTGCTGGATCATCCCAGGAAGTTTTTTCCTCTGGCAGCCCAGTTCTGTAGAAGACAGCACAGGTACCTCGAGGAGCAGAGGGGCTGTTTGCTGGGCCTTCTGCCTTGCCCAGCCTGACGTTTGGCCAGGGTTGGTAAGCAGAGCTGGGAGCCTCAGGGCCTCAAACTCTCTTGCTGATGGTGGGATTCACACTGCCAGAGGGATGCTGAGGCTGCAGGGCAAGATGTGTCCCACCCAAAGCAGGTCACTGGAAGAGGAAAGATGTGTTCTGTTCCATCAGTGCCCATTTCTGCTGAGGGGTCAGCTCAGCCAGTGCTGGGCGTCAGGGAGAAGCACCCAAACTTCACAGTCCCTTATGGGAAAGCATTCCCAGACACAGCATGTGTCTGCTCCTCCTCCAGTGCTCGGGCTGGCGCCAGGTTTGGCAGGACCAGCTCGGTTCTTGAGAAAGAGAAGGGCTGGAGCCTGAGCTTTTGGGGCTGGGGTCTTTTCCTGTCAGCAGGAGACAGGATCTGCCCGTGAGAAGTGACCCCGCTGATGGCAAAGGCTGCTGATGAAACTTCAGTGCTTAACAGGGCCCTGCTGGGTGAGGCTCAGCCCTAACGCTGCCACCCATCCTGGGGGAGTTAATTGAATCAATGAGGGAACAGCAGCACCGCCCAGCACATGCTGAGGGCTCCATCAGCCCAGTCATTACCAGGACCCTCCCCACTCCCCCTGCGTGGCCACAGCGCCACATGGCCAGTTGAACAGGGGATTTAGTGGGCAGTGGCCAATGAGGGGCCAGGCTGACTCCAAATCCAGCTTCTTGCAAAGCCCCAGATAAACCAGACTGCCAGTAATAAGCAGAGAAAGGTTGGGAGGAGAAGCATTACAGCAGATCTGGAGAGGTAAGGTGATAGTTTTGTCTGGGGCTTGGAGAGCATATGGCCCTGGCTTCTGCACAGGGACCCGAGCCCTGGGCTGGGCTGGGCTGGGAGGGGGGCAGTGTTTATTTGCATGTCTGCAGAGCTGGAGCTTTCTTTGCTGATGTTAAAATGTCAGATGGCTCCAGACACCCAATAGCATAAAGAGCCTAAGGACACCTTTTCTGTGCTGCATGGCTGGGGTGCTGGTGGGGGTACAGCAGGGCCTTGGGAGTAAAGCTCTAAAGAAAAAAGTCACCATCACCTGCTGACTGGTTGGAAGGTTTGGGGGCTGAAATGGGGATTTGTGATCAGAGGCTCCCAAGGAGCTTTCCAGTTGCAGAGCATTAGGGAGGATCCAGTGCTCACCCCCAGGTACAGGACAAGGAATCGAGCTAATTTAGTTAGAGTGGAGAGGTGCAAGAGCAAAGCTTGGTAACCTAAAGCTGAGCACAAGGTGTGCCTGTCCCTTTTAACCCTCAGCTCCAGATTATCACTGTACTAAAGCCACAAGGAGCCTTTCAAACTGTTCATGAGGAAACAGGCTGAAGCTTTCCCTAGGCAGTGGTAATCTCCTCTGCCACGCACCCCACATCAATGTGACATGTCTGCACCTCCAGCCCTGCCACCCCTGCTGCTCTGCCCTCCCCTCTCCTCCCCCTTCCCCACTCCCCCTGCCTGCTAAAAAAAGTGGCAGCTGTTGGGCAGTATAGCCCATTTGTTTTATGATGCCACAGTGGGAATATGATCCAGAGCCCACATGAGAGGAAAAGCAACAGAGCAAGAGAGGTGGGGGAAGTGAGAGGGTCTGGAAAAGAGCTTGCTTATTTTAAGTCTGGTACAGCAAATGAAATCCTTACAGTGGGGTTCTGGGGTGCAGAACTGCTGCTGAGGGTCTTTGCCTGGAGCCAGAGGGATTGCTAGTTAAACCTGGGCAATCTCAGAGATTGTTTGTTGTGTACAAGATGAAGGGCACTGAGGTGTCTTTGATTGTCCTCTAACGAGAGGTGCCTGTAACGAGGCTGTTAGGGTCAGAAGACACACTTTGTAGTAACAAAAGAACGCTTACCTGGGTTTAATTTTGATTTACTTGAGGTAACTGGGTGCCTGTGGAAGGCTCTTCTGTTGGTTATTCCAACCCCTGATCTCAGTGAGCAACAGGGCACTGGAGACAAAGGCAGAAGAATATGTTAAAACTGGAGGCAGCCCAAACCATCCCTAGCTCTGTGCCTTGGGCTTCTGCCAGGCAGTGAATGGAAACTCAATCTATTTATTCCTGTTGTCAGGTCAGAGAAACAATTCTCTCCTGTCAGCTTCACTGGTGGCTGGAGAGAAACTCCTAGAAAGTCTGAGATACCCAGGGCATGCTGTGCCAGCAGGTGGGTGGGTAGGCAGGATGCACCCCAGATGCAGTCAACAGGGGGAAGGGGGTGTTTTGGGAAGCTCTCCTGCCCTCTGGTCAGGATCCCTTGCTGTCCCCCAGCTCCCAGAGACACTGACCTGACGCCTGCTCCCTCCCCTCTGCAGCTCTCCATGAAGGAGGTGGGAGACGGGCTGCACCAGCAGATGAACTGCATGATGGGTGCGCTGCAGGAGCTGAAACTCCTCCAGGTCCAGACAGCCCTGGAGCAGCTGGACATCTCGGGGGGCCGGAGCCCCATCGCCGGCGCTGAGCAGCACCGGTGCTGCCGGGGCGGCAGGGACCAGCCCAGGGACCAGCCCAGGGACCGGCAGCCGCAGCGGGAGGGACGCGGCGCCCCCACGTCCTTCACGTGCACCGTGCCACAGCCGGGGGGTTTCTCTGTGCTCCCGGGGGGCAGCCAGCTTGGGGACACCCCCTCCTCCTTCAGGAGCCTCTCTGGTGAGGGTGCTGATCACCCAAAAGGACCTTCCTCAGGTTCCAGCAGAGCAGAGCGCATCCGCCCGGGGACACTGGAGCCCAGCAGCCAGGGGACATCTGTGGGGTGGCCAGCATGCCAGGAGTGCCTGGGCTGTGACGATGGCCACGACTGGACATCCTCCCTGATGTCCCAGAGCAGGAACCGGCAGCCGCTGGTCCTGGGGGACAACATCTTTGCAGACTTGGTGGGGAACTGGTTGGATCTGCCAGAGCTGGATAAGAAGGGGGAGCAGAGCGAGGGGGCGTCGCTGGCCGTGAGCAGGTCCCAGGAGCTCTGCAGGAAGTTCTCCCTGACAGCCAACATCTTCAAGAAGTTCCTGAGGAGCGTTCGGCCAGACCGGGACAGGCTCCTCAAGGAGAAGCCTTGCTGGCTGCCCCCTGCAGACAAACTGCCTGAGATATCCAAGAGACCCACAAAGATCAACAAACTCAAGGGGACATTCTACTTCCCACTCCATGGGAACATCCAGAGCCACCACAGCAAAGCAGAGAGGTGCCCAAAGGTGGAAAGCAACAGCAGCAAAACCAAAGCTGGCACCAAGAAAGTCCACAAGACCATAGACTACCCCCAGCCTGGGTTTGACATCAACACAGCGGTTTGGGTCTGAGTCTGTGGGCATCCTCTGCTCGCTCACACTGGGGAGGAGCTCGAGGCCATGCAGATCTTTCCAGAGGACCCTGAGCACTTGGCATGGACTGAGGGAGAAGGAACATGCTGCGGCCTCATCCCCTCCACACAGCGTTCCCCAGAGCAGCAGCAGCCCCACGCTGGGACTGAGACTTGCAAAACCCATCCAAACCCCTGGCAGCTCCAGGGTGAGGGGTGCCAGGGCCAAGCAGCTCCTGGAGCCAGGCTTACAAAGCCACTGTGGGCCCAGCCCTCATCTCCTGTCCCAGCAGCTGCAGCCCCAGCCCCAGGGTGTGCATGGGTGTGCAAATATATATACAGGGGTTTAAAATATCTGTTCTTGCTTGTGTGCACTTAAACCCGGGTCTGAGCCCAGCCAGGCCAGTGCTGTACCCAAAGCACCAGTTATTTAAGCCAAAAGAAGTTTGGATTTACAAACCAGAAGGGTTGTGAAGTGGGGGTGCTGTACCCCAGCTCAGCCGTGGCGTTTCCCCCCAAACCACATCTCTGCTGCACCACCTGCACCTCTCCTTCCCCTGCCAGTTAAACCAGTAGGACACTGGGCTCCCTTCACAGAGGGTTGTGACCCCCCCAGCCCACAGGTCACACCAGATACAATGTTACAGGAGTTCATTGTTTGGGTTCCCTGCGATACACAGTCGCAGCAGTTGGCTGTTGTGTTGTGGTTTCCTTTCCTGTCCCCTACAAACCTCCTCTGGGAAGAAACCAGTTCCTCAGTGTCCAGCTCTGAGATCCCAATAAAGTGGCACCAGCCTCCAGCGCTGTCTCCATCCCCAGACCACCCTCAGACCCCCTTCCCACCGGCACAGAAGCTTCTGGGTCCTGGCTGGGGAATCGTGGAGGGCTCGGGGTGGGACCTGGGGGGTGGTTTGTGCTCCCGGCCAGGAGAGGTCCCATCCAAGGGGAGGGGCTGCAGCCAGGGGTCTGGGGCAGGGTCCCACCACAGCCCCAGCACACATCAAGACCCTCAGGGTAACACTTTGGTGTCCACCTTCCTCCCCAGTGAGGCAGAAACACTTGGGGGAGGAGCTGCTGCCCAGGGAAGGGCTGGGGAGCCCCCAGCCCATGGAGGGGGACGGGGCCACGACCCCCCAGGGCCGTGCAGGTCCTGCCACAGGTTGGCCCCTCGCTGGCTCCAGGAGCTAAGTGGGGTTGAAACAAGTGCCCAGGAGGTCCAGGACCCCCAGCACAGCACTGGAGCAGAGGGGGGGGGGGCTCCCCTGTTCCTCAGGGCCAGGGGTCACCAGGCTGGGGGGGCACAGCCAGGCTGTGCTGCAGAAACCTGCTCTGCTCACTCTGAGCTTAGGAGGGGCTCACGTGCAGCAGGGTCGTTTTTTTAGCATGCAGTTCTATTCCTGTTGCAACTTCCCAAGGCAGAGAGGCCAGTGGAGCAGGGGCAAATTAAATATAGGCACAAGCAAGCCCCGTTCCTGCCCATAGAAGGAGAGGAGAGCGGGTCAGCACCGGGGAGCTGCGCTCAGTGGTTTCTCAGGAGCCTGACTTGCAAGCAAGCTTTTGTTCCCCCTCCACACTGCCTTTGGGCCTGCTTGTTCCTCCCCTTCACGTTTCTGAATGCCAAGAGGCTGTTCCTAAAGCATTTTGTTTCCCTTCTGTCAGTAGTTCATCCTTTTTGCTACAGGCACAGGTCCCAGCACAGAGGAGCAGCAGCACAGGAGAGACCAACAGCTTTCCCCACACCAACCACGGCCCCCAGAGAGCACAGCCTCCCCCCAGGGCTGCCCCAGCACAGCCCAGGGCACGCAGGCAGAGAGCACCCAGCACCACAGTGGTACCCTGCAGCCCCCCAGCCCCAGCAGTGCATCCTGGCCATACCTGCCTGGCACCACAGGCTGAGCCCCACGCAGAGAGGAGCATCAGGCTGGATGGGGAGAGGCTCTGGGGAGCTGAGCACCTGCACCTGGGGCTTCTTAAGCTTCCCTGGGCATTGCCCTCAGCTGTGATGAGTGTGATGGGCAGCAGGCAAGGGCCCAGGTGGGGCAGGGCCACAGCAACCCCTCAGCCCAGGGCTGCAGGGTACATTTCTGGGGGTGGTTACCAGTCCACAGATGGGTGTTACTGGGAAGCAGGGTGTGTTTGTGTGGGACACAGGGATCTGGGGCCCAAAGTGCACGTTGGGATCTTACTCCATGAGAAAGCTGCTCTCAGGGGTTTGCCAGCCCTGTCCAGCCCCCACCTAAAGCCCAGGGCTTTAGAATCCCAAACCAACGTGTGGTGCTGCATCCCCCCACCCTGCGGCTGTCACAGTGCCACTCCTCAGCACCAGGGTCCCATGAGGAGCTGATGGCAGCTCCCCCCAGCGATGGGGACCCATGAGGAGCTGATGGCAGCTCCCCCCCAGCGATGGGGACCCATGAGGAGCTGATGGCAGCTTCCCCTGAGAACAAGTGCTCCTGGCAGCACCGGCTCAGGCTGTGAGCTCAGGCTGGGGAGCTGCTCAGAGCCCAGCTGCCAACCCCAGCCCGTCCAGTCCCTGCTGGGAGGAAGCACCATTGTTCTGGGTTTTGCATGGAAAGGCCCCTCTGGGCCCCAGCTGCCGCCCACATGTTCCTTTCCCACCCAAAATAGTCGCTCCCCATGTGCCCGGCGCCGCTGGGCCCGAGTCAGCCCCACTGAATCCCTGTGAGTGGCACCGGAGGCTCAGAGCCCAGGTGGGGTCCCTGCACCCCCAGCACCCACCGGCCCTTCCTCTACTCCTGCCTGTGACCAGTGCTGAGGGGACTGAGCGTTGGGCCTGGGGGGCCACGAAGGGCGATCACCGGCCCCAGGATGGAGGTGGCACTGGCTGTGTCATTCCTTCTTTTGTGTGAGGACCAGTCCCAGCCCAGGCACCTTCCACAGGCTCCTGGCCAAACACCCAATGGAGTCTCAAGTGTATTTGTGTTCTCACTGCCCCTCGAGTGTATCTTCAAACGAGGGTTTGCCAGGGTGCTGCACTGACAAATTGAGCGTGACCTGAGCTTCAAACAGCCACTTGAAACTTGCAGGTGAATGTAGTAGCTGGATCTCAAAGATCTTAAGAGAAAAAAAAAACCTCAATAAATATTTTAAGAGGCATTCAAGTAATAAAGAATCTCAGCCAAGCCAGACATCCCACCTAATTTAGCCTCCGGAGCAGGATCTGCTCAGAGCTGAGGGCAGGAGTTGGGAATGAACATCCCAAGTCTCTGGGGACTTTTCCTGAAATGACAACAGCTTTTTCTCCTCTTTTTCATGGAACTGCCATGAAGGGTTCCCCGTTATTAAGTATGAAACCTACCTAATTAGCACAATGACCGTGTTTAATGAGGCCCTGGCTGCATTCTGCATCTCTGACAGGCATGGCTCCTCCCAGGACAGTAACCACAGCTCCACGCTCCCCCCGTGAGGAAGGTGGCAATGGCAAAGGAACCTCAGGCTTTAGGATCTGTTAGAAGTCTGGATTCTTGGGGCACGTTAAGCCCAGAGGGGATAAAATGCACTGTGCTTAGTTTGATGCCAGTAATGTTGGGACACCAGGGATTAATAAGCTGGGGCCAGGGGAGCTGCTGCTCCAGGGGCTCAGCCAAGGGCAGAAGGTTGTTGCCACTGGCCAGCGCTGCCCCTGCGAGGGGCTGGCAACCCCCTCCCAAGGTGGGTGGGCAGAAGGTGCAGGCAGAGCGGAGGAGGGTGGCACGTTCTCCTGGTGCTTGCAGGGTTCCCATCCCATGGTGAGGGGCTGGGATCCTGCTCGGCCAAGGGCTGGATGAGCTGCCAAGCACAGCCCCTTCCCCACCCCACGTGTCTCTGCCCAGCCAAGCTGGCACCCTGCACTGGGCAGGGGCTGGGCCTGCCCCATACAGCTCGATGCACAGGGAGGATGTGGCTCTCAACATTACCAGAGTGCTTCCCAGGAGCTGCTCCTCCCCAGGCTTCCCCTTCCCACCAGCACTGGCTCCCTGCTCCTCCAGCCAGATGGCCTCCAGAAGGCTCTCAAATGTGCCTGTAATTAAAAAGCCTTTATTTTCAAAACCATTTCACAGCTTGTTCTTCTGACAATGGGATGGGGCTTCCTAGGCCACTGCTGGGCAAGGAGGAAGGAAAACACAGGCTGGCTGCTGCCTGGCACGTCCCCTCCCCACTGACAGGGGCTGATCTGCTGGTTACCCCACGGGGCATCGGGACCCACGTGCTCTGCAAGTTCATGTGGCCTCTGAAGCCTCCCCAGGGCCATCTCCCCTAACGACACTCAGCCCTGGCCCTGTTACCCATCCGTGCTGATGTGCCTAACTAACCTGAAAGGCTCTCTGACTGGGGACTGAGCAAATGTAATCATTTCCCCTCAGTTCCCCTGGAACCGGGTCCAGCAGGACAGAAACCGATTGCCAGACCCTCCCTGAACCAAGAGCCACTGTAGTCAAAGCCCAGCACGGGTTTATTCCCTCCAGCACATCCCCAATCACCTTCATCACATCACTAATCAGCAGCAGAATCTCTTCCAGCCCTTTAAGCAGCCCTGCTGAGCCCTGGGCCGTGCTGCTGCAGCATCCCTGTCCCCGCAGGAAGAGGCTGTGGTTTGTTTCTCTTCCCTTTTGTTCAAGTTCATTTGTACCCACGTGGCATTTCTGATGGGGAAGTCGTACCCCTTCCAGCTGGCAGGCAGGCTCCTGTGCTGCTTCTAAATAAAGCCCAGTTTTCTGCACCAATTTGCCAGGCTGGGCTGCAGCACAATGGGGGGAGCATCCCTCCCCCCTCGGCTCGGCTCTGCCCCCCCCCCTTGGGGCTGATTTCCCCAGCAGCCAGGGTTCAGTCCTGGCTGGGCACTCGCTCTCTCCTTCTCCTCTGCCTGTTTTTGGGAGCGTTTCCTGCACTGTGGGTGCTGAGCAGGGGCACTGAGCCGGCTCAGATTCCCTGGGGTTGGCTGAACAGGAGAGCAAAGGGGGGCGATCGATGCCCAGGCAGGCGACACGGCTGCTCTGGTGTCAGCCCTCACCTTGGCTGGCTGGAGGTCAATCCCAAAGCGCTTCCCCACACACTGAAATCCCACCACAGCCAGCAGGACGCGAGCTCCGGGATCTGGAGGGGAGGCCAAGGGGTCCCTGCTCACCCTCACCCCATCCTTTGTGCCAGAGTCTCCTCAGGACCCTCCACCAGCACAGGGGCAAGAGGCTGGATGCAGCCACAGCCCTGGTATGGGAGTGGAGGGGGGGTGGCTTCGGGCTGGCCTCGCTCTCTGGCTGCCCCCCCTGTCCCATGGGGTTAACCAGGGTCCCTGGGCAGGCACAGGAGACCCTGGCAGAGAGCAGAGCTGGGTGCTCGTGGCACTGAGGTGGTTCATGATGGCTTTACCATGCAGCAACTGTGCCAGCTCCAGCTCTGCCGAGGGGCTGGGGGGGTCCCACTGCTCAGGCAACAAGGGGGGGGGGCATCTCCTCCCTCATTAACCAAGCTGGCAATTCAGGCTGGAGCTTCCCAGGGGCTTCGCTGTGTTCACGACATCAGGCTGGAGCCAGTGATGTGACATTTCGAGCCCAGAGATAACGAACGTGACATTCTGTCAGGTTTAATTAGTCCCTTTGCTGTGCTGGTGACACAGGGAGGCAGGGCCGGGCTGGGGGCTGCCAGAGCTGGGGGCTGGCACCTCCAAGGGCTTCACCAGCCCTGGGAGGAGACCTGAGGTGAGCTGCCCAGTGAGGCAGCTGCTTTATTCTTAAATGTAAGAACCCAAGAGGGGACCCTGCCAGCCACTGCTCCCCAGTTTCCAGCCACATCTCCGGTGGTCCCTTCGCAGACGTGGGTGTCAGGAGGCTTTGGAAGGTGTCTCCTAGGACAGGTGGGAAGGAATGATGCTGCAGCAGCCTTGGGAAATTCACTGGAGACAAGGTGGGGAGCCAGGACATCGAGCAGAAGTTCTCCTTCTGCAGAGGTTTCCTGGGACCTGTCCACCACTGAGGATGGATGGATGGATGGATGGATGGATGGATGGATGGATGGATGGATGGATGGATGGATGGATGGATGGATGGATGGATGACACCCTTACCCCGCTGTGAAACAAAACCTGTGGGCTCTGACTGACACCCAGCAGGCGATGCCTCCTTCCTCCTCCCTCCTCTTCCTCTGCTTCGCAGCACCCCTGCACCCACCCTTGCTGCCAGGCAGTGTGCCAGGCTGGCTGCACTGGGGAGGGGGCGATGGCGCTGGCATCCCCCAGCCAGGAGGGACGTTGGCTGCTGCCTGGCAAGCGCTGGATGGGGACGTGTCTGTGCCCTTTGTGTGCACAATTAAACCTCTCCCAGAGCTGCTCCTGCAGAATTCCCTCCTCTCCCTACCCGAGGGGATTATGTTCCCAGCAGGGGTGTGGGGTTTTTGCCATAATATGATTTAATGTGACAGGTATAATTAGGAGTGACACATCTTTGCAACAATTCACTACCTTGGAAGATCACAAACAAGCTCAGAATAAATGTGAATGTGGAGGCTCCCAGCTCCCTGAACACCACAGCTGGGAAAATAAGCACCAAGGAAAGGTGCTTCCTCTGGGAGACAGCAAAGTCATGAACACGATGCTATAAATTAATTATTCAGAGCCCAGCCCTGCAATGAGCCATCGGCCAGATGCCTTTACCCTTCCCACAGCCCCGTGGAGCTGACAGCCCTCCTCACAGAACGACCTGTGTGCCGTGCCTCTGGGTGGGCTGAGGCCTCAGTGCCTGCCCAGAGACAGGGAGGAAAGGTACCAAAATGACTCTGGGCACTTGGGTTCTGGAGCCATTTAGTTTCCCCTGGAACTGGGACAACACGTTCAGGCTGCAGCGCCTCTGTGTGCCCCAAGAGCTCGGGTCCAGGGTCCAGGCTGCTGATCCAGCATCCGCTGCTCCGTTTCCAGCTGGGATGCTGGAGCCAGCACTGCCTGGGGATGATTTCTTTCACCACAGCCTTGAATGCCAGCAAGGAGCCAGCTCCATTTCCTGGGAGCTTCAAAGGGTTCACAGGCTCTGCATTGTGTTCTGCAGTGCCAGTGCCCCTCACCCCCAGAAGAGGGGATGGAGACAGAGGGGACTCGGTCTCTGGAGGAAGCACTAAAGGGAGCGGGCAGAGGCGTTGGAGATGCTGGAACAACCCCAGCAGTGGCAGGAGCAGCGTGCAGAGCAGCACGGTGCTGGCAGGGAGGAGCCCTGCCTGCCTGTCCTGGGAACGGGGAAGGAGTTGATGCTGGCTCCAGGCAGGAGAGCAGGAAGGCTCATCTCGCTCGCTGGGCTCATCTAATTGTGTTATTTAACAGGATGCCCTCTCCATGATTTTAATTACTCACATAATTTGGGAAGTGATTCACAGCACATCCCTGCAGGGTGCACGAGTCTGGGCTGGGAACAAGGCACGGGCTCTTCCTCGCTGCCCCAGAGGAGAGGAGGGGCGGATGGCGGGGGGCAGGGGAAGGTGATCCTGGCATCCCCCACCCTGGGGAGGGTCTCTCTGGCTGGGCAGAAGCTCAAGGGGTTCCACCAGCACTGGAGACGTCAGCGAGGCCGGGGTAGACCTGCAAGGGAGCATCACCACGGGCGGGTGCCGATGCAGGTGGGTTTCTGGCCGGCCATCCCCACAGCCCACCTGCGCTCCCCTGCCCAGGGGGCTGCCAGGACTCCTCTTCTCCGCGGGGCCGCAGCCCCGGCCCCCAGCTGCCGCCGGCGCAGGGTGGCTGAGGGTGAGTCAAGCAGCCTCTTGTCCCCCCCCGTCCCCGTCCCCCCTCGCAGAGCAGCTGCAGATTAATTGGCCCTTTGATGTCGGTGGGTTTCTGCCAGGGACGATTCGCTCCTCTCTCCCTGACAGGGAGGGGAAGATGCTCGTCCCTTCCAGCGCTCCCCGGCAGCCGCTCGCTGCCCATCACTCTCCCTCCGAAGAGGGAACACAGGGACGGCCTCCATCCCCGAGCAGGGTTCCCTGACCAGTCCTGACTGTCAGAAAACCTTTTCCCAGGCTCTTCCCACAATTCCATATTTTTCTGTAACCACATTTGCACACAGATTAGCCAGGCCGGGTTGTGCCTCCCCCCAGCACACACTTGTTTGGTTTCCTCACCGCCTTTTGTCCTTTCCCAGCGTAATTGGGATGCAAACAATCCCCCAGGAATGTTTAATTAATATTATAAAGCAACAATGGGATGATTAAGCAAGTCTGGGCAGCTGCTATTTATACATGGGGCATGTGGCACTTGTTGGGGGCGAGTGTGTCAAGTAAAATATCGTTCCCTGGACCCCTCTGTGCCATTTTATTGCTTGTTTTCATTGTCTGGCACAGCCCTTTTCTCCTCTTTGTGCTCACTCAGGCAGAGCCAGAGAAACAGAGATTTAGCTCAGAGTCTCTTGTTCAGCTTAATTATAGAGTAAAAGCTTTCAACCGAGGAGCCTCCCCCCCCCTTCTCCTCGTCCTCAGCTACGAGGTCTCCAGAAACAACCCAGCAGAAGCTTCGGGCAACAAACGCCCTAAAACTGGTCCAGGAATAGAATCAGGGAGGCCCCTTCAAGCAGAAAAACACCCCAGAGGACAGAGCAGGCTTTCAGGCTGGGAGAGACGGAGGGGCTTTGCCCAGAGGAGCAGCAACCGCGCAGCCTCCCTGAGCAAGGGGACAGGGTGGGATGGGGCTGGGGTACGTGAGGCCACGGGCAGCACTGGGGTGCCTGGAGCAGGCAGCCAGCACCCCCTCCCACCCCCAGCCGGGTTAAACACTGTCCTTGAATGGTTAAGTGATGCTCTCATTGCACAATGGCTTCATGCAATCGGCTTTTAGGGCATTTGCTATTTAGAAAACATTTCCCCTTTGCTCCTCAGAAGCTGCCATGCAACCTGAAGCAGTGGGGTTTGCTGGGGTTGGGCTCCTTTCACCACTTCTAAAAATAAACTCCTGATTATTTATTTTTTACTTTCCAGAGAGCTGAGAGCAGCGACCAGCCCAATCCACCACAAAGTCAGGGCAGCTTGAAGCCAACAGAGGTGAAGTGAGACATCACCCACCTGGATCACAGAGGCAGGAGCTGCTGGTCCTGGGACCAGGAAGTTCCACACCAATCTGGGGAAGATCTTCTTCCCAGTGAGGGTGAGGGAGCCCTGGGACAGGCTGCCCAGGGGGTGTGGAGTCTCCTTCTCTGGAGAGATTCCAGCCCTGTCTGGACACCGACCTGTGTGACCTGTCCTAGGGACCCTGCTTTGGCAGGGGTTTGACTCAATGAGCTCTGGAGGCCCCTTCCAACCCCTACAATCCTGTGATGCTGTGATGTGCCAGACTCGGTGCCCACCAACCTCTTCAGGGCAGTCTTGGCAGCTGAGAGGGCACTGAGAGCGTTTAACAGTCTGAGTCCCAACCAACGACAAGAGGACACCTTCACCAGGGTCTCTTTCTAATCTGAGGTGCCACCCCTCAGCCCTCCCAGGGCCTCAGCCCTCCCCGTGCATCAGGAGCCTTAAACGATTTTCATTTCAGAGCCAGACTGATACACTTAGAGCAGAAAACGTCACCCCCAGGCCGGTAGGACACGTGCTGCTGCCTGTGATACAACGACAGGAGAAGTCAGCATCTCCCTGTGCTGGAGTCCTGCAGAAGA
>VZTU01030382.1:243882-257666 GCA_013400835.1 Zapornia atra
TGCCGCCCGGCACCCGCGCTGCGGCCGCGTCCCGGCGGGCCTGCGGCACGGGAGCTCTGCCAGCTGCGGGGCCTGCGTCCCTCTGCAGCACAACGGGCTCCTTATCCACCCCGCAGCCTCCACCACAGCAAGGGGGGGGCTGGCACCTGGCCGCAAACGTTGGTACCACCCAAGAAAAATGCCAGGGATGGCTGAACTCAGGGTCNTGGGGAAGATCTTCTTCCCAGTGAGGGTGAGGGAGCCCTGGGACAGGCTGCCCAGGGGGTGTGGAGTCTCCTTCTCTGGAGAGATTCCAGCCCTGTCTGGACACCGACCTGTGTGACCTGTCCTAGGGACCCTGCTTTGGCAGGGGTTTGACTCAATGAGCTCTGGAGGCCCCTTCCAACCCCTACAATCCTGTGATGCTGTGATGTGCCAGACTCGGTGCCCACCAACCTCTTCAGGGCAGTCTTGGCAGCTGAGAGGGCACTGAGAGCGTTTAACAGTCTGAGTCCCAACCAACGACAAGAGGACACCTTCACCAGGGTCTCTTTCTAATCTGAGGTGCCACCCCTCAGCCCTCCCAGGGCCTCAGCCCTCCCCGTGCATCAGGAGCCTTAAACGATTTTCATTTCAGAGCCAGACTGATACACTTAGAGCAGAAAACGTCACCCCCAGGCCGGTAGGACACGTGCTGCTGCCTGTGATACAACGACAGGAGAAGTCAGCATCTCCCTGTGCTGGAGTCCTGCAGAAGATGGCTGCTTCCCCTTGTTCCCATTGAAATCCCTGCACGTTGCTGATGGGGTTTCAGGAAACAAGAGGCTCCTGTTTGCCTCACAGGTTTCCTGCCAGATTTCTGCTCCTGCAGTAGCCACCACTGAGTCAGTCGGCCAAGGTGCAGATACTGGAGACTGGTGGGTGTGTGAGCGCTGGCTCTGCTGCGGAACAGAAGGACGCTGCAGCTCAGCTTGTCTCTGCTGTGACGCTCTGGGCCGATCGCCTCACAGGTTCAGCTGCTGGTTGGTGAGGGTCCAGCCTCTGCCCCGCACACCCAGACCCTGCTGTGCCTCCCCCTGCCCCTGCAGATTACCTGTGAGCAGGACGAGACGGCCGGGACCGGGTGTCCCTCATTCCAAAGGCCGCTCATCGTGCAGGGTTATCCCCTGGGGCTCCTCTGCCATCGTACCTAATAACGTCAACGGCTTCAAATCAAATGGGCTCTCCTGTGGGTTTCAGCCACTCTGACAGAGCAGCTTTGATCCTGCTTATTTCCAGAGCTAAATGAAGAGTGGCTGTGGGATGCTGGCACTCAAGATGCAACCGGGGGAAGGCTGAGTAAAGGTATAAAGTATCTGGGGTTTGCCAGATGAATTGTAACAACCCAGGTAGGAGAGGGCAGCAGAGCTGTGATGCTGCTTGTTTCCCTTGGCTCCATCAGCATTGGCTCAGAAGGGTCCCAAGAACCACGGTTTGTATTGGCAGCACTTGCAGGGAAAAAAGGAAAAAGGTCAATGTCAGTATCACAGAGGAGCCCAGCTTGGGGTGGCTGCTGCTCTCCGTGGGGTCGTCCCATGGAAATGGCCCTGGGAGCCCCGGGCAGCATCCTGCGAGCGAAGCTGCTCCAGCAGCACAAGGTGCTCAGCAGCCGCTCTCCGAGGCCAGAGGCCGCCTGGCACGGCCTTGCTCTGCTCCACAATGCTCCAGTGTGCCCAGCCCAGTGAATTTGCCCTTTGTTGCTCCATGTTGGGCTGCGGCAGCGAGAAGCAGCTGCCGGCCCCGCGCCTCCGGCTGCTGCCGCCCGNGTACCACCCAAGAAAAATGCCAGGGATGGCTGAACTCAGGGTCCTGCCGGGGGGAGCGTCTGTCCCGAAAGGGCACGGTGCCGCCGGGCAGCGGGACGGGCAGCAACCCGGGGCTGTGACTCCAGCTCTAGCCCAGGCTCATCCCAAACCTCTGACAAGGAGTTCAGTCTTCCTTATCTGCTCCCTCCCCAGCACATCCCGCTGGAGATCAGGGACAGAGACCTGGGATGATGTGGGTAACAGGGGTCACTCACCTGGGGCCCAGGGTACCACATGCAGCATCCCAACACTGGGCTTAGCGAGGAACTGAGCTAAAGACGTGGGCTGGGAGCAGCCGCGTTAGCACAGCGCTGTGACAGGCCACTGCGAGCCTGCAGCACGGCTAATTAGCCCTGGCACAGCCTCTAATTAGCCTGACTCCAGAGCTGGCTTGGGGCTCCGCGCTGAGCTGCCCCAGGAGGGGCTGAGCCCCCCGCCCATCCCCGCTCGAGCCCCCGGCACGGCCCAGCGGAGCGGGGACACGGAGCTGCTCAGGGGCTGCTGTGCCCGGCCGGGGGAAGCGGGGGCGGCCGGGACAAGGGTGTCCGGAGACGCGGCCCCCCCCGCAAACTGCTCGGGGCCGGGGTCGTGTCTCCTCGCTCAGCCCCTCGCCTTTTCCGACACCCCCATCTAGTGGCAAAGCCGAGGGGTTCGTATCTTCCTCCGCCTCTGACACCTTTACAGCTGCTTCGCAGCCCCCAGGGCTCAGCCCCTCCCGGGAAGCCCAACCTCTTCCCCCGGCAGGGAACGGGCAAGGGGCAGATGCGGGGCCCGGGGAGTGCCTGGTGCACCCCGCACCCCAACTGCTGTCAGAGCGGGAGCCGGGCCTGAGCTGCCCCGGGCTGACCCTGCTCTTGCCCCAGCCCCACGCCGCCTCTGCAGGTACCTTTACAGCCGGTGACACCGCGGGCACAGCCGGCCCGGGAGATGCTGCACAAACGACCAGTCCAGAAGTGCTGTGGAAAAGCAGCGGAAGGTTGAGCATCCCGGCACCGCGCTCCCCCTGCGCTGGCCCCAGGGAAGGGAGCCGGACCTCTGCCTAGAACACACTCAGCACCTACCAAGAGAGCTCTGATGAACCTCCATACACACCTAGAAAACCAAGGTTCAGCTCCTGGTTTTATAGAAGAGACACCTACTGCTCAGCATGTTCATTAAAATTACTTTATTACTAAAATATTTGTACATTTAGTGCAGATAACCAACCTGCAAACACCACGCTGCTCCTGGGAGGGGAAGCACAGAGGGAGGTTGAAGACAACCAGCTAGAAACTGTTTGTCCTAGGAGCTTGGAAGGAGGCAGATGTTTTCACATTATCATCATCCAACTACTTTGATCCAGGCTTGTTTGGGCTGCGTTTAGAAACTGGGATCTCTCTGTAATTCAACAGCTGCAGCAGGAACCGAGCTTTAGGAAAACCTATTTAGAGAAATTTCTCCCCATTTTCTGATAAAACTGTACAAGGGGCCCAGGAACAACTGTTCACCTGCTGTTACGTTTAGATTTCCACTTAAACAACCAGGACAGAGGCAGTCCTGAGTATTCTCACTGTGAAGAGGCCTCTCTCCTCTCTCTCTCACTCAGAAGCGAAGCAGGAGCCGGTCCTCCAGCGCCGCAGGGATTCCAGCAGCATCGCACTGGGATGGGCTCTGGGCCCCTCAGGTCCCAAAGGATGCTCCTCTACGTGCACACAGAGGAGGACTGAGGCTGAGCACCCACGGACCTCTTCACATCCTGCTCTTCCAAACCTTAGGGAACCAACAGGGAAAAAATAAACCCCAAACCCATCTCAAAATGAGAGCAAAAGCCCCTCCAGCTGCCTGCAGAGCAGGTAACATCAGCCTGAGTTTGTGTGAGGCTGCAAAGTGGCTGTTGGCTTCACTGAAATTGTGTTGAGCCAGAATCAACCTCGAGCCAGAGACCAGCAGGGTCCTGCCCAGAGCAGGACTCTGCCCCCACAGACACCATCCCATGGACCCAATGGCCCTAATCAAAGTCCCACCTTGACACAGGATCAAACCACATTCCTACATACAAAGTTATCTCTACAGAGGAAATCTTTTCAGCAGAGTACAATCTTTAAACACCCAAAAGAATATACAAAAGGAACTGGAAGCAGCCTCCTGTACTTCAGTGTGACTTCCATCCAGCAAGGAGGGTGCTGAGCCTGTGGCATCGGTGGAACAAGGACCTGGTGGCATCTGTTATAACAAAGTATTGATCTACTGGAGCCAAAGTCCCAAAACAGGGATAAAAAACCCCAAAACCAAAGCCTGGAAATGGTAACAAAAACACAGAAACAAAATGAAAATGTACTAAAATTTAATCATTCATAAAAGCTGTAATTTAATCTGTGACAGTAAAACACAAGAAGCAATATTAGAGTTGGTTTAGTATATTATATATTTTTTGCTTTTAAAGCCATAGAAATCAGTTATCCCAGTTTTTCCTATAAAAGTCCCATTTTTCCAAAGCATTATGCACAAACATTTTTAATTAGAATATAATGGCAGAATGAAAATAATGATATTCTGTACTTTTTAAATACAAAATGACGTCAATGACTCGAAAAGTTATCTGTTGTGGTGAGCTCAGGGGGGGATTTCTGATAATATCTATAGTTATAGATATAAAATATAACAGTGGAACATTTTTAGTGCTTGATGGGGAGAAATCATGACAGAAGGGTCAATATGAAATTTTTAATTATAGTAGCAATATCTAACATTTGAAATGCATCCATGCTCCTTGGTATAATCATACACTAGAGTCAATTAAGTTTATTTTCACATCTGTTAATTGCTATTGCAAAGGAGGAGTACTATTGTCTTAAATTTCCAAGAGATATACACAGAGCATTTTCTTTTCCCAGGGACTGTGTGCAAACCACTTTCAGATGTAAATTCTTCTCGTTGTATATAAAACCAGGAGAAGCATCTTCAGATATGTTACTCGTTTCCGGAGGGTTTTGAAGTCGGGAACGCTGGCACTTTCCATTTAGGCAACAGTTCTTCATTCCTGCAATCTAGAGAAAGCAGAAAGAGGTGATGGAGAGAGCTCCTCATCCTCCCTGAGCTCGAGCACAGGCCTGAGAGCTTCCCCAGGCGACTGCCCTTGCCCAGGCTGGGGCAACCACGCAGCATGTTGGCAGGAAGAGCCTGTCTTGCCCTGTACTGGGGGTGTTCCTGCCATCCTCCGAGTTCAGAGAGAAGGAAAAGAGACTTTGGGAACTCATAAGGCTTTAGGAACAAGTCCCTGCTTCATTGTGAGGGGAGCAGAGCAGTGGCAGCCAGCAGCACCCCATCTCTGCTGCGGTAAGGACAGGGCCCGGCGACTCCTCTGTGTCACGGGGCTCAGCAGCAGCTGCCTGAGCACAGGAGCTCCACGGGCAGCGCTGGTGTGTCAGCGTGGCTGCCAGCCCCGGGCTCTGCAGCGGGGAGCCGGGCTCCAGGCGAGCCCGCAGGGAGCGTGTCCTCCCCAGGGCTGGAGGAGCCATCCCGGCTGACGCCAGGCTAAATCCAGATCTGTCACCTGAGGAACAGGAAAAGCCACTTGGGAAGTGCTCTTGGATTTCCTTTCCTGAAGCCATTGTTTCCCCACAACCCTTAGCTATTATTTTCTGGTGTTCAAAGCTCGGGGTAAGAGGTTCATCAATCAGCTTAACTGCACAGCTCCACTGACCCTACTCAATCACACCAGCTGCAGCACAAACCCCAGACCTGGCAGAAGGCAGAGCGCTACCTATTTTCAGGATTTCCTCCCAAAATTCTCCTATGGCCAGGAGTTCAAACACTGTAGGACAGGGGCCTTGCGTTGGTGCAGTTGGTGCCAGTTCATCCCACCCCCAGTCACTATGCTCCCAGGCCAAACCGCTCCAGGGTACAGCCACCCCCGGGGACAGCTGGCTGATCCAGGCTGCTTCCTACTTCCCAGCACAGGCCGGTGGCCCTGCACCCTCCCCTGCCTCCCAGCAGTGCTCCCAGGCTGAAACAGCTCCCAGCACAGCCTGGGTGACAGCTCTGCCCAACACTGGGACCTGCAGAAACGCTGTCGTCCCCCAGGCGTGGGGCTGGACACTGTGAGCACCGAGCACCCTGCCAAGGTACATAGGAACTATTATTTATAGCTCATCCAACCTCAGGGAAACGCTCTGCTTTGGGTTTAGTTGGGGTGTTTTGGTGGGCAGCTTCTTATTTCTGGGCCACTGAAGTCCCAGAACCAGTTCGCAACTGTCCCCACAGCACCCAGGATGGAGCAGCTGCAGCAGGTACCCAAGTTACGTGGGTGCTACTAATTTTCAGCAGAGGGTGAAAAGGAAACAGAAGCAGCCATGGTGGCTCTGGGTGCAGTGTCACAAGGCAGGGGGAGAACCTGGAAGAGCAAGAAGGAAGTTCCTGCTCTGTGGATCTCATCAATCCAAGCGGAAGGAGAAAGGGACACAAGCAGATGTCTCTCTGCCAGCCAGTCAGGGTGACTGATGTTTAAAGAGAAGTCCAACAGATGCAGAATTCTGTAGGTGGGAGCAGACAGAAGAGGAGTGGAGGGAAGGGGAGTGAGTTGTCTCTGCTGGGAGCAGCTCCCAGCTGACTGCCTCAGCTGCGGGGGGAATTGAGGCCCCTCTTACCTGGCTCAGAGCTGCTGCGTGATGGGAGTCTAAAGCAGCAGACATGATTTCTTTTTAGGCTTCTTCTTTTCCACTGGTGTTTTTCTATTTATCTGTCTGACCAGGTCATAAAAGATCTGAAAATGAAAAACACAGGCTGAGAACTCGGAGCGATGGAAGGCTGTGTGTCACAAGCCAGGCACTCACTGACCCTCCTGCCCAGCAGCTGCAGCCTGACAAGTTCAATTCAACTGGTCAAATTTACCTGAGCACATTTCTCAAGCAACTGCTAATGGAACAGGAGAGCACAGAGCTCACATCATTTAAGGGAGCAGTGAAGTTGTACCCAGCAGCTTTCTCCTTCAGGGTGTGCGTGACCAAAGGCTTCGGGGGAGCACGGCAGTGAAACAGGCACAAGGCCTTTGCTTTGGGAAAGTGGGAGAAAACTGGGAAAAGATGAAACACAGGCCTAAGAGCCTTAAGGACCATCTCCTCCCCAGTGCTCCCTGGGGTCTCTGCAGAGCACCACTATGCCAGCAGCAGTGGCTGCTCCTGGTAGGGAAAGGCATCGTGTCTCCTTGGCTTTCATCTTCATTTGCCTGCTGCATAGGATGTGCTGTTAATTCCCCTCTTTGCCAAAGAGATTCGAGCTATTAAACTGTTGGCCTGGTCTTACCTTTTACTAATAAAACTTAGCAAGGAGAAGCAAGACATCTGCCCTGAAGTCAGGCATTTCCCAGAGGGGATGGTGACAGGGGCCTCTTTCGGCTTCAGAGACGAGTTTCTTTGCTGCAAGTTGTTTTCCCAGCGAAACTCAACCCATTTATAGCCAAGGGAGCTTCACAAAAATGCTTGGAGCTGGGTCCCAGTACTGAGGAGAAATATCTAAACCTTTAGAAGGCTCCACCCTTGTCCTTGTTTACTTCCTTCCTTCCTGGAGCAGCTGACAGCTCACAAATTCTTGTTGATCCCAAGGAAATCCAGAAGACAAAGAAATGGTTTGTAACAAATTGCAACAACTGGAAATTGGGAGATTTTCCGGCCATTCCCTCCATGAAGAGGCAGCAGTGCCCAGTGGAATGGTTTCAAATGAAAGGAACATGATGGTGGCTCAGTCAAGCTCTCATGGAAATACTTGCCAGTCGCATTTGGGTGGCTCACACCACTCCTCTGCTATCACTGCAGTCTGCTGCTGCCAGGCTCAGGCAGAAGCAGCAGCTCGTGCTCGCCAAGGGACACAGCCAAGATGTTCAAAGTGCACAGATGAGATAGAATGAAACAGCTTCTGTAGGAGAAACCAGTTAAGAAGTGGCAGCATCTAATGCTGATGCAAACCCGCTTTCTGTATTGGAGCCTTTACCAACAGGAGCCAAGATGATTTGAATGTCATTATCAATTCCTGAAGGCACCAACCAGCTCTGCTCCGGCAGCAAGGTCCTGGAATGCTTTGAGGTAGAGCCCTCTCACCTCCCAGAACTAAGGTAGGAGGAAAAAATCCCTCTGAAAAGAAGCCTGAAGTTTGATGGCTGAAGTGCTCGTCCTGACTGTGTGCACAGAGGTGAAGTCTGCAGCAAGGCTTTGGGAATGCTGAACCCAGATCCAGTGTGGGGCAGAGCATCCCATGGATCACCAGGAAGGTCTGAAGCACTGCTACTGAGATGGTAGCTGATAGCTTTCTACCTCTAGGAAAGGCTGGGTCACTTTCAAAGACACACAGGAATTTTATCAGCTTTAGCCCAGATTTTATCAAAGTTCCAAAGTCTGACAGTTGTTAAAACCCCCCAAACACAGCATGATGCAAACCCTTCCCCAGCCTGTGAGCCAGTGCAACAGCCAAGTAACTAGTGTAACAAGCTGCTTCATTCACAGTGTTTCTTCTCCTTGATTCCCTCAGCTTTTCATACTGAGACAATACAAACTGGCAGAAAACCAGAACATTAAGATCACAACAAAGCCAGAAAGTTATTATCTCTTCCAGATAATAACTTTCCTCTCTGTGATCCCAGTCTCACTGGAGGCAGTAGCCACGACAGGGAAATAGAGACCGAGGGGTCACACGTTTGGGATGGCTCTATGCAAACTGCAGGCGTCCATCGCCCTGGGACAGTGCAGTGCTCTGCCTAGAGAACCCCCTTCCCACAGGGCTCCTGGGAGAGCTTCATGGCACCTCGTGCTGGCAAGAGGTCGGTTTGCCAGACATGTGGCAATACAAACGAACTGGGATGTGTGACACTCCACTGTGACCCGTTCAACCACTGAGCCGCTAGTTTCTTCGTTAGCGGTCCCGGTTTTACTACAGCTCAGCACACATGAAATCCCTCCTGGCAGCAGTCTAGCTCAGTGAGCTATATTTACCAGGTTAGATTAGTGTGCTGGGCTAATCCCAGCCCAGAAGCTGCGATTCACGCAGCCCGGAGCTCCTCACCTCCCAGCTGGGCAGGCGCAGTGCTGCGCACACCCACGGGCTGCCAAATTACCGCTGGGTCCAGTCCAAGGTCCTCCTGCTCCCGCCCAGCCTCCTGAACCGTCCCAGCTATCTCCTGGCACCAGCCCCGCTACGCTCAACAGGGTCACCTCAGCTTTTGTGGCTGGAACCCCAGCCTCTGTCACTCCCAGACAGTTCACAGCAGAGAATCAACACTCGGTGCCCGCTGCCGGGCGGCACTCCCCAGAACACTGCGACCTCAGGCAGCAGCAGGAGGCACACCGATCGCCAAGGGTTTGTCATGTAGAGCTGCTTGGACAGACAGATGCTCAGGCACGGTCTCTGCGAGTCAGCAGCTCACCAGAGGACTGTGAGGGGGTGTCTGCTTGAGCAGCCAGACGTAGCAGGAGTGGGAAGAGCAAAAACTTTCAAACCACCAGCCAACACTGTGCAGTGTGATACAATGGGGCATAATCTGGGTTCTGAGTAGCTGCAGCAGTTACCTTGGGAGAGTACACTTCCCAGATAAAGCGTATCTAAGAGGCATCCAGTGAACCAGGCTTACTCAGGACCCTCTGAGCTACTCACATCCTCTGACACAGGTTTTTGAAAGCACTTACCTGAAGAAGGCACCCACCCTTTACAGAGGAAAAGGAGAAGAAACCTCCTTAAACCAGCCAGAAAGCAGCAGCTAAATACACTGCATCACAAGCCTCTCTCAGGCTGAGATTACAGAATCATCCTCAACCTTCCCAAATAAGCAATAGATGGGGGACCATGTGTTGGTTTAATGTGGCATTCATGCTGAAGTAGGACAGACCAGGGAACAGCTGATACTCACCTCGTTAACATTGATTTTAGACTTTGCAGACGATTCTAGAAAGGCACAGTTACACCACTGTCTTGCTAAGTTTTGACCCTGTTCCTTGCCGACTACGCGCTCTTCTTCCAGGTCACATTTATTGCCAACCAGAATCATTGGAACCTGGAGAGGAGACAAGCAGGGGCAAGAGATGCATCAGACAGTCAGCATACGATGGCTTGCAAAGGCCTGTGAGGATGAAGGAGACACAGGGTGAAAACCAGTAACACCCCCAAGTTCAGCAGAGCTCCTGCCTGGACTGCAAAGGGCTGAAAAAAATCCATGCTGTAGATACCCCAGTTCAGTGTATTCATTAGCTTAGAACAATTAAAATTCCCAACTAGCAACCACCTAGCAGCTCAGCTCCTGGAAGGCCATCCCTTACAATAAACAATATCATGTGGTATCAAACCAAACATCTGACACGTGTTCTAAAGACTCATCCTACGCCCGCAATGCAAACACAGGCAAATGCTTTGTTCAAGCCAAGGATGAAAAGGCACCTGCCCCTCTCCTTAAGCTGATGGCTTCCTAAAACCTCTGAGCGAATCCCCTTCTCCCTTCTTCCTGAGGAAGGAAGCACCTCAGGGAAACCTGTTCCTTGAGACATCTCCTACAGAGAAACAGAGACACCCAAAACCGCAGGAAAGCCACCCCAGGCTGTAGCAATGCTGGGCACTACCAAGCACAGACAGGAGTGGCACAGCCACATGGCACTTGGGGTGACAGAAAGGATGAGAGCTCTCCCTCACCATCGCTCACCAGTCTCTCATTGGGCTGGGACTGTATTTGCTTGGTGCAGTGCAGAGAGCCAAGGGCAGTCCGTGCTCATTAAGTTATAAATCCAGTGTCTCAGAAAGCATCCCAGTAAGCACTGGTGAGTGTAAGCAGCAGGAGACTTGCTCTCATCAGTTATCTTTAGACATGGAGTTAAAACTCTTTCAGGAGAGAGAAGTCAGGCAGATTAAAAGCAGTACTGAGACATCTCAGCAAGCCTTTGGAAATGATGCACCAGAGCATTCTTTCTGGGCCTCTCGGGCAGCCTCTACCACAGCCGCCAGCCCACCAAGATGGCATGAACAGGCAGAAAGGACTTTAAACAGCAAACACACAAGCACCCAACCCCCCTCTGTACCAACCCCCAAACCCTAAACTCCCTACCCGAGGGCACTGTTCCCTCACCCACATGATGAGGGGGTGACAGTGCCCACCCCTCCTGTGGGACCCTTCCCCGGGGGCCGCGCAGCTGGGGCACCCAGCCCAGCCCTGCACGTCACCCCAGCTGCAGCCCACACGTCTTTTCCAGCCCCTGTGGAGACAGACAGGCAGCTCAGGGCTCCCTGTGCCCCAGCCCCATGGCTCACATCGCCTTCTAAAGCCTGCAGCTCGCGTAGATCTGAGGGGCTGATACAGCCAGAGCGAAGGTGGATTCTGCAGCGCCAGACCGCAGCCCGGTGCTCTGCATGCACTCAGCATCCTGTTTCCCTTACGCTGGGTAAAAGTAGAAAAAACCCCTCAAGAACCACTGCTAATGGGTGTGCACCCTGCTCCGCTTCCTGAAGCTTTGAATTCTTTGAACAGAAAATGAGTGCTGTCCAGCTGGAAAATAAATCACTGTCCACTTCCTCTGGTCACTCACAACACACTGCATGCTTTTAATCTGCCCCAGTGTTAATATCTGTAGTCTTTTCCCAATTAACTACACTTTTCCCAATTAACAATACACTCAAGAATAGTTTCTGTATTTAAAGCTCACAGCCATGCTGATTAGACAATGATCTCATTTTATTTTTGAGAAGCAAGTATTACTGATTGCATCACAAACCTGAAGTCCCAACACAGATGAGGCAAATACCCCAAATCTTATCATCAGAGACTAACAGGATATTTACAACTACTTCAGTTTAATCCCATTCTTTACGGTTCCCCAGATAGTTTAAGGAAATTTTCCCATACCAAACCACAAAAACGTGTTTTGAACATGCTCTGCAAAAAAGGTAAGTGTGTTAAGGTGTGAAGCAGGGAAAAAGTGATACTGAAGGGAGGTAAAAAGTACAGGCTCAAAAGACACAAAGCCCCAGGCAAGGCTCTTTCAGAAGGCAGCAACTATTTATCATAGAACCAAAAATGGAGCTGCATGAACCACCAGCTTCCGATCATTTACTGTTTCCCATAGAAGACTGGAATTGAGACTTTGCTAGACATACAAAATTCAGTGGTTTAAGTACTGGGGGTTTAAAAGACACATTCTGAAACTAGCTACAGGAAGGAATGCCTTTTCCTAACTCAGCAGAACGGGGCTTCAACGTTCAGAAGGTTCTCAAGCTTAGATTCAACAAGTAACATCCCTCAAACAGAAAATAAATAAATGCTTTTAATAATGAAATCAAATCACTGAAGTAAAACCAAAGGCAACAGTCTCTGTTGTCCGATGAGCTCGACCAGCTTACGGTGCAGATTCCCCTCCAGCCAGCCAAGCGCTGGGCTCGGAGCTAATACCAGGCTCGTGTTACCATGGGTTTATGCAAGCATAATCCTACCTAAATGAACCCCAGTTTTGCATAAATATAAGTTCAGCTTGTTAAACCAAGGAGGGAACCAAAGCTGTTCAGAAGAAGGACCTCAGGGTAGGGACGAGGCAGATCCAGGAGCAGGCAGCAGCCCCGAGAGGTTGCCCTCGGCCCCACAGCAGCCGAGCTGTGGGCTGTGCTCAAGCCACGCTTTCCTGACCGGCTGTTGGAACACAATGCACACGGCTTACCTCGGATTTGGCCTAAATCCGTGTCCAGCCCCTGGCCGCAGGGGCTTGGGGAGGGCAGGGCTGTGAGTGAGAGCTGCTGCCGCGGCTCCCACAGCTCCGCCAGCAGCCCGAAAGCAGTCAGCATCAAAGGCAGCGGCTACTTTCAAGCTGTCGGCGGAAAAAGAGACAGGCAATCTCTTCACACCCCTCAGGCCAAGCCCCTGAATACATTACCAGCCATCAGGCAAAAAGAAAATGAAGCACAATTTCAGTTTCTTCTGGAGGAAGCCTACCCCGAGAGACAGGGTTCCCACCCGTCTCCACCAGCCACACGGCTACCGCAGCAAAAGCCACCGGCGGCCTCACCTCCAGCGTGCATCTAGAAATGAAAGCCAGCTACAGGAGCTGGGCCCCAACGGGACATAGAGTATGTGGTTTTCTTCTGTCCAACAGGACTGAAGGGAAATGATGTCATTTTCCTTTAATTTAAGGAGGGATTTAAGCGACCAAAAATCACAGCCTGGCATCCCCAGCTGAGGCTCTGTCGCTCCGTTAACGATTTGGATCATACACCTGCATGGTGTCCTCTGGGTTACAGGTTTGGTTGAACGACAGGAGCAGCACAGAAGCCCTCAGGCTGAGAGGATGCTCTGCAGTGTGCTGTGGGTGCTGCACAAAGCCAAGTTCTCCCCACTCCCAGGCGAGCGGCAGGCCCCAGGCACTGAGCCTGAAACACCCTTCTCTCCTGCAGAAAGGGATAAGCACATTTTCACACCCTAACCTAAGGCTCCACGTTTTGGATTGGCATTCACTGGGAAGCTCCTTCATGCAACAAGACCCAGGATGACTCCACCTAATGAAGGGCTCCAGCAGCTGGGGCAGAGGCGACTGAACAAGCTCCCACCCCCCAGCCCCAACACTGCCCTGGCAGAAGTGAAAATAAAGGAACATCCAGTGATTTCCCAAAAAAGGCCACTATTACTAATGATGCTTAAATTACCAAGCAGAGTTTGGTCAGGAAGCTGGACGTGTCCTTTCTATGTGCAGTTCAAGTTCCTCACTTGGATGTCGAGCCGCACATGAGCGGCACAGCACACAGCACCGCCCTACTCCCCAGACTTCCCAGATAACCTCAGGGACTCGGCTCTGTACTTCAATTTCTGCTTTGTCCACTTGGGCAAAGCAGTGTTTGTCCTTGTGGTGAGGCAGCTGCAGACCCACCATGAACATCATTATTGGTGAGCTCAGCTATTGTTCTTCCTTAACTTTGAGGGAAATGAAGTGCTGCTAAAGGGGAGCAGAAAAGGAAAATGCAAATACTGGAGAGGAG
>VZTU01030382.1:257679-280844 GCA_013400835.1 Zapornia atra
GGGGGGGGAAGTTGTTTCCACTTAACTCCCACCATTTCCAAAAGCTGTTGGACTTCCAGCACATGCAAAACCCTGGCTCCACTACACCCCTTAGCAGGTGTTGGGCCCCAAACACCACCACTGAAAATAACAAACAACACTAAGGAAACCGCCGGCAACACAGAACTTCACTGCACAGCAAAGAATGTTCTCAGAGAGAAATCTGGCTCACAACCCCCTGTACACTCACTTACAGACACATTTTAACCATTTGCAGGAACAAAAGAGAGTCTACTCACATCTTCAGTGTCCTTAACCCGTAGAATCTGTTCCCGCAGGTCCTGTAAGTCGTTAAACGTGGACTGTGCTGTTATAGAATATACTAGTGCAAACCCTTGACCATTCTTCATGTAGAGATCCCTCATTGCTGTAAATTGCTCCTGTAATCAAATATTTTTAAAGGTAATTAGCTGATGAATGCAACTAATGAACATTTACAGAGAATACTTTCATCATAATGGAGACAAGAATACAGCACCTACAGCATGCACTTACACCTTTACCCTGACAGAAATCCACTGAAGCACACAACGTTAATAAAAGCATTAACACATCTCTTTCCTTTGATTTTTTTCCCCTCCAAAAGGAGAAAAAGGCTTCTTGCAAAAGACAGGGGAAAAGATCAAGAGCAGCAATAAAAATACACCTGGAGACAAACTGTTACAAGTCCCAAGCTGTAAAACAAGGCGGTTAAGATCTGGCTGACTATTTTGTAGTGATCTTTCATTTATTTTCTGATATGATGCTGAGCATCAGAGCGATCCCCCAGGCAACAGATACGGGCTGGAAATGCAGTTTCTCCTCTAACCCAGTACTGAACCAAGCCAGGGTGTCACAAGCTCACAACGGATCGTGAGCACGACTGCGTGGGAAGGCAGCGCCTGATCACCTCCAACACTGGCAGTCACACAGCAGTCATCTCCAACATGGAAATGCCTTGAAGGGTCAACGCAATGAAATGCAAGAGCAGGCTGCAGGATCTGTACCAGACCAGAGCTGCCTTTGTCCCCCTGAGCTGTGAAAGGCAGCCTTGCCAGGGCCGTGTCCAGTGGTGCCTGTGCCCACGCCTCTGCGCTGCTGCTGAGAATTCCCAAAGCTTTCTAAATAAAACCAACTTCTAGGAAGCACGTTCTCCCCATGACACGTGCTCAATGACTCCAAGGTCTGTTTATGCAGTGGCAGGACTTTGCACAGTGGTGACAGCAGCAAAGGATGACACGGGCTTCCCAAAGCAGCAGAAGGCAGTGCCGCTGGTGGGACTGTTCCCTGGCAGGTACAGCATCCCCTCTGAGGCAGTCCTTGCCATGCCAGCTGATGTGACACGCTGGGGCAACCCCTCTGCAATGCCTGGAAGAGCCACCAGCCTGTGTATTCTGGCAGCTTGCAAATCAAATGTGTAAAATCAGCCCAGATCAGCACGTTGACAGCGAGGTGATGGTGGGTGGCAGGGAAGAGGTGAGTGGCACAGGACAGACCAGCCCCTGTGCCCCAGCACCGTGCCCCTGGCAGGGCTGCAGAAGCCTCATTCATCACTCCACTGGGTTTTGGGTTATTTAACCATTCCATTTCAATTACTGCAGCTGATTGACTGGGGCTGCTGCTCGGGCAGGATCCCAGTACAAGTACTCCTCCTACCATCTCACATCACTCTGAACACAGAAACTCCCTATCAATAAGAAAAAGGAACTGTACTTACTGTCCCTGCTGTATCGAGGATTTCAAGCATACACTGTTGACAGTCTACTTCCACTTGCTGGGAAAAAAGGGAAGAGACAAATGCAGTTAAAACTGAAAAGTCTGAAAGCAGACAGGCAAGAGGAATCTCAGTTTAACTTTTACTTCTGCTGTAGAGACCTCAGTAAGCGGGCCAGCCACTTGCACTTCCCCAGGCAGAGAGGGGCACCACTCTTAGGGGAGTAATTACACCCCAAGCCAGGTGTTTGGGTCAGCTCGCTTATGCTCCAGGACTCTGTTGGTTATAAAGGCCTAAATGAGCAGCCTATTGTAAAGATCCCAACTTAAGAGAGACCAAATCAACTCCAGCAAAACAAAGGACCTTAAACTTCAATTTTTCTTTGCTGCTGGGGGACTAAAGAGGAAAAGAAAATGCCAAGTATTTCGTGATCATCACAGTTTGGCTTAGCAAGCCTGCCACTCAGAGAGAAACCTCTCTGATCCAGCAAGGAGAATTCCAGGAAAGCCAAGCAGATTTAACAGCAGAACTCGTGCCACAATTTACCTTTCATTATCACAGGCACAAATGTTAAAAGTTGTTGTTTCCTATTTTGGTGCCTTTAATTATGGTAACATTATGCTAATCTGTGAAACAATGGGTTACTTGACATCAGCAGAGTGAAGAAAGCAGCTCTGTTGGCAGAGTTACATAACAGGACAGAGGCAGGGATCCTGACACCAACTTCTGTGGTTACAAGCTGCACCCAAAGCAGCTCTGAGGAAATTTATGTGCCCTCAAACCAAGCAGAACCCAGCTGAACTGAACGGCAAAGCAACCGTTGCAAAAACAATCCCAACAAAAGCACTTGCTGTGCTACTGTAACACAACCTGCCCTGCTGAACGGTGCACAGACCCTCTCTAACAGACAGCAGACACCTAGCAAATATCAGTATCCTCATGTTTTGAAGCAATGATTGTACATCAAACAACAGCAAAGTGAGTATCAGTCCCACCCTAATAGGCACCGTTCCTGTCCCCAGTCGTCAATCAGACACGAGGAGGATGGGCAGTACGCCTGTCCCAACCAGCGCAGCTCATACCCTGCTACAGGGGAAATGAGGGTTCAGGAACAGACAGCAGCCTGAGCTCTGGGCAGGTGAGTAACCTCTAAGGAGGAAAGAGGCACACAGCGGAGAGCTGCAGCCCCAAGCTGCCACAACTTCAGTCTTTGGTGATTGAAAGCGAAAGCTCATTGTTACACAGACTAATAGAGGTTTAATCCTCCTCTTAAACACAACTACATTAAAGATTGGTCCAATTAACAGCAAAATTTGTTATTCCCTGGTAAGCCAGCCTTCTAGCAGGCAATACGCTTTGTCTGGTTACATTTGGAGGCCCTGAGCTAGCAAAGCTCTCTGTAAAGTCAAAGAACACTACTTCCACAGCTGATGCTTCCCTCAGCATCGCTTCCTGGCTGCAGTTTGTGCAGCCATGGGATTTTCTCAGAAAAACCCCTTCTCATTCTGCTAAGCTCTCTTGCAATATTAAAAAGAAACAAGCCCTATGAGTCCTGAAAAACGAAAACGATATTGCTTTACCTTTCTGTATGAATCTTCTATTGTTGGGTCATATTTTTCAACAAAAATTCCCTGAACGAACTGTACAGTCTGGGGAGAAAGGAAAGAGGAAAATACATCACATGAACTGAACACATCCAGTAATCTTGACCAAGCAGCACTCTGTGGAGAAGACACAACGCAAACTACTCAACATTGTTGCTAAAATTCAATCCTGGGGAGCAGACAGACACACACACCTATTTCCAACGTTTTAAAATGAAACTGGTGCAGCTTGTGCTGGTTTAAGAATCACTTTATTCAAGCACATGCTCAAAACCTTCTGGAAACTAAGTGGTTTGCTTCCTTTTTCATAAAAGAAGATATCCTCAAAACTGCCTGTACTTCAGTGCCTGCAACTTTAGAAGAATAAAAATCACCAAAGGCCTGAAATGAGACCCAGAGAACAGGCAGCACACACACTGTGGAGGGGTAACACTGGGGAAACCCCACAGCTCAGTTCGATCACCCACTCGGGATTACAGAGACATACAGCAGGGCAGCATGTTGAATCTGGAGCTTCTCCAGACACCCAGTTTGTATTAAACCATGAGAGGAGGAGACAGCATTCATTTCCAAGAGGAAAACTTTCTTTCCCTATTGGAAGTGTTTATTGGAAGTACAACTAGCCTGAACATTTCCCATTAAGTTCTCATTCGGATGTGGCCCATCCCTGGACACCCAAGCTCCGTAGTGGTGTCTGAGCTCCTGTCCATCCACAGCTTTACTTGTCCTCTGCAAGGCAAAGTTTGCTTCTCTGATGTCCAAAGGTTTGGTTGATGTGTGTAAACCAAGGTGGTGTTTGCTTGTAAAACTAAGCACAAAGATGTCAGCACTCCCAGCACTTAACTCTGTCTCTTTAAAAGCAACACACACACCAACCACCTTTTGCCACCCAAACCTTCCACTTGATAGCAATTTAGAAGTTTCTTAATACAAATCCTGCCAAGTCACTACCTGCTTTGAGAAGCTGGGCTTTGTTTGGACAGAAAGCTGAGATTTTTCTGCAAGAAAAAATCACACAAATACTTGTGAGTTCCTGAGGGGCACGTGTGGATACACGCAGAGCACCTGGCTGTGGGATGGAGATGGAGCAGCTCCTCATGGTTTGCTGTCTTGTTACATGGGAAGAAAAGATTTCTGGTACTACCTCACTGAAACATCACCCTGTGTCACTAAATAAACCTGTTTTGCACTCAAACCCTCAGGCCTTTGCTTCCCTGGTACCTTCTTGCCCCACTGAGGGGCTGTGTCAGTCTGCCCCTCAGATAGCAGATCTCAGTAAAACCACTGCAAGATATGAACATGGATTACAGCCTTGTGCCAGCAACGGAAACCACCCAGACGAGCTGCAGATCACAGATTATCTTCTAGGATTCTCAGCACAGTTACTAACCAAAGAGACCCAAAGGCAAGCTGCTGTTTGCTTACATCTGAGTGCTGCATGGGTCCCATCCGTACCGCCCTGCTCTGGGAGCTTCAAATATGTCAGAAGCTGGATAATTTTGACAGGCAACACATTAATAAATGCCCTATTTTACCTAGGGAGCCTTTCAACATTACATAACCAAAGCAAGATACTCAACCAAGGGGATGTTGGTGGAAGGAGTAACACAGATTGTTCAACTGCCATGGAAAAACAGCATGTAACAAAAAACAGAACTACACCTATGTCTTGTGAAGATGAGGATGGGACCTCTGAAAAGTGGGTATCAAATATGATATACAACTGAATAACCTTTCCTCCCATTCATCTGGATTCTGCCAGTGATTTACCAAGATTATTGGCAGCCCTTTGCAGGAGAATAAACAGGGCAAGCAGCAGGTCTGGGATGTGAATGGCCAGTCAGTTATTATCTTCTGTGAGAAGGAACACGGTGTAGTTCCTTGTTTTAGATAACTTTACACTTGACCAGTTCTTTGCCTTTCTTGTTGGAGCGAGCTGCTTGCCTGACTGGTGATAACGGGTGATAAATGTCCCTTACAATGCCTTACTATCAGCTCTGCCCTGTAAACCTCTTACTAGAAACAGCACAAGTACTTCAGGAGTGCAAAGTGCTGTCAGTCAGTCTGCTTATCCCTCTGCACACGCTGGAGGTGGCTTCTCATTCTATGCTGTGGTTTTGGTCCAGGCTGCTCACCCAGGCTCTACCCAGGATGGAAAACACGTGGCTGTCCCTGCCACGATTGGTGTCCAGCAAGGCTCCCGGGCACTGCTCCGGGGTGGCTCAGGCTTTTCACACTCCAATACAGGCATCGGTCATGGGCAGTATCAGACCCGTGTCAGATGCAGAAATGAAACACTAACTACCATACTGTGATTAATTGCCTGCTGCTCCTCCAGAAACGGGACCCATTCACAAGGTATTTCAGCAGTGTGATAGTGGCCACGCAGAAGCCACTCTGCATGTTAAAAGTGATGCCAATGTCCTGATAAATGAACGAGCATTGTCCACAACAAGACAGGCCAATCTGGAGGTTTGCGTATCAGTTTCGGAACTCCTTCCCAAAACTCACCAAAGCAGACTTCCCCACACCTCCTGAGCCAAGGACCACTAGCTTGTACTCACGCATGGTGTGGTCTGTTCCAATAGCGACGATCTGGAAAGCAGGAAGAAAGCCGACAGTTAAAAGTGAACCTGCACAGAGAAACCCACAGCCCTGTCTTCTAAAAACAGCAACACACTGCCCGTCTCCAGATGCTCCTGAGAACAGAAATCTCTTTACTAACAGCTATGGGATTTGGTTTTCCACCTGGGCACTCAAGCCTCGATGGCAGCTCCAGCAGCCCCAGTATATATGAGGTGCCCAAAGCCGGCCCTGTGAGCCTATTGGAGAGGAAGAGGATGAATACACCATGGTACAGACACAGCACAGGCATGCATGCCTGCTCCCAGCAGCACCGGGTAGCACTTGCTGCCTGTCCTCTGCAATCTCAGCATTTCATAGCGTGAAACAATGAGTATCAGGCAAGAAAATGAGATCAGAAAGACGCAAGGAGAGAGGTTCACTTCTCCCACCCACCCCCAGCAGGGAAGGATGTAGGTCAGTATTTTCTCTCTGGAAAAGGTCAGGCCTGACTCCTGGCTGCCAAGGCAGAGCCTCTCTGCTCGCCCAAGCAAGGACTCTGCCTTTTTATGGAAATCTTGCAACTCCCTCAACTCCCTACGCAGCACCAGAAAACGTCTCATTCTCACCGAGGTTCCCCGACAAATAAGGCAAATGACAACGCTGGTGATAAACATTTTACACTATGTTTACATTACACGCCAGGCTGGGCTGTCCCTATCAACGAAGCTCAGGCAAACAATGACCTCAGCAGCTAATTATCTTCCCCCTCTTCCCCCAGCAAGATAGCGCTTTCTTCCCAAGTAAGGCTTCAGAAACACCAGTGCTGCGAGGCTGGGCAAGCTGCATTTCTCAAACTAACCTTGCCATGGGATTTATGGGTTCACTGGCTACAGTTTGAGGGTTGCTTTAAAAATAAAAGCATATTCCAAGTAGTTTGGAAGAGAAATGTATCACCTTGTCAGCCGCCTTAACAGCAGCCTGTAAGGAGCAGGGATTGCGTTTTTAGCTCTGCAACTGCAGACAACTCCCTGACACTGTGCCTCAACTTTATATAATCACGAAATCGGGGCAGGTTTGAGGGTTTTTGTATCATTTAAATTCTCAAGGGAAAGCTGTAACTCAGAGGCAAGAGGAAGCCCACGTGCTGATGCCACAGAGCCACGGCACGGCAGTGCCCGCAGGAGCCGCAGCAGGGCTGGTGAAGGCACGGGAGCTGCAGCAGCCCATCAGCTCCGTCCCCCTGCGCTGCTGCCAGGCACCACCTCACCGCAGGCCTTGCCCAAAGGTCTTGCCAGGCCTGCAGTGAGGTGGTGTCCAGTGGCAGCGCAGACCTCAGCCCTCCACCACGGTGCATTTTACGGCCCAAACATGACACAAGCACAGGTTTCAACATCTTCAAGCAATCCTGTGTGCAGCTGGAGGCTCACAAACTCTGCAGCCAGTTCTGAAGCTCATATTCAGTCAGAAGAACAGAAATCCTGGGCTCATGGCCATCACGGAGCCAAGCGGCCCTTCCCTCGCAGCCCTTCCCTCGCCCAGGCCTTAGAGGGAACAAAGCTGAAGCTATCAGAGCCTCAGGACCTCTTTTTCTTCAACTCTTGAACCCTCAGCAAGCTGCAGTTGCCTAACTTCATAGAAATGACAAAGCTAAGTCAGACTGAAAGGGGTTTTCTGGAATGGTAACTGGTTATCTACACGCAGAGCAAGCAGTGTCTCTGCACTCCAGCGTGTTGACATTTCTGGTTGCAGTTCTGGCAGCTGTAAGCTCTTCTGCTCTTCTGCTTGAAAATTTCCCTGAGAAGTAACATTCAGTTCCTTTTTTTTTTTCTTTTTTCCAAAAATCATGATTTTGGATGGGAAGGGGAGGGGAATTCCAACTAGCAATGCTTTCCCCTTGATAATTCTTGGAAATTAAGTGGTGACACATTTTATACACAGTATTAATGCAACTTCTTGATCCAGTTTATCTCCACCTTCCTACCCTTCCAATGCCTCTTCCACACAAGAAACCCCAGAAAGCAATCGAGTTAAGGGTTAAATTTAGCTGTGAACTCTTTCACTTCTTATTTATAGCAAAAATACTTGTGGGAAAGTTTCATCTGGGAGCAGTACAAGACTAACTTCTCATTTCTTGTCTCCAGAATTCACTGGGTTTTTTTTTTTTGGTTTGGGTTTTTTCTTTTTTAAGGTGCACAGGAAACGAAGAGTCTAAGATGTCAGTCATTACTGTAAATCCCACATGCCTTAATTATCTTGTAGCTCTTTCACAAGTATGTTAATGTTATCTGTTTATACAACATGAATAGAGTGCTCAAGAAATTACTATGCTGCATCCTAGCCAACTTTTCATTTGGCAGCTGTTTGTGCCCACCTAAACACAGTTAGACACAGCAGCATTCATTTCCAGGCAGAGCTCTGCGTAGTGCAGTTGCAATGGCAAGCCACAGCTCCGTTTCAACACAGAATGAAGTTATGGATGTTAAGTGTTCCTTTGGATTCAGGAAAGGAATATGATCACTAAGGAGTGTGGAAAAAATAACTTTTAGTGGTGTTATAAATGCTGTGAGATGGGTTGAGTTAGTTCTGAATGCCACGGTGCAAAAATAAATCAGAAGAGGAGCACGTCTCCTTGCTCCTGCTCCCTTTCCCCATACACACAGTCAGTCAGCACAGCTCGCTGCCCTGAGCAGCAGGCTCCCTCCTCGCTGTGTCAACTACCCAGCACCTGTCCATCCACTTTAAATACAGAGTAATAAACCAGTAAGGTTCAGATTTCATCTGGAGTAATGAACAAATTTTGCTTCTACACAGAACACCCGACACCTCAGGATTAATCTCTGCTTTTCTTTAACAGCAGCATCTCTTTGCTGCTGCTGCTCTCCCCAACACGGCCTGGGAAGGGACAGAAAGGGACACTCAGCTATTCCCAGCACCAGCCCCAGGATGCCCAGCTCCTTCCTACCCCCGTGAAGGGATGACCAGGTGAAGAAAAGATCAGATTATTTGCTTCCATATACAGAAAGGAAAGGCAGTGCAGGCAGGATGGCAGCAGGACCTCTGAGAAGGACCAGCGGATTGAGGCAAGCACAGATCAAGCTGTAACCTGAAACGTAGCTCCAAGCCTGCTCACCTGCATCTTTATGCACTCACCCACCCTCCTAACTGCATGAATCCTCTTTCACCTTGTTGCAATCGAGTGGCTGAATCAGGGTAAAAGCAGGAAAACTCCCAGGGTATTTCACACGGAGCAGCCAGGCAGGGGCTGCGGGCAGGGCAGCACGGGGGCAGCGACGAGGCCCTTCAGGAGATGAACCTGACCCAAAAAGCCAGGCTCATTACCAAAATTCCACCAGCTCATTGAGAAGTTTATCATTTGGATGGCAGCAAGAGAGAAGCATGGGCAAAGAAAATAAGCAAACACAGCACTGGAAGGGAGTGCAAGAGCCTCATACTCCCTGAGAGGCACCATGCGCCCCATGAAGTGCGTGTGCCCCAGCACAGTTTGATACTCCTGAAGAACAGGCAGTCTGTATTGACACCTGAAGAACAGGCAGCTTGTATTTATTCCTTTCACCTTCCTTCTCCAAGCACTGATGGAGCTACGCCTCACAGGAGGTGCAGGTGCTGCTCTGAGTGAGGAAGACAGCGAGGAGGAGCACGTGGCCTGAGTGCTTTGCATAACTTGATGCAATGCTGGCCATCGCCGATGACATAATCGCTGTTAAGTAAGGAGATAACAAAAGACTTGAAAAAAAAAAAGAAAGAATGAGAGCAGAGCATTCTTGTCTCAGCCTTGGGAAGAAAAACTGTGAGCTGCAACCACAGATCTGTGTGTGGGACAGCAGAGGACAGCAGGAACCACCGAGCACATAGCTCCTGGGTTTCTTGTCCATGTTACAGGAAACAGAATTCTATTTTAAACACTGAGTTACACACACATCAACTCTCGAGTTTCCCCAGTGGCTAATGTTTGCACAGTTAGCACTTTCATATACCCAGAACATTAAAAAACTCATACCTTGGCATAAAAGATCTCTCATCAGTGTTAGCAGCCTACTGAAGGTTTCCCAGGCTCCCTACAAGGGACTGAAGAAAAAGAAGGAAGAATTAATCATTTTTCGAAGGACAGTGTTTGCAAGCATCAAATCTGCTTTATGGTTTCAAACCAAGACATGCCTGTTACAAAACCTGCTCTCTGCTTTACCAACAGAGCTCTACGTGCTTTCTAAGTACTGGAATCAATCACCTTCAACACAAGTAACTCCAGCCCAGTTCAACCCTGTCTCTGGGACAGAGTAAGACTGGGGCAGGTTGGGTGGAAGCCAATGGCAAAACACAATTTCTACTTGATTATGTCACTTAAAAAATGCTTTACAAACTGGAGCTGCAGTTAAGGTAAACAGTAGGGAAATGGCGTAAAATTGAAGTATCTGTGGAGCCAGTCCCAAGGAGCCACAGATGATGGGAGGGCTGGAGCCCCCCTGTTCTGAGCCAGGCTGGGAGAGCGGGGCGGGCTTCGCCTGGAGAAGAGAAGGCTGCTTCTGGGGAGAGCTCTGAGCCCCTTCCCATCCCTTGAGGGGCTCCAGGAGAGCTGCAGAGGGGCTGGTGCCCAGGGCAGGGAGGGCCAGGCCCAGGGGAATGGCCTTCAGCTGCAGGAGGGGGATGGAGAGGGGCTGGGGGGCAGAAATCGAACCATAGCAAGATTCAATGAAAAACTAGTAATTTGTTTTTTCAAAGCTGGTTTTTGTTTCTTTTTTTAGCAGCTCTGCATCCAGCACTGCAGAGCCACTGGCATGTGCCACCTGGGCACCACAGGAGTCAAAATGCTGTGGAAACAGATAATGAAGTTGTCATAATCCTTGTCAGGTATTTTTCTGAATGTAATAGGAAGTGAATCTACAGCAAAGCAGGGGTCACTCCAGCAGCTCTTCCCTCAAGCATGTGCTTTGATCCAACCTGCACACACCTGAAAACAGGGATGTTCAGAGAAAGCGCTGACACAGCCTCAGGACTAAGGACAGGTGAGACGAAGCCACACAGGCTGCACTCTCCCTGAGCAGCCCAACACGCAGCCCTACTTTAACACAGGGTGAGAAAAAAGGAACAGAAAAAGCCAGGCACCAACCAAGCACACATCAAACCACAAGCATCAGTTGGTTCCTAGAGACAGCGTGAAATGGCCTCTCAAGGCACAGCTCTGTCGTGCATTGCTGCCCGGGCACGGATTCTGCCCTGCACTGTGGCAGCGCTGGGACAGCAGAGGGAGGGGCAGGGAGCAACCCCCACCCACCCAGCTTTGGGGAAGAAGAGGTAAGTCTCCTCCTGAAGGCTGGCTTACACATCTCCCACACCTCCCTTTTTCTACCAGTCTGATTTTCACAGGCGGAGAGCAAAATATTTAACGTTTCCAGGAGGAAACGTGCTGTCAGCATTTCAGATTCGGGAGAGCAGCACACAGATGTCTGCCTGCTCCAGCACTGGCTGCCCCACGCTGGCAGGCATCGCCTCCCCCTTTCCCTGAGAGGGACACTTGGGAAGGTACAGCCACCACTCAGTTATTTTTACCCTGGCACTTAAATATCAAATCCCAGCTCCTGTAAACAAACCTGTTTAATTTTGAACTTGTAGATGTTCTTCACGCCAGTTTTACACGTTACTCTAAACTAGGCCATGGAAAGGAGTGGATTCTTTTCTGCAAAGTGTCTACTAAACATTGCTCAATTCTCCCCCAAAACCCAAACCCCCTCCACTGCTCACAGCCCTGTCTGCAGAACAAACCCCAGCGCAGCACTTCTGCAAGGAAAGGTTTGTGATGATCAAAATCACAGGAAAACACTCGGATCCCCTCCACAATTTAAGGAAAAAAGAAAGGCAAAACAAATAGCAAGAGTGATGCAGCAGTAGAGGCTGGAAAGAGGAGCCCCAGAGCTCTACCCTGGGCTTCACCCAGGACTGGCACTGGCCAAACCACAGACTGCAGCAGCCCTGTGTTGGTTCGGCCACCCAGCCCAGGCACTGCTGAGCCACAGCTCACTCACCATCTGCTCCCTCATTAGTTATTTGTTACACACCATGTTCTTAGATATTAAATTACTCAGTGAAGTCGAAAGGGCATTAAATACTTCCCTAATATTAATCAAAGCTGTCAACAATTACGCAATTGTTACGTGCCAGCTACGGAAACACGCCAGGAAGAGGGATGGTGGACCACAAACGAAGGGTGTTTGTCTTCAAATTATGCAATTAATTAACAGAGAGTTCCCCTAAAATGTTGTGAGATAAACACTGCCACAGACTGACCCTATTAGTTAGCACGGGGTTCACTTAAATAAAAATCCCTGCCCTGGACTCCCCTGCCAAGTCCCTTCCCTGGGGCAGGTAGTCTTCCTGTCTTCAGGGAAGGCACAGATCCTCCTCCACCTTCCCTGAGGCCACCACCACCAGAGAAACGAGAGGGAAGGGGAGGAAATAATTTTTCAAAAGCCAAGACTAAGCAGAGAGCAGGAATTCAACGTGACTTTGAAGTACAACTTGACAAACTTCCATTCACACCACCTTCACAGCTTGACTCTGCTGTATCACTCATCTCTGCGGTATCTGACACCCCAGTACACGTGTACTGGGGGTACACTAGCACTGTGTAACAGCACACATCACCTCTGTGCAGCGGCAGGCACCTACGTACACAGCGGTACAGCAGCCGCGGGGGCTGCGGTGGGGCAGGAAGGGTCACTGGCTCCGTGGCTGTCTCCCCTCCCTCCCTCCAACTTGGCAAGCTTCTCTTCGCCTAAATTCAACCCAGGCCAAAACCTAAAGTTACTGCTTGTGAAAACAAGGCCAATGTTTTGGTTCCAGGCAGGAATTTACATCATTTAACTGACCCGTTTTAGACCTCCGTAAGTTCAGCGTCAGAGCACAGGTATTTTGGACACCCAGGAGCACACGTGCTGCTCAGGGGACGCCAGTGGATGCCCAAGAGCTGAAGCAATTCCCGAGTTCCAGCTCCCTACAGTAAGACTGGGAAATTGGACCAAATCCTGAAGCACTACTGTGCTTAAAAGCACTTCAGTAAAGTAACGGTGTGCTGAATTGGCTGTGATTAAGGACTAGCACAACAGTGCTTCCAAACTGTAACAGCAGAGAACTTCCACCAGTAATTAATAAACTCCCAAACATGGCAGCAATGATTAGTAACATACCTCGCCCAAGGGACAGGCAATCGCCATCCCCTAACACCAACCTAGAGACACTCTTTTGGTTTTGACATACTGGGTAAAAATTAAAAACCACAGTGCAAGCAGGAGATAAGCTACTGACAACAGATACAGGTAGAGGAAAACACACCAACGGGTATGAGAGCAGGAGAGGAAACGGGCCATGTTCCGAGATGTTATTTCAAGCGTTCAAGCAGCGAAGGCAAGAGCCCGGCCTTCAGCTCCCACACACCCCCTCTCTCAAAGCCGCTTCCCGAGCTCCTCCGACCCACGGGGCCGGTTTCTGTGCAGCGTCCCACGAAGCCACCGACCCGGGGCTGGAGCCATAAAGCCTGGGCTGAGGGTAAAGTCCTCTCACAACAGTCGTCTTTTCCGACTGCAGCGCTGCGCCGAACTGGAGCTGCAGCAGACCAACTCCAGCACGCACAGAGACAGAACCTTCTTCGATGGTTCTGTGACTTGAGCAAGCTGGTTTATCACCAACACATGGAGATGGATGTTCCTCAGCCCGTGATGTTTTCTGCAACCAGCTTCACGCCGCACTCATGGTTTTCAGCATGGTAAGGCTGACTTCCATGGCGGTGACTGCGGCCTCATCCACCCATGTGCTGCGGGCGAGGAGCGAGCCCATGGGCAGCTGAACCTGTCCTGCTGAAACCGCTCATTTATTTTTTGTCCTGTTGGTCTGCACTTGCAGAAAGCTGCTAGGGACGTGTGCCAGGCAGACAAAGAGAGGGGAAAGGAAGCCAGAAGCAAAACTCCAAGCCCAACACACACTGCATCCCCAAATTAGAACAAACCACAACACCACTCGCTGCAATTGGCAGCCTCCCCTCCGAACGGGCTGCAGTGCTGCTGCTAATTTAATGCTAATGAGCACTGGTCTGCAAGCAGGAGGAAAGACATCCACCAGGCTGTGCAGGTTGAGGAGGGAAGAGACTTCTCTCCATTCTACCCATCTATGCCAGTTTACCAGGACGTGCTGTGGGGTGTCACCACAGAAAGAGGAGGCAGCTGAGCAGAGACTCTCCCCGGCAGCATCACAGTCACACTCAGCCATTTCTCATCTCCTCAAGCTGAGCTACTTGTGTATTTTCAGCAAAGGGGTTCTCAGTTCAGAGGAGTTCTCAACAGTTTTTTCAGAAGAACAGAAAAACATTTCCTTTTCCCCTTCCTCATCAGCAAAACATGTAAATGTTAAAGGGCATAAACACCAAAGTCGCTTGTGGGACCTACTCCCTCTGTTGTCTACCACATCCACAACTTGCCACTGATTTTTAAGCCACATAATTATTTTTTTTTTACTCCATTTTCTTTAGTGGAAAAAATGTTCTGACCTTTTTTAACACAGATTAAATTCCAGACAGACTCTAGGAGGCTCAACCATAGCAAAACAACTACATTATACTTGGGAAGAATAATTTGCTGCGCTGATAGTAGCTTGGCAACGTTCTTAACTATGTTCTTCCTGGTTTATATAATTAAGAGTAAATAAGTGACATGAGGTAGGTAGATTGTCACTGCCATTTTAGCTTGCACTAATTGCTTTATTTCTGCAGTAATAGTGACCAGACACTGGTCGCTGCTGGGGACCGGAATCCAGTTTGCCCTTATTTGGTCTCCAGCATCGAACCTCTGATGGAGAAACCACTACAGCTTCCTCCTCCTTAAGTGTTCTTGGAAACTTCTTGGAAAAAAAATTGTAGAGGTCTAAACTGCTCTTCAAATGTATCTGAACCCATGAGTGATAAATGCAGAGACTAATACTAAGCCTCCAAAACCACGGTGCCTGTGTGCATGGACCACTGCCCAGCTCTTCAGCAGACTGGGCGAGCTTACAAATTCCAGAAAACACTGAGATTCTTTAAATCTCACTGGCAAAGCTGCCATCATCAGTCTGCGTGGCTAGGCTGGATCTGACCATGCAGACCCATCTAAAGGTCAGGTTTGCATATGCAGCCCAAAGATCTCCACTGCCTTAGAAGCACTGTTCAGCCTGCGTCAGGCACCAGCAACCAAACCCCCCACGGTTCCCACGCAACGGCGGCTAATTAAACTGTCCTGAGGATGATTTTCTGAATGAAAAGCCTCTCTTACCACATGGCTGCTTATTAATACTACATTGTTTATCAGTTTAAATAAAACCCCTGCAGCAATGAGTACCCGTGTAATGAGTACCTCAGTACAGCTAATGACGGACGTGTTTTAGCACTGTGAAGTAGAACTGTACCTCTTGAAATGTTTTCAAGGCAGGTTTTAGGGCTTGATAGGAATGTGAATAGCAGTAAACTGATGTTTAAGTTGACAGAATCAACTTGAAATAGAGGGACAATAACGGTTTCATCATTTTTTATAAAGAAATGAAGTTAGTGAAGATGGCACTTAATCCCTCAGCTCAGCCCTTAACACTGCTTCCTGGGACCTGGGGCAGAGCAGGGTAGAAAATGAATTTTGTTTTACAACAAAAATGGCATTTTCTTCTACGTGAAGATTGTAACTGAAGGGATATTCCAAAACGTTCTTAACACTCCAGTGCTGGAGCCTGAAGGGCATCACAGTGAGAGCTTTCAGGCCAGGAGGGTTGAGAACCGACCTGCTGGCAGATCTGACCTCTGCACTGGGGGTTCTCTGAAGTTTTTAAATCCTCCTGAACCTGCAAAACCCCTTTGGCAATTCATCCTGGAATTTCCTTTATGGAAAATAAAAGGTGGCACTAACCCCTAAAGGAAATAGCTCTTACAGTTTAAATTGGTTTTATATGAGCCATTTCAGTATTTATAGGTCAAGCTTGATTACAACCAAAATAGATTATTATACAGCTGTCTTTAAACAACAACAACAAAAACCCCACAGGCAGTCAGACTCCTGCTCCCAGAAGAAGAGATGCTATGTTTAACTCACGAGGAAGGGACACGTCCTACAGCAGTGAGCAAGACAAGCACCACTGGCATCAGCCAGCCCTTCCCCTCCGCCTCATGAGCAGTATTCAAACAGGAACCAAAAACCCTCCTCTGGTTTTTATGTGTCTCAAGTGATAAGATGTACTGCAAGAGGTAAAAATTAATCTCTCCCATGTCCATATGCAAATCTGTTCACCATATAGCCCGGAGACAGTCAGTTGTGCCCTCTGAGCAAGACCTTAGGGCACACCACACTTAATTTGAATCTTAATTGCTGTTACCCACAATTTCTGTGCCTTCCACTTCAGTTGGACACCTTTCAATCACAGCTAAAGCTCCCACTCAACTGTTTTTTTCTGGAGTAAACCTGCAGATACAACATCAGCCACACAAATGCACAGGCAATAAAGCCACTGGTTTTAAAATACATATTCAGGAGCTTCTTTTACCTTTTGCCCACACAGACACAGTTAATACAAACAGGACAATAGAAGTTGTGGCTCTTCAGCTCTGTAAACGTGACCCGGCTTCTCTGACACCTGGCACTGTGTGCTCAGCATGCTCCATGCCTGCTCCAGCTCAACGGGTGTTGAGAACCAACGGTTCATTCCACAGGCAGAGGCTACAAAGTACTGGAATGACAAGACCCACTTCCCTGGAATCACACCACTGAGGAGAGTGCCCTGGAGCATGAAAATATCAGTTTGATCATTTTAAATGAGATCCCCAAGAAAGCTTTATTCTAAATTGGAGTGCATTCTAGTGATCAATATGCCAATCAATTTCACGAAACCAAAGGCATAATAATACTGTAACTGCTATGACTGTATAGGTGATCTGATGAGCTAAAAGCCCTAAATGCATGAATATTTCATGGGAAAGGCTGCCTGAAACCGTTCCAGTCTGTATATTTAATCTTAACGTAATTTTCAACTACAGCCTGTGTTATAAACCAAAGCAGAACTCAACAACTGGCTACATTTATTGTACCTTCACCTGTATTTGTTTCCTAAATCCATCCAGACCTCTGTTCTTCAGGCCCAGTAATGATTACCCAGCACGGTACTAACACAGCAGCTCTCAGGGTAAAGCCAGATGTGCTGGAACAGGGCTACTTACACAAAAAGCAGAATTGCACCAGAAATAACCTTACCCAGTGAACTATGATTTACTTGAAACCATCACGTGGTAGGTGGCATATGAAAAGATATTATTCTGCATGTCAGCTGTGTGTAATGAAAGTTTTCCTCTTCTCAGCAGCCCCTCCCTGCAACTTCAAGTTTATTTGCATTAAAGAATATTACATAAAAAGCAACATAAAAGGCAGTGCAACCAATAGATCCAGCTGAACCGCCTCTCCCAGAGGCTCGGGGCTTGCCAAAGTAAGGGTCCACGTCCAACTAACGTGTTAAGAATGTGAGAGATGCCTGAATTCAGAAATTATTCACTTGGACAAGAGCTAATAGGCATCTTGGAGAAACACGGAGCGCTCCCAACTGCAGCCAGAGCCGCCAATGCTGGGATCTGTTACAGACCACGTCTCACAGGTGTGAGTTCACACACCATACCCTGACCTACACATGACCAACTCAGATCCTTCCGGTTTTAGAACACAACGTCGTTGGGTCCAACGGACACTTAACGAAAGCCCCAGACATCCCAGCACCGACTCTGCCACTCTCAGCACTCAAAGCCAAACACAAGTGCCTCTTCCCCTGTGCTGCTCCAGCAAGCAGTGGTTACTCAATGCAGCCGACCCACAATGCTGCTGCGTGCCACTAGTTACAGCACATTTCCAGAAAAGCAGAGGTTTTGCAGTAACTTTTGACAGGGCCACAATTCCCCATTACAGAACTGCTCCTCCTCCTCCTTACGTAAGCAGCAGGGCAGCATATCTATCTCTCTGCCTGCCTCGTTGAAGCGATTAGCAAAGACCTGTTTCAGCTGTAACACAGCCCCTGCCACGGACTTATCCGGACCTCTTGCTTCAGTGCCCTAGATGGATTGAAATACTTTCCATCTTATCAATATTCAAAATAACCAACAACCCACAATGACTCAGGCCACCTGCTCAGCAGGACTGCTGCTGCCCAGCACACTGTATTTTCAGTCAAACGAAGTGAAAAGGGTGGAAAGCCAAGCCAGCCACCTGCGCCTGTGGGCCGTGAGCAGCCCCAGAGCTTCCTTTTTCAGCCTGTCCCATGTTACCCACTTCTTCCTGGTTATAAAAGCCCCACGGAGGATCAGACTTTCCTCCCTGGTCAAGGATTTTGTTCATCATATGAGAACAAGCAGCAGCTTTCATAGCACACCGAGGGCTGGGTTTGTCAGCATCTGGATTTCCCAATCCAAAGAGTTCACTATGCGCTTTCAGGCGGGTTCGCATCCAGCCGCTGCAGCCACACCAGGAGGTGCCTGTTCAGGTATAGCCGGTATTTCCCAACAGCCAGCACCCAATACCTGCTGGACCACTGGCAGCAGAGCAGTAACACACATCAAAACATCCTCTTCATGTGGCCACATTCCCACTCAGGCAGAGCTGCCCTACCTGCTGCAGCTCACAGCACGGGCAGGGCCCTTCCTCACACACTGTGGGCTCTGGTCATAGGAGAAGCAGAAACAACGCAGCTTTACCCTCACCTCTGACTGGATGTGCTGGCTCCTGCAGCACTGTGAGGGCAATCTGCAAACACAGAAGTTATAAACCCCAAAATAATGGCAATCAAAGTTCAGGAAGTTTCCCCGTGACTTCCCACACACACCTCAGAGGATCTTCCCACAGCACATGAAGGCAACTGGAGTTTAAACACACCATTTCTGATTAGGAATGTAACACTCCGTGCCTCCTTTCTTGAGCAACACCCATCTTCCCACAGCCTCTTCATTTTAATAGCATTAAATGAACTACTTTAGACAGCCCTAATTATTGCAGTATTTGCAAGGGAAGAAGTCATCTCTCAGTAACTACTTTCCATCCTGTTCAGGGCTTTAGAGATAAAAACTTGCTTCATACCAAACCTGGGACTGAAACGGCATCAACACAGGACTGTTTTCTAGAGACTTCATCAGGAGGAACATCTGGTGAAAATTCCCCTGTTTATGCAGCATCACACTACAGAGTTCAAACCCTGAATTTGTTTTCTGGTCCCTGAGAGATCCAACCCTGAACAAACTGACTCCCTGCAGAGGCAGCTCCATCCTCTAACAGTGGGGACTGACCTGGAAGCCCACAGTCTGGGACACAAATACAGGCAGTGAAACACTCTGGAGCAGAACCGCTCAACAAGCCAAGACCTGGACACAACCACCTCACACCAAGTAACTCACAACACAGACCTGTCTCAAACACAAATCAGAACTAAATTTGGGCTGGGCTGTCAAAGAATATTTCAGTAAGTTGTCATTCCTGCAGGGACTTTCCCCAGTGGCACCAAACTTTCAGGAAAGCAAGCTAAAGGCAAGACTGAAATGCAGAATCGATGTCATCTGGCTCGGTACTATTTTTGCAACATGTAATTTGTGAGTTTATATGCAGGTCAATCAAAGGTTATTTCTATTTCAACATCTTTATATAAAAAGATACCTCATTAGGTAATTTTTTTATATATCCTTCTTGCTCAGAAGCTATTAATCAAAGTGTATCTTCACAGTTACTTTAATCCTTTCCCTGCCAGTATATTATTTCCACAGTTCTTCATTTAACCAACACATGATTTTTTCATTCCAGTCTCAGTGTTGGAGACACTGAACTCCATCAGTCAACCTCCTGCTCAGCTCCTACTTAGCTCTTGCTTCCAGAGCTCTGATCTCACCATACAACTGCAGAGGGTGAACAACCTACTACTGCTTGTGACCACGTGGCTTTAAGAGTCAACCATCCTGGGAAGGGTGTACCTCCTTGGACCAACTACTGCAGCTTACTGCTTGAAAGCTGGAGGGGGGCTGGGAGGCAGAAATCCTTCCCTGGGAGGGGGAAGGCCCTGGCACAGGGTGCCCAGAGAAGCTGGGGCTGCCCCAGGATCCCTGGCAGGCCTCAAGGTCAGGTCCTCCTTTACCCTTCTGCTACAGTACAACCCCAGAAGCCTGTTTGAGAGGTGAACTTTTTACAGCACTATTTTATAACCAGAGAGCAGACTAGGAACCCAAATAACTTCCAATCTTGGCTGCCACCGGACTTCACTACGGCAGCACATAAAACAAAACCCCTTATACAAGTTTTAGCACCTGAACAAGGCAGATGGGAGCAAAGATGATAGATGAGCAAGATTCACTTTTCTTCCCAACTTTCTAAGATCTGAACTTATCTCAGCCATTAGCTGTCATGTTCCCAGGATCAGAAGCTTCTGCAAAGCTTCTGTGTGAACACAGATACCTGAGTAAAAATGTGACCTGGGATTTATGAGCATCCCTTTAAGATGATGCTGTCATTAAAATTCTGATTAATTTCCTATTACCTATTAAATAAAAAAGTAAAAGCAAATCAACAACTGCTTCAGAGCTCAGCCTACAAGGAATACAAGGTGCACTCTAACCCCCATCCCCACTACCTCTCTTTAAAACACAACAAAGCAAACCCCAAACCAAAGCCCTCCTCAAATCAGGGCCAGAAAGGAAAAAGTTCAAACACAACCCAGGATTCAGCCAAGTTTTGAAAGTTACCTCTCCCTTGGATCTGCTTCTGCAGAATTCAACACACAAAGCTACCCAAAGCCCTTGATGTTTCATATTCATCTGGCTCATCAGAAATTAGAAGAAGGTGACAAAACAGGAGGTCTCCTGTATTACCACAGCCAGAGCGAGCGCAGCAGCACTCTGCTGAACTGACTTCAACAGGGCTGGAAGTAACACCAGACCATGGGGAATTCTGCATTTCAGACAGCCACAAATGAAAAATACTTCAAATACAAAGAGCACAGACTTTAACTTTATGTACGTTCAAGAGAGTCACTTCCTTTCCCCTAGAGTAAACAGTAACATGATGTTCCCAGGACATCAGGATTCCTCTTTAAATTGATTTTTTTAAACTCTCCACAAAGCTGCACACAGGCAATCTGTTCTCTCACTACCAAGTTCACTGTGCCACCAAGCACGCTGTGCCTGTGCACACTGCAGGAATAAACACTTGTTTGTGCTTTACAGCAGCGTTTTGAGCTGCTCACACTAAGACTGTGATTCAACCTGCAGTTAATACCTTTACATTAGAGTATGTCCACGTGTTACACTCCTGCTCACTGCATGTCAGTTCTGAGTCCTCAGACTGGATGGACAGCCATGAAAGGGATCACCAAGAGTCTGTGTAGTTGCGGCTTATGGCTGCAAATATAAACTGTTTCCATGAACCATGTACACATCAGTCTCCAAATAAAAGCATTAATGTGTCACTGGATTGAGACCGGGCTGGTAATTTACTCCGTTTGGCACTCAGTCCTCTTCAATCAGCAAAGCTACTTACCCCTAAAAACAGCCACAACAGAGCTGAGACACGTGATGACAGACAGACGCTGCTCTCAGCTTCCTTTGAGCTCTGGTGTCCACCAGCACCGGCTGGGCCTGTTCAACCCATCAGTGTCCCTTGCGCACCGCACACAGTCCCTTGGCCAGAGCTACTACACCCTCCCGGACACACTCTGCTTCCTTTACAAAGGCCGTAAGGAATCTCTGCTTTTAAGAAAGCGTAACTCACTTTTCTGAGGGTGGTGGTAGCCCGGCAGACACACGCTCTGCTCCACTGCTCCCGGGGCGTAGAGAACACTGCGCATGAAAACAGAGTATTTTTAGCAGCTGTGGATGTGAGCGCAGCACTTCCTGCCGACTCCACCTTGAAGAACCACAGACCTATTCCCATTCCCACTTCCAAACCCGGGATTTCACAACTACTGCCCCGCGCAACAGAGAGGAGGAAGAGACGATCTGCTGAGAGCAGCAAGTGCAATTCCCCCCTTCCTAACGCAGCACTACAAACTTTGTTGAAGGATGTTTCGGGCCCCCACGCCAATGGATCGGTGGCATTTTTCCTGTCACAACGCTGAACAGAACATTCAATGTTTTTATTTATTACACTGGTCTTTTCCATGGCAACAGGATGTGAACATGGCATTCCCAGAGTAATGAAGTCACTGCAGCAATGTGAGAGTGATGTCAGAATAATCAGACAGCATGGGACACAGTGAACTACATGGCTTCTCTGAACTTCAGAAGTTGCAGATGGGGACAAGAGTGCCCCAGCTAAAATTTCCTGTGAGGTTGCCTCATTTCAGATAACTTCTCATTAAAGACCCAGACCTTTGACTGCAAAGGCTCTACTTTCTGTTTCGCCATAGCTTCCTCCCTAACAGCCGAAAAGCCTCCTGCATTCCCGCACTGAAACCCTTTCAGCAGCCGAGGGACCTGCAAGCACCAGCCAGAGGTAACGGCACGCTGCTTCCACAAGGGCAAGACAGGATGGAGATCACAAGAGCGAACACTGTGCAGCAGACAGGCACTCTCAATTTAACTCTTCAAATAAGCCAGTCTCTTTTTACGTGGAGCAATATGACTAGTCAGGGTTACAAAGGCAACAGGAATTATGCAGTGCTGATACAATACTCCAAGGCAAACAGACGTTTTCAAGTCAAACAACTATTTTAGGAAGTATTATCTCCCCTGTCAAGCTACTGAAAGGGAAAAAAAATAGTTTTCATGCATTGCCCTTCCTGTTTGCAACTCTTTCCAAGCAGTGAGCAAAGCAAAACCAAGCGCCGGTTCCGTTCTACGTGGGTCGGTATTGACTCGGCCTGTCCAAACCCTCCCACTGAGCAAGCTTCAGAGAAGCCCTGGCCCTGAAACCATCCTCTACTGTACCTCGAATACCCTAAGCGAAGACACTAGTTTACAAGAAGTATCTAAACGCCAAAGTTTCTTTCCACAGATAACAGTTTCTCCTCGAATTGTCTCTTCTAAGCGACTGAAGGAAGCACAAGGACCGTCTCAGAGCTGGTGGAGGACGCGGCTGGACCGGCGCGTTGCTCTGCTCGGCTCCTGCCGGCCCCCGCCCGGCTCATCCCACCCGCCAGCCTGCCCCAACCTCCTGCCCAGCGCCCGGCCGCCCCCGGGCAGAGGGGAAGCGGTTGGCCGGCACTGGGCCGCCCTCGCCCCGCCGCCCGCCCGGCCC
>VZTU01030382.1:281815-309642 GCA_013400835.1 Zapornia atra
CCCCTCCCCGGAGCTGCCGGCATCTCCGCGCCTTCACCGCTTAAAAAGCGCTTCCCCGAGCGCAGCGCTCGGTAGCGGAGCGGTGCCGTTAGGAGCGGTACATGAGACAGCGCCAAGAAACGCAGCAACCGAGGAAAGGCAGAGAGGGAGCAGCACAAGCATCCCGACGGCGGGGTGGTGTCACCTGGGGTTCGGGAGCACAACTGCCATGCAGAAACCAGGTCAGGAGTTCAGAGTCCCTGCGCGGGGTCCTGTGATCGGTGCAATTGCTTCCTTAGTGCTAACAGAAAATAACGTGCTCAGGAAAAGGCTAGTGTCAGCAGTTGGTACATTGCAGTAATGTTTTCAGCTTTTTTTTTTCTGGTTAAAACCCCAGAAAGGCCCCATGAAGAGCTGTAATGACTCGAATGGCTTGAACACCCGGCTCTCCACAAGCATCACTTCAAACACAGAGGAATGTCTCATCTTCATAACCACAGCGTCACCTCCGTACCTAACCAGGGACAGGGCAAGGACCACAGCCACCAGCCCAGCTCATCACCAGGCTCCAGCCAAAGCACTCAAGGCAGCAGCTTTGCTCCTCAGCAGGTAGTGTGCCAGGTGCCCTCTCACTGCAAAACCTCAGGACACGAGCAGGGGGTCGCTGAAGTCTGAGGCTAGAGTAACAGCTTTGCATTCATGCTGCCTGTCATCCAGAACTCGGATAAAAGTGTTAAATAGCATAGTACTCCTCTGGCTTTACAGGTGAGGAAACTAAGACAAAGAGATGTAAGGCCTTATCTGAAATCCCCAGCAAGTGAGCGGCCCGGAGCTGAACAGAACTCGAGTCCCCACTTTTATCCTCCACTCTAATGAGGAGCAAACCCACACTGCTCTGTTCTCCCACCCACGGGCTCTGCACAGGCAGCAGGCACAGCGCAGACTCTGCTTCCGGGTGCAGCTCAGAGCTGCCAGCGCTGAGCCATAAATCCCCGTTCTTTACAGCTCCAGTCCTAGCCAGGTACCTCCTTCCCCCGGGGACCACTGTGCTGGTGAGTCACTGGTTCTCCCTTTGTATAGCTGGAGGCAGGGTAGTCTCAGCAGAGGGATTTCCACATTTCCCTTCTCCCCAGGACTCAGCCTCGCCATCCTCAGCAGCAGGGCTCAGTTGCTCTTCTTGCAGTGGGGCGGTTGGTGTGTCAAGATCATCTGCCTGCAAGGATGCTTAATGCTGGTGATGGAGCAACCTGTTTCCTCCAAATACAAACGTTACCATGAAACATGGGAACTTCAGAAGTTACTAGCTGTATGTTAGAAACACGGGGCTGAGGCTGGAAAACATGCAGGGACAAAATACCAGCAATAAGTTCGGTTTTAGAAGGTGTGAAGTCAATAAGAGAAAGTTCTTGAGGACAGAAACAGCACAAGGAGACTGCTGTCCTTTAAGAGGCTCAGTATACATAGAAATATGAGCAGTCTGTGAGGCTTTACCCAAAGTTTCCTTCAAAATTGAAGGTTTCAAACTCTGCCCTGAATATTGAGGCATCTGTGGTTTTTCCCACTCAGCACTACTGACTAAAGAACATCACTGTATCCAATAAAAAAAACACTTATCTATGTCATGGTTTGTGGACCACCTTCAAGTTTGCAAACAATAAGGGTCCGGGCAGGCTCAGGGCCTGACTCAGCAGGACAAAGCGCCTGTTTGGGGCCAGTTCTGGGAAGGTTGGCTGCTGTCAGCCTGCTGCAGGTTCCAACGGAAGCTGATAACGTTTCTTGCTGAGTCAGCCTTTGCAAGTACATGAAATTAGATCCGGCTGAGTGTGAGCCTGGTTATGGACTGACTGGAGGAGAAGAGGGCTCCAAGTTCAGGTGCAGCCAGAGGGACCTTTCCTACTGAGTCCAACAGGGCATAAGCCTGGATCACCGTTCCTCCCAGCCCCTCATGCTGCCTTTCCCCTTCAGCAGGAGGGACACGGCCCCACAGGCAGGCTGCTGGTGCTGGAGCTGCTTCACCCTGGTACCTTCCCTCTCCTGCAGTGGGGGATTGATTGCCCTTCAGCCGGTTCCATCTGCCATTGGGGGTTACATCCTGGGTCCACACCCCTCTCCCTCGGTGCATTTTCCATTTTATAACAAATCCTGTCAGTTCAGGGACATCAACAAGCTTACAGATGTCACCACTTACACCTGCTTTGAGGGGGTAAATCCCACTGACATCCCCAAACAGTGGGTTCCTATTCCACACCTCGGCAACACCACAGGGTTATCAAGGCAGAGAGGTCATAATCCTGACATCCTGTCACATGCAGGATACAACCAGTGCTGTCCTGGACACAGCCCGAGATACCCAGGAGCCCCAAACATCACAGTTTTATTTAAACAACTGTAATTTATCACAACCCTTCTATTTATACATAACATGAGGTGCCACAAGAATGCCCTTTCTGAACCCTCCCGTCTAAATCCATTGACCCAGTTAAATTACACCAGCAATTCACAGCCACTCCCTGGTGTGGGGCAGCAGAGAAAGGGAAAACACCATCATCCCCAGCACCTGCAGTGGAGCAATTCCTCCCCCAGCTGTGCAGCCGAGCTGCAGGGGCTGCACCAACACTTATGCAGACAAACGAAAAGGAATCCTAATCCCCCAGGACTCTCCTTATTCTGAAATAAGAACTGCCCAGTTGGATAAATTATCCCAAGTTCAGCTGATGTAAATATCCAGCTACTGCCCGTTGGCTGATTTAATGAAATCCAGAAACAATTTGCAGTTGCATAATGAGCTGGGATTCCTGGCTGATAGAATCACAGGACTAGAGAGCAGGAGTCAGCTCAGTAACACACATCAAGAGCGTGTTCAAATGGAAGGGTATGTGACACTGCACAGGCTAATAACACATTGCCATTATTGCTCCAGCCATTAAAAGCAAAGCTGCTGACTGCTCCAAGGTCGTGTTGCAACTGTCTAAACTTAAACTGCAGCGAGCTGCTGGAGTGAGCTGGGGCTGCCCCGGGATCCCTAGCAGGGTTCAAGGCTGGGTTGGATGGGGCTTTGGGTACCCTGGGCTAGGGAGCAGGGGGGGTCCCTGCCCCAGCAGGAGGGCACTGGGTGGTCTGCAGGACTTTCCAACCCCATTCTATGAATCATCCGGGGGGAAATGCTCATTACCCAGAGCTCCACACAACAAAAGAAGTGCAAGCATTTTCTTTACAGGTGAGATTTCAGAGCATTGTTAGGGATAATGACTTGCCACATTACTAACAGAGCATACCCACCTCACTGGCACTGCACTGACAGCCGCTGATAAGAGCTGCAGGGGTCACTGAGCTCCATCTTCAGCCCTGCAGCACCCTGATGCCGAGCTCCAGAGGGTGCAGTGTCCTTGCCAGGGATCAGACCTTAAAGGATCACTTAACACACACCAGCATCTGACAAGTTCTGTGGCAGCAGACACACTCCAAGGTCCTGAGCCTCTTCCCAGGCAGACAGGGCCAGACTGACTCCTGCTGAAAACACCATGCCTCCTCAGACAGCAGCAGACCTACTTTTTCCATGCCCACTGTCTGGCTGGGCAAAGCTACCAGGTAATTAGGTAGATGAGCTGAGAGGTGTGGGAGCAGGTAAGAGAGGGCTGGTCCAAGGGCAGCGCTCCACAAAAGGTCTAGCAGGTTTCCAGAGGGAAAACCTGGGCTGGCTTTTCCATGAGCTGCAACCTTGGGGTTCCCTCCCTCCCTCCCATCCATCCATCCATCCATCCGTCCCCAGACCAGCAGCACAGCCAGCCAAGGGAGGTAAAGGGCTGCTGGATGGGGTTTATACAGACATCAGTAAGTTAATAATGAACTCACCTGTACCTGGATAAGAGATGTGTGTTTCCAATTAGTGCTGCTCTGCTGTCCTAAGTGGACTTAATCATCCCATAGCCTCGGAGAGCCTCTGGCGCTCCTGTAATCCCTTACTCCTGCTTTCAGGTGTTCACAGGAGCTTTTCTTCAACCAGCTGTTTCAGGAGAGCTTCTGTCTCAGCTCTTTTTATTAGTAGCTCTACTATAATTACGATTACAATAACACTTATGATAGCACTCTTCATTTTCTGATTGCTTCCTGAAAGTGTGCTAAGAATACTGGCTTAATGCTTCTCGCTGGGGGAAGAGGAGGTATTTCCCTACAGAGGGGCTGTTACTTTATGTTAGCAGTAGAGCAAACACCGAGTAAGAGGGAGCACGAGGCACTTGTGTCTGCACACAGCCTGTGCTGAACAGCAGCAGGAGTGCGTGGCCCTTTTGGGCAGGAGCAGGGCACCCCAGACCCCAGCACGGAGTCCCTTCTGGAACCCTCCTGCCTCCTCAGCACATCACGAGTCATTTCTGCTCTGGGTATGACTCAGTTGATGGGAAACTTTGCCTGAGTGAGAGCTGGGTGTCTCGCTTGCGTTTTGAGACCCCTCCTGAGGTTTCTCCCCACACAGATGGGTGCTGCTGCTGGCCTGGGCTGGGTCACGCCGTGGGGCCTGGACACACGTGGCAGCACACGCTGACCAGCCTTTCTGCAGCGAAAGGAGCCAGTTACAGCACGGAGAGTGCCCAACGCCCCATCACGTCTGTCACACGTCTGCACCACAGGCAGAAACGTGGCTCCATTGCACCCCAGAAACATTTGGGGGGTGGGGGGCTTCAACACGTCCCTCTGCTGCCCTTTGGAGAGTGAGTGTTTGCACAGACAGCAGCAGATGTTGTTGGAAATAGCTGGTCTCCCAGCCAGTGTTTAGCAGTGGAAATGAGCAAAGCTACAACAGTTGCAGAGGATGAACATGGCAGATGGGTGTGCGGGAGGAGCAGGCCAGCCTGCGCCACGGCACCGAGCGGACTCCCTGCTATCTGCCCGCACAGATTGCAGCACCCAGGGGCTGCAGCAGCCCCCCCCGGCACTCAGCACCAGCAGAAATGTGCTCTTAGTGCTGTGGAGGTTTCACCTGCCCCTTCCTTGTATCAAAAATAGTGTTTGTATCAGAGCCAGTGTGGCCAGTAGGTCTGGGAGGTGGTTGTGCCCCTGTGCTCGGCATTGGTGAGGCCGCACCATGAGTGCTGGGTCCAGTTCTGGGCTCCTCACTGTAAGAAGGACATATGCTGACCTGACAGGAGGGTGCAGAGAGGTGGGCGATGGTCTTTTCAGCCAGGGGACAGGAGATGGGACAAGGGGCAATGGGCTCAAGCTGTGCCAGGGCAGGGTCAGCTCAGATGTGGGGGAAATGTTCTTCCCTGGCAGAGTTGTGGGGCTGTGGCCCAGGCTGCCCAGGGAGGGGGCTGAGTCCCCACCCCTGGGTGTGTTTAACAGACAGGGAGATGAGGTGCTCAGGGATCTGGGCCAGCACAGGACAGGGACGGTTGGACTCGATGAACAGACTGAGGCCAGTTCTTAGAGTTACCTTAATAATGGGAAACTCCACTTGTATTTCCAGAGTTCCAGAAACCGCAGAGCTATCAGGCCATTGAATCGCTTGTTTCACTGCCTGCGCTGTGCCTTGCGGTGAGGTGCCGCATTCCAGCCTGACAGGTTCTCACTGATGGCTCCTGTCACCACCGCAGAGCTGCCAGGGCCCGTCCCGGGAGCAGCCAGGGCTCCCCGGCCCTGCCAACTGCTCCTTCCCTTCACTCATCTGCTCAGCTCCACACCCACCACCCCTCCACAGGGTCAGCGTGGGGTGGCTCAGTGCAGGCCCCAGACCCTCCACACTGGCCCTGTGCTTGGATCCTGCCCAACTGCTGGCCTGTATGCCCACCTGTATGCCTATATGCCTGTCTGTATGCCCGCCTGTATGCCCACCCTTCTGCCTGCCCATCCACCTTTGAGGCTGCAGCTCAAGGTGGCCATAAATCACAGTGGCTTTGCTATTCCAGGAGCCAGTTACAGTGTTTGCCCTGGGTATCCCAGTAACCTGAACTGCTGAGACTTACGCTCGTTGGGTGTTATCTGCCATGGACCCTTGGCCACGCTGGTGGTAACAGGGCTGCCCTGAAGATCCTTCCTGCTGTAATGACTGCAGAGCAGGGCACGAGGCCACGCTGATGCCAGGCAGGCAGTGGGGGGACAGGAATTCCTCCACAAATTAAACTTCCACAGGATAAGGAAGTCAAACACCCGCTGATATGCAGCAAACACCTTCATGGAGGGGCAGCGCTTGGCAGTGGGTCTGTCTGCTCTGGGCACAGCTCTTCTCCTCGCTCGGCCCTGCAGCTGAGCTCGGAGTTTTGGGGACAGGGACTGGCTCAGGAGATGTGGCAGCAGCCATCCCTCCTGGAGGTGCCATGTGCTCAGGGCTGGGGTGATGCATGCCCCGCACTGCCTGGACTCCAGCCTGACCACTAATAACGCTGGCTTAATCCATCTGTCTTTCTGTCTATCCATCTATCTATCTGTCTGTCTGTCTACCTATCTCCAAGCAGGTGCCCTCTCCATCTGTGACCCCTGAAAGCCGTGGGCTCCCCCCGCTCCATCCTGGCACGGAAACCTCGAGCACGTGTGACTTGCATTTCCCATCTGCCAAACCAGCAAACCCCAGTCAGCAGTTTCACCCACCCGCCCCACGTGTCGGCAGCGGGACGGAAATGGAGCCGAGGAGCTGGGAACACTAACGCTCACTTGCTGAGCTTCCACACATGCACAGCCTGAGCTGCTTCTTCAGCAAAACCAGCAATGGCTGTGCCATCCCACCTCCCACAAACAGCCACCTCAACACCTCCCGGCTCCTTCTGGGGCTCACAAAATAGGCACTAGATCTTATTTTCAGGCCATTGACAGGCCTTGTGTTGGTATTTAGCCAGTGGTGTGTTCAGGTTAAACCCCTTCCACTGTAGAGTGTGCTGCAATTCTTCCAACACTCACCTATCTTACAGGCAAACTCCAGTTACAGCACCGCGAGATCCGAAACCAGGTATTGAGGCAAGTGGTTCAGAGCAATCTGTTTCCCCCCCTGAATCAGGGCAGCAAGCCTGGCAATGGGTACCATCAGGAAAGCTGTCTTCCCCACAGCGAGGGACTGGTGTGTGTTTTGCTGCAGACAGCAAAGAAAACTAAATCTGGGGGTTTTCCCCCCAGGGAAGCAAATAGCATCCCTGAGTTAACCATAGAACAAAAGAGGGCTCAATTTCTGCCAAACAGCATGGAAAGGGCTGGATCCAAATATCCCTAAATTAAAAATAAAAAGGTGTAAACAGTGCTTCCTTCCTCCAGAGCCGCCCTGGTAAACCTGGGCCCTGACAGCCTCCCGCTCATCTTCCTGTTTGCGGAGGCTGGGCCGGCACAGAGCCGAGCTCCAGGGGAGGCTCTGGGCACCGTGTCCCCTCTCAGGTCTGCTTCTCCGGAAAACAACTTGCTTTCAGTAGCATCTCTGATCAAATAAGAACCAAAAGGCTTTCCTTCTTTCCTTCCTGCCTCCCCTTGTGCCTTCTCTGCTCCCGGATGCACCGACACGGTGTGTGGCCAGGCAGGACAGCGTCCCCCCAAACTGACAGACCAACAAGTGAGTGCTGCTGCAGGAGCCTGCATGGGGCATGGGGAGGGGGCTTGGGGACACTGAGAACACCAGCCTGTGACACCCCATCCAGGGACCATGGGGTTTCATGTGTTCATTTCCCTGTGAATGACTGCTCCCCAGGAAAAGTCTCTGCTCCCCCTCCGAGGGGATTAGTGCAGCCACAGGACCAAATCCCGCTGTTCATTACACCCTGTAAAGCTGGAGTAAATCCTTTTAAGCCATTGGGGCCACTCTGGGCTTACCCAGACATAAACGGCCAGGCTATAAATAAGACCTGGGTTTGATTAGAGATCTGAAGGTGGGAAAAAGGGAGGGGGTTGAGTCATCTGCAGAGAAATGATTTGCCGGTGGTCGAATATGAGAGCTGGGAAGAGAGCTCAAGGCCCAGCTCCAGCATTTCACCCCGTCCCACCTCCCCCAGCCTTGCCACACTCAGATGCAGAATTACCAGCAGGATGAACCCTCCCAACAGCGTCCCCGTGTCAGCGAGGCGACTTGTATAAACACTGCGGCCCCGGCGCCCCTCTCATCTCCATGCCACTTTTATGGAATTTTGAAGCAGTTGCTAATGAAGAGTGGGGATGGGAAGCTCTGTGCTGTGCCAAGAGCCCTTGGTGGGTGTGTGGCACACATCGAGCTCGGGCAGGAGCCCGTTTACTGCTGCTTGCCAGCACCTGCTCACAGCCACGGCTCCGAATCCTTCTGGCCCCTAACTGGTGGGGAAGTGGCGTGACAAGGGTCACTGCCATCCCCGGGTCCCTACGGGAAAGGAGCAGCCTCGGGCAGGGAGAGGTAGATAGCCAGGGGGAGCACAGCTCCCATGGGCTGTGGAAGGTCATCACCGTGCAGGTGAGATCCGGCATCGAGCGGGGCCCTGTGCCGGGTGCTCTGCCTTGACTGCGGCTTCACCTGCTCTGTGCTGCACCCAAAGAAACCATAAAAGCTCCACTCCAAGGGGACTGAGTCTGAATCACACAGACACCGTTGGGCCAAACCCCATCCCTGTGCTCCTGCCCTGTCTGTACTCAGCAGTTCGAAGGCCTGACAGCCGGGAGCTGCCTCAGTGCTGCAGCCACCGTGTCCCTGTGGCCTGGCCAGCGAACCCCCGGAGCAAACCCACCGAGCTGTACTGGTCTGACAGCCCCAGCTCCCTCCCACACAGGCACTGTGCTCCCCAACGAGCTCAGCCAGAAGAGCAGACACCCCACACACACTCGCTCCCGGGTTTCGGGAGGTTTAGGATCCAAAGCCACATAATCCAGCTGAGCTGTTGCACCGGTTCCTGCTGCTTCCCGAGTGCAGGATTGGGCCCTGGAGCAGCATCTCCCCTGCCCAGGAGCAGGGCCGCGGGTAGCCGTGCCCGGGGAGCAGCCGAGCAGCACGGCCCCGAGCAGGGATGCCATCCCCATACATGGAGCCGGCTGCTGCGGGGGAGCCTCACCGGCCCCGGGACATAAAAGGAGCGAAGTTCTTCCCACAACGGGGCAGGAGCTGGCAGCCAGCACGGGAGAGAGAGGCACAACCCCACTGGGCAGAAAGGGGGGAGCTCTCCAGGCCTGATCCTCCACTGACAATCTGCTTTTGGCAGCAGTTGAAGTCATCTCTGGAACAAAATCCGGATTCTAAGGACAGTGAACTTTGCCTTTCAGCAGAGCCACATGTGCACAGGGGGGTCTTCTCCAGCTGTGAGAAATACCAGCAGCGTTCCTTGACATCGCTGTGCCTCTGCAGCCACATCCAGGTGAACTGATGCCCACATGGGAAGTTTCAGGAGGAAACCAAAAGGACCCTGCTCCTGCCCAGCCCTTCCCAGCTCACAGGGCACTCTGTCAATGCCAGATCGACCCTCCTCTTTCCATGAAAGGGGAAACTGAGGCACAGAGCAGTGACAGGCTCACATCCACCAGCCCGTGATCCCTCCCTGTTAACCCAGATGTGACCCTGCTTCACATTCATATCCTCTCCCTGCTTTGCTTCCACTTCCCTTCCACGCAGGGAAGCGCCAGGACAGCTCTCACCCCTCATGTCCCCTGGGTTGTAGACTGCTGGGCATTTTCCTTTCAGGTAAGGGGGCTGCCTGCAAGGGGGATGCCTTTTTCTCCCTGCCAGTGTTTTCCAGCCCCACCAGAGCAAAGGCAGCCAGTGCAGTTGTTGACTCACGTGCTCCATCGTCCTTGGGTGATGTCACTCTGACATTGTGGCTGTGTCACTCAGGAATAATTTTTTTCTAGAAAATCTGTTCTGCTCTGCTCCACCCCACCATGAAAAGGGAATCTGTGCTCAGAGCCCAGCGGAGATTGCAGATAGACCATTCCCTTCCTGATCCTTATCTCTCCAGGATGTAGGAGGATCCCTGGGGAATGGCTGGAAGCCTTTCGCTGGAATCATCCAAGAAGCAGAGCGAGCTGACTGCGGCCTTTAAATGGCAAATCCATCAAGTGCTTGGGGACCAGGATCCCAAATGCTGTTGAACCCCATGGAACTCCATCATCCCTGGGCTCGGCCGCATGGGAGCTGCCCCGAGCTGCTCCTCGAGCCGCCGTGTCCGTGGGCTCTGCTGTGTCAGCTCAGTAACACGATCTAAAAACACGCCTGCGAATCCCAATCTAACCCAGAGCCAGACATTTCTGGCTCACAAACTCACTCCAGCTGCAGCAGAGTTTACCTTGGGCTGCGAGCACTTCGGAGCCCCCCCAGCTCCAGGAGCCCTGCACCCTGGGGCAGGCAGAGCAGGGGACAGGCTGGGTGCCACACAGCAGGACTGGGAGTGAAAGGAGGTGGGGGACAGAGAATCATCATTTGTCCAGAGCAGGGGACTGGGATGTCAGACAGCCCTTCTGCCTTTGCTCGATGGCTGATGCCCACCTAGGAGGAATGAAAAAACAAACCCCAGCCCCCTGGGCAGCCGAGGATCCTTCTCACTGCCAGCCCCTCCTGCTGCAGCTTTATCAGCTGCGGGAAGGGCACAGGCTCGTCCTCCTCCGTTGGTGACACAGGAGTCGCAGCAGCCCGGCAACCTGGTTCTTTCATATTTAGGACAGGAAACAGATGCTGCCTGGAGGAGGAAGCATCTGAAGAAAATAAGTGCACCTTGTGCCTTCCCCAGCAGGACCCCCGGGGGGGACGGGGGGGGCTGCTGGGTGGAAACACCCCGATTTGGCCCCAGTGGGGGCAGGTGCAGCTCAGCTGGGTTCAATGGCATCGCCCTCGGCTGCACCAGCAGAGATGGGGCCCCAAAGGGCTTTTTTTCCCTCGGGTCTTTTATTTCTCCATGGAATTGTGGGGCCCTGAGGCAGGAAGCACAGGTTAGTCCTGTGCTGGCTGGGGAGGTGATGGACCCTCCTCTTGCAGTGACGCTGCAAACAAGGTGATGAAGCATTTCTCACTTTACCTACTGCCCGGGAAGCACGAGCTGGGGGTACCACACAGTCTGGGTGGGAAGCAGGACCCTTCCCCCTGCTCAGCAGCAGTTTCCAGCCGGGTCACAGCCCTGCACAGGCAGGTGGGTGTGGGTCCGCTGCACACAGGCATTTTCCCAGACACAGCTCCAGTCCACAGCTGCAGAAAGGACAGACCAAAAGGAACCCATGAGCCTGTGCCCTGTAGGACCAGCAGCACTGTGAGCATCCCTACACAGCTCCCAGGGGAGAGCACCTGCCTTCTAGGAAAAAGCCACTGGAAAGCAAAGGCTGTTCAGTTTTACAGGCTGGTGCCAAGGAAGCCCTGCACAAAGGCTGCTCCCTTCCCTTCCATCCCAAAGCATTTTCCCCCAAAGTATTTTCGGGCCACGAAGCTCCCTCCTGGCAGGAGCTGGCCGAGCCCCGGTCCCCATCACCGCGTTCTGCTGCGCTGCTCTCTGCCCAGCCGGAGCCCGGCATCCCGGTGCATCCATCCTGCCGCCCCGCGGGGCTGCGGGGAGGTTTGCAGCACAAAACGGCTCCGCGGAAGAACTGGTACTGGGGCAAAGGCAGCGCCAAAGGCCGCCGCCACCCCCCCCCCGTCATCCCGCACCCACCACGGGGCAACGGGCCCCGGGAGTCCCGCGGGGCAGCGCCGCCCCCTCCCGGCAGCGGCGGGTGGGACCCGGCGCCCCGCACCTTCCCCTCGGAAAGGGGAACGGGGCTCTGGGCTGGGAGCGAGCTCGGAACGCAGCATCGCGCTGCCCAGCGCAGGAACAGGGGCACGGGGGGTGCTGCGGGGCGCCCTGGGGTCTGCGCCCGTGTCCCCCTGCTCCTCTGGCTCCCAGCACCTTGGGGTCTGTGCACCTGTCCCCCACTCCTGTTGCTTGCAGAAGACGTACAGTGGCAGCATCACACTGTGAGCAAACCACATGCACGGCGACACAGCCCTGCAGCTGGATCCCCCCATCTCTGAGCTGCTTTGAAGCCTGTTCTGACTGTACTATGTGGGACCAGAGGGAAGAAGGCCAAGGGCCCTTGAGTGATGTGATCCCTTCCCCTGAAGCAAAGGAGGGGTGCAGAGTGCAAATGTGAAGACACTCAGCTGGATTTTGGGTGAGCAAAAGGGAAACGAAAGGAAAGAATTTCTCCTGCCTCAGTTGCAGAAGCTGCTCCCCCAAGGCCCAGTGCAGAGCCAAGTTCTCCTTGCTCTGAGCTCCTTTGTTCTGCAAAGCAGCTGCCTTGGCGGTGGGTGCAGAGAGGGTGAGCCCCAGACCAGCCCCGTGAGCAGCTCTGCTTGGCATCACTGCAGCCAGGGGAGAGGGGGCAGAAAAAGGAAGCTGGTGGCTGAGGTTGAGAGGAGCTGCACAGTGAGGGCAGGAAGCAGGGACCACTCTTACCTGAGCGTAGCTGGCAGCCAGGAGGACACAGGCATCTTCCACGGCTGCCCAAGGCTGCAAAGCTGCTCCTCCCTGCAGAAGGAGCTCGTTCGGGTGGCAGAAGCCTGGCACCCATCATCCTGGGGTTTATCTCCTGCACCCACAAGTGCCCTGTGTCAGATTTGATCTGAAAGCCAGCACAGCTCAGATCAGTTGCAGATTGGGACTGTTTATAGACAGTTCACTGGTTTCCCAGCAGCGTTTCTACCAACACACCCTCCTGTCAGGGAGCAAGCAGCACTCACATGGATTTCAAGGAAACAGAATTTGCCCGACTCTCTGACAGCAGTGAATGAAGAAGTCTGGTTTAGTTTCCTCCTGGGGCTGGTTTCACTTCCCCATCCTGTTTTGCCAGAAAGGTGGGTGGCAGAGCTGGAGGAGTCTAGGAAACTGGACATCACCTGTGGTCGCTCAGGGCTTCGTTACACTGACATGCCACACGCCCCCTAATTGCTCACTTGCTGTTTGCTCCCTGTGTGTGTCTGTCTGTTCAAGAGCCAGCGACTCACAGGCTGACACGAGCTCAGGGTTTGAGTCTCTTCTTGGTTTCATCTGCAACAGGAGCAGCTCCTGTGCTGCAGCCCCACCTCAAGGAGCAACACACCTTGAGCTCACCCACAGCAGGTGGGTTGCAGCTTCCACACCCTCTCCCCTCTATTTCACATCACTGCCCAGACCTTTCCTGGGCTTCTGTCTTCTCTAAACAAAGCACAGGGAAGCACGCTGCCCCGAATGTGACTTGGTTGGCTGTATAGTGATTTCTAGTGAAAACAAGGGCTTTCACTGAGAATGTCACCGGATTCTGATAGTGGCTTTGCCAGACTGAGAAAGGTCCAAGCAGAGAGTGGGTTTGCACCACTCACAGTGCCTTAACTGAAGTGGCACAGTCCAAATTAAATCAAGTATTGGAATCCAATGAAGCCCCCTTTGAGCATCCTCCAAGGGCCTCATTTCCTACAGTGTCTGCAGAGCGATTATCTTGATTGATAAGCGGCAGCTTTGCACTCTGGTCACAGTTCTCTCACTTTATATGTGGCTGAGAAGGGGAAGCAGGCTGAGTATGTGCTTATACGTTGCTGTAAGCCGCTTTCCCTTTTTTCCCTTTTAAATATATTTCCAGGGTGTTTTATTGATACCAGGCTGCTGAAGGGATGCTGTGAGCTTCAGGAGATGTGTCCAGAGCAGGGAACGTTTCCTGGATGCTAAGGTTTTCCTGGATGCCAAGGTATTTGCAGCTCCAGGGAAAGGCAACAGCTGATTTGCTGCCGAATGCTGAGGATGTGAAATAGGAAGGGGTTTGTATGCCAGAGAGCCACTGGAATCACAGAGTGCTAGACACGGAGGACAAGCCCCACATGAGGTCATCGATGCTCACGCTCCTCACTTCTGCAGCTGAAGCCAGGCTGGGAGCAGCCCCAAGAACTCGCCATGCGGAATGACAGCGAGGCGCTGGGCAGCCTGGATGGGGTTTACATTGGGGTCGAGTGCCTGGTCGCTTTGTTTGCCATTTTGGGAAACATCCTGGTGATCTGGGTGGTGAAGCTGAACTCGACGTTTCAGAACACCACCCTGTACTTCATCGTTTCCCTGGCGCTGGCCGATATCGCGGTGGGGATCCTTGTCGTCCCCCTGGCCATCGTGGTGAGTCTGGGCATCATCGTCCACTTCTACACCTGCCTGTTCATGTGCTGCCTGATGGTGGTTTTCACCAACGCCTCCATCCTCTCCCTCCTGGCCATCGCCATCGACAGGTACCTGCGAGTCAAGCTGCCAACCAGGTGAGCGCTGGACCACCACGGTCCCCTCCCCTTGCCCCTCTCCTGCCAGCTTTGCCATGCTCAGCCGCTGCCACACGGGTGCCACATCCTCTCTCCTCCTTAACTCAGCCTTTTTCTGACTAATGCTTACTCTAAACGCCTGCTTGCACCCAGAGAAGTACCTGTGCCCAAGCCCCCACCTGGGATGGGCTGTCTAGAGCAGCAACTGCCCTCTGCTGCTATCGATGCCAGAAATGCAAAGCACAACCTCAGGTGTCTTCATTTTGTAATGGGGAAGGACATACAGAATTGCAGAATAAAGATCAGTTTGGTCCTGTCCTGACTTACACCAGACATAGAGAGCAAGGTGCCCCAAAGGAAGCTGAGAAATACCAGGTCTGCTGGTGGGAGAAAAGCAGGAGCTAGGCAAGAGGAGGACCAAGGTCATACTGAAACAAGAAACAAAATAGCTGAAAATAGCGGATTACAAAGAGGGGAAGTGAAGGATGGGTCATCTCACGGGTGCTGCAGAGTAGCTGTTACAGAAGGAAGGATTAGAGTTTGTCTCAAAATGAGGTTCCATTCCCCACATCCCCATTCCCTCTCCCCCTCCAGGCCAATGCTCCACTTTGAGACAACGAACCTGTAATATCTGAAGATTTGGGTTCTTGAGACCACCCTTCACTACCTTAAACACCCCCACTTAACATGACCTGGGCTTCCTCCCCCCACAGATACAGAGCAATCACTACAGAGAGAAGAGTGTGGTGGGCGCTGGGCGCGTGCTGGTCCGTGTCGCTGCTGGCAGGGTTAGTCCCCATGGCCGGGTGGAACAGGACAAGAACCTCTGACTTTCTCCAGTGCCGGTTTCTCTCTGTGATGAGGAAGGATTTCATGGTCTATTTTGGCTTCTTCACATGGACCCTCGTCCCCCTGATCATCATGTGTGCTCTGTACATTGAAATCTTCTACATCATCCGGACCAAGCTCAGTCAAGGTACCCTCAATGTGAGAGGGACTTTTTATGGACAGGAGTTCAAGACAGCCAAATCTCTAGCACTTGTCCTCTTCCTGTTCGCTGTATCCTGGTTGCCTCTGTGCATTATAAACTGCATTTCTTATTTTTACCCTGAATGTCACATCCCCAAGGGTTTGATATACTTGGGCATCCTGTTGTCCCATGCCAACTCTGCCATGAACCCCATTGTCTACGCCTGCAAGATAAAGAAGTTCAAGAACACGTACATTTTAATTGTAAGGACCTATCTCCTCTGCAAAAAGCCAGAGCCCGTTCTTACAGAGCAGACAGACCAACAGTCCTAAACAACAAACCAGTGTTGCCTGGCTGATGAGCACCAGACCACTGATAAAGCGCTGGGCTTTCTCAAGAAGCTCATGGGAAAACGTGTGTCCTGCTTCAGCAACACCAACTCTTGCACAAACTGCTCTGTGACGAGGACAAACTCCTGTTGCTTCACCCCTGCACGTTGGACATTGGGCTCAAAAGGATCAGTTAGGATCTTCTGCGTTACGGTACCCAGAGAGCTCTGCTTGCTGTGCCATGCCCATGGCTTCCAGGCAAGCGGCTTCATGTCACAGGGCCTCTCAGCTGTTATTTATTGCCTTGAGTGCTCTCATTTGGCAGCCCAGCAGCCCAAAGCTCTGCTGCCCAGGCAGGCTCACAGCTCCTAGCTCAGATCCTGGTAAAACCAGCGATTGCTCACCTCGAGTTCAAACTCCAGACTGGGAACACTCTCTGGTGTAATTCTGACTTCTCTTTTTGCCTGGTTACAGCCCACAGCCCACATCCCCTAGAATGCTTTGGGTTGGAAGGGACCTCAAAGATCATCGAGTTCCAACCACCCTCTCATGGGCAGGGACACCCTCACTAGACCAGGGTGCTCAAGGCTCCATCTAACCCGGCCTTAAACAGCCCCAGGGATGGGGCTTCCACAACCTTCCTGGGAAATCTGTTCCAGCACCTCACCACCCTCAGAGTGAAGAATTCCTTCCTAATATCTAACCTACCCCTGCCCTCTGTCAGCTTGAAGCCATCGCCCCGTGTCTGGTCCCTGCACTCCCCAGTGACCAGCCCCTCTCCCGCTTTCCTGAAGGACCCCTTTAAGGACAGCCAGACTTGCCCCCACTCTCTTTGGTCCAGCAGCACCTGCCCACTGTAACACCAGCATCTCCTGTGACACTCCCACCTGCAGATGAACCACCGCGCTGCCAAGCTGCCCTCGCCCACCACTGACCATCCCAGCTGAAAGGCCAGAAGCTGCAGTGGTGCTGTGACCCTCCTCTTCTCTGGGGGACAGCCTGACAGCAGGACAATTCCATTGCTTTTAAATCCAGCAGCCCAGAAACCTGCACAATTGACCTCGGGCATGGAGCAGCAGGCAGGAGCTGAGCACACTGAAGCTGTTCACCAGCACGAATTGCTGGGGGCAGGGTGCCTGCCAGGAAGAGATGACTGTCAAAAAATAAGCTAACAATAGATTTAAGTTCTTTCCTCCTTCCCCAGCTCCTTACTCAAGCACAGGATCAGCTTTATGTAAACCATCAAGGATGCATTTTCCTAATTATTTTACTGAAAACCCTTTCCAGGGACTCATCCTGCACAGCCTGTTCTCCCTGCAGTCACAGACTGGTTCCCTAACACCTGATTTAAATGGAATTTGATGCAAGTTTCCCCTGTGAACCTGGAGAACAGTTGGGTTCTTTTGTACCAGCCTGCTGCAGATCTGGATACTGCTCTAAAGGTGTGTGCAAGTATGTGCCTAGATACATCTTCATATTAAACAGCTGCAAAATACAGAACAGATACTTAGGACAAACTTGATCCAGTGCTGGGTTTTTTTTCCATAAGGATTGGCTGGGTCCACTGAAAAATGGGATAAATGTGTTCTTTGTTGTTGGCAACACAGAGTTTGTGCTCCAGGCATGGCCCCACTGACCTTCCTCACACCCTTTGTCCTCTCTGCCAATTTAGGAGATGAATTTGAGCCTGGTCAAGTTGTGCTGCAGTCAGTGCTGTCGCATTTTATGAATAATAATAAAGATAAGATGGGTTTTGCATTAATTCAGCATGCTCTTCTGGCACCAGCATCAAAAACACCCCTCACCTGAAGTCTCCCCACTGTTCCAGCTGGTGCCCTGACTAGCACACCACAGAAACTGCAGTAAATACTGCACCACAGCTCACACAGCCTGCTTCTAGGGAACGTGGCTCAAGCTGAGAGCAGGTCATCAAAGGCCAGGCTCTTCCCCCCACCCTGTATCTTTTTCTAAAGCAGTCTAGAAAGGGCAGAAAAGGGGTGTGTGATTCTCTGAGTTATCTCACAGCGCTGGCGTTTGCTCCTCTAGCTGAGATCAGACATCTCCATTTGCTATCTGATGCAACACTTGTCATGGGCCAAAGCTCTGCCCTGGGACACAGTTTGATTCTATTAATAACCAGAGCAGCAGGGGAAGTCACTGAGCAGAGCAGAATGTTGGTACACAGCCTCTCATCAGTGGACAGACACGACTGCTTGCAGCCCAAGAACAGGTCCCACCTCAAGAGCAGAAAATTACTCAGTAGAATGACACACAGCAAACTTTGCCTGGGCATTTCTGAGACTCTGAAAGAAGAGGGGCAGCCCCAAATTCCTAGCAGGCTGCCTGCACACCCCTAGAGAACAAGGCTTAAGGAGAGGACTGAGCAGGGGCGCTGCTCTGCCTTCCGAAAGCAACAGCAAAGGAGGCCTGCTCACTCCTCCTCTCCCCAGGAGGGAACCCCAGGCAGCAGCTCACCTTGCAGCGATGGAGCCTCTCTCTGTAAGGCAGAGCAGGAGCTGGGAAATGTCTGAGCCCCTGGTTCTCACTTCCAGAGGTGAACTCTGGAAATAGTTGAGGCTTCAGCCCCAGGCAGAGATCAAACAGGCTGCGTGATGCTTACACTGGGTGTGAAGGTGGGGAAGGTACACACCAGCAGCCAACACACAGACAAGTACCACTCAGGGAGAGCAAAGGATTTAGCTCTCCTCCCAGAGCTGAGTCGTTGCTGGCTGAAGGAAATTCAGCCTGACAGTCATGTCAGCTTCATCACTGTCACTCTGATAATCCATCCCTCTTACATGGCAATCAGACCATCAGCCCCAAACTGTTAGGGACCACCCGAGCCCACTGCTGCCTGTGCATCCTTCAAAGCACCATCTGACCCATGAGCCATTTCCACCCTCCCAGGGTTGGACAAGTTGTGCTGCCCAGGAAAATTCCTGCTTTAGGGAGACCACAAGTACAGCACCTCTAGCAGAAACGTAGTGAGAGCCAGAACAGCACAACAGAGGGGACACATCACCTCCTCTGCTTTGATGAGGAGATGCAGATGTCACTAATTCCTCTAGCTGTCTGTAAAACAAAGCATTAGCTGGTGGCAAATGACTGTGCAGAGCTCTTGGGGTGGGAAAGGGAGGGACAGAGCGATGCTCTGGGGTGAGTCTGGTTCTTGCCAGCAGCCACACCACAAACGAGATGCTCTGTCACCTTCCATCCCCAAGGGCTGCACCAGGCCTGGCTCTGTAGGTGGGCGCCCTGGGTCACAGCACCTCACAGAGTGCACAGGGTGGCTGCACCCAGCCTGGGTACAACTCGTGGTAAGGAAACATCTCTGAAAACCCAACATCCCAGCTGGGGCTCGGGGGGTGTGTGGGGAAACCTGTGGTGAACCACATGTCCTTACACTTTAACACAGAAACTAACACTGTCCAACTCAGGTAAGTAGCATTCTTGCTGCCATAGTGAAGTAGCCTTTGTGCAAGGCAGATAAACTTCCAGACCTGCCCCTTTCTTGGCTGCTGCCTGGCAGCAGAGCAACATTATTTGTAAACAAAAAAAAGCCCAAACACACCAACAGCTGTGCACCAACCACAATCATCCCTCAGGAACCTTTCAGCAGCTCCACATTTTCAGGAGCATTATGGTATTCTGGCTATTAAATAGTGTTTGAAGAAACTGCCATGTCAGAGAAGATAACAGCAACCAAGGAGACCACAAGCTCTCCACCCAACCCTGCAGAGCAGTCAGCAGCCTTACCCACAACGCCTCTCCAGCCAGGTTGCAGGATGTCATGGTGCTTGTGCACCTGCTTTTCAGTGGTCCCCGGTCTTCCACCAGCTCCTGCAGCTGGGGAAGCAGGCCACCCCCACAAGCTCTGCTAACTGCTTGTTAGAACCCACCAAGCACACCTCACAGTTGGCTAAATCCAGCTGTGGCTTCATGCTGCCCAGCCACGCTCCTTCCAAGCCCCTCAGGGGTCAGACTCTGTCTGCAGCTCCAACGCTGTCCTGGGTCTGGCTGGGATGGAGTTAGGCACACAGGTGGCTGTGGGACCCAGGACAATTGTCCTACCTGAGAGGTTCCTCTGCAGAGGTGTTGATAACAGCCTGCATGCAAACATCTGCTTTTCCAGAAGAGAGGAACGCCTGCAAGAGCCTGACACTCCCTGGTGAGCACAGGCAAGGAGCCTTGTGAAGCCCAGTGGGCTGAGGCAGCAGGAAACTTGGCTCCAACTCAGCCTTGCAGGAGAAGTGCTGAACAGTAGGTGGGAGTCACCACAGCTCCTCCAACAACAGCCTGGGTACAGGAACATGCAGAGAAGCTTCTCCATGGCTGCTGAGTCCCAGCAGTAACTCATTCCCCAGTTTACCAGAGGATGATTTTTAACTTTTCACAATGTATTTAGGACACTGTGGGTAATAACACACAAGCACACACGTCCAGAGATGTTGACTGTCACACTGTGAGTGTGCATTTCTTTTATGTGACCCAATCAGGAAGCAGACATTTGCACAGCAACATTTCATCATCACAACTTCAATAAGCAGAAAATAACTCATCAGAGCACTTGGCAACACTATGGTCAGTGAGAGCAGAGGGGAAACAAGGGCACAGACACGAAGGGAGAGAAACATTTCCAGATTCTGATTCTCTCTGGTACTTCAGCAAACACACAGGTGGGTTGTAGGGACTCACTGGGATTTCTACAGAGGAAATATGGTATTAAAACCAATTTGTCCACAAGGGTTGGCAGGTGGTTTGGGACAGGAGACACTCGTTTCCTCAGGGGGCTGTTAAATGAGGTGATGCCATGTAGGGCGCTGCTGGTGCTTCTCAGGGCACTCTGGCCCTGACAGGACGTTCCACATGCTGTTCAGGAAGCACAAGCATCTTCATCCCACTGGGAGCTTCATCCTCACAGAGCCACCGGTGCCCGAGGCTTCTGGAAGACCACACTGGTGTAGACAACCTCACTCTGAGGGTGAGAAAGAGGTTCCAGACATCAGAGGGTGTGCAGGTGTCGCACCTCAGCATGGATTTCCTGCTTTTAACTTGTCCTCAACACCACACGCTCTGAGTAGCCATAGTCTGCCCCTGCACATGGGAAACACATACATGCTGTGCTGGGTCAGACCAGTGGTTAGTCTGGCTCAGGATCCTGTGTCGACTCTGTATTAGAGGCTTCCAAAGCATCAACACCATGAAGGAAAACTACAGAAACACTTGCCTTTTAAAAGCATTTTCCCCTTACCTGCCTAATGAGTGGTTTAGTTAAGCCCCAGAATCCTTGAAACACAGAGGGAATATGGCATTTGAGCCCAGTGATACCAGAGCAGGAGTATCTTCCCTCTTACCACCGACATACCTCCTCATGTAATTTAATTCTCTGAGCTATAAACAGGCTGAAGCCTTGGATGTACAAAAGCACTTATCCTTAGCCAAAAGAACCGTGAACACTCCAGCTGTGCAAGAGCCAACCTCTTTGCTCCCCTGACAAATTGATATTTACCACTCTTTCAAGACTCTCAAGTCTCTGCATGAAGCCTTAGAAGTAACAGTTGTGCCCTTTACCTGGTTGTTCTTCGATTCCTCAGTAGCTCTCTGGGAGGGAACTTGCTCTTGCAGGTTGTGCCGGGATCTCTGAGACTCTGGGAAGGAGTAGGAGAGGAGTGTCAGCTGTCTGTGCCGTGTTTGGAGGCAGCAAGAGAGACCCAGGAGCAGCACCAGAGCCCGTGTGGCTTAGGCACAGCTTGTTAAACCTGTCCCAGACCTTCACCACAGCAAAGCCAGCAGTTAGCAGCCCAAGCCTTTGCCCACCTCTGGGAAGAGCCTGGGATGAAAGTGACTGATGAATTTGGTGTGGGTGACACTGGTGTGGCCAGCTTTAGGACAAAAAAAAAACCCAAACTAAAAAACCCCAAACCAAAACCAACCAGCAAAACCCACAACTCATCAGTGCTAAAGTTAATTCCTCCATGAAAACAGCCCCTGGGATGATTCTTGAGGAGTTAGTGCCAGGAACGACCTGTTCATCAATACGTTAATCGATCAAGGGAGACATCATCTAAGCCTCTTTCATAGAAGCCTCTGCAGAGGTGACTTCAAAACCCCATTGTGGTAAGACGCAGCCAAAGAGCCCAGAAACTCTCCTCCATCCGAAGCACAGGCTGTTACTGCACTTCTCTGCCACCAGGTCTGGAACATCACGCTGCCACTTACCTCTTCTCCATAGGTAGATGATTGCAAAAACCACAGCTGAGACCAGGACACCAGAGATAAAGGCCAGTGATATGTACACTATTTCACGGCTGTTGAGCACAGAAAATAGTGTCAGAACACCCAGTTTTATCAGAGGTGATGAAGAGTAGCACTCAAATCCACCAGACTTTATGCAATGGGACACAGAGCTTATCCCACACCCCATTAAACAGTCTGTGCTTGCACTAAGCACTACTATGAATGAAACACCTACTGCACAGGCCAGGAAATTCTAAGCCACCTTTTAAAACCCCAAGACATGGAACAGATCCCATAAAACTCCTCCTTTACAGAGGGAGTCCACAGGCTCAGTGAGCTCTGTGCTAGAAGTCAGGAAATAAAGGTGGAGCATTTACTTGTCAATCCAGCATTTGACTTCTGAAGCTTTTAAGCCAGCTGCAGAGGTATACACAGTGGTACGGACGGTGGTACGGACAGGCACAGTGGTGGGAACAGATTCTGGGGTAACTGGAAGTGAATAGAGAGAAAATAATCTATCAAAACCTGGGTTTAAAATGTGTTCACTTCTCCAGTAATACCACATGTAACAGCCAGCAGAGACACATGTGCCCATTCAAGTATTACTGTGAGCAAGGGCTCAAAGTGGGAAGACCAGGTGGAAAAACTGAGTTATGTTACTAGTGTGCCACAGCAGCCTTTGGCAGCCACTCAGCTCTGCCCCAAACACACCCATTGCCTGCTGAGCCCCCCCACGACAGCCCTTTGGAGACAGGACAGGACCAACCCAGTCAAGAATACTGCATCTAAGGAGATTGCTGAAGGATGAAAATACCTGCATTTGTTTTTGAGGAGCGACTTCCCATCCTCACCAAACCCTAAGGAGCAGCAAGAGGAGCTGAAAGGAGGGGAGGAGGAAAAAAAAGGGTTATTTTTAGCCATGTAGGTACTCCCACACAAGAGCAAACCAAAGCTGTCACCCTCTTCCAGCTCAGAGATGTCCCTTTGCTTCTATCAGCGTTTCTTACGCCTTACAGAGACCGGCACAAAGCCACAGCAGCTAACCCAGCAGCTGTGGAGTGGGAGTCCTGGCTCCCAGTGCCCTGTGCCTGTGCACACACGTGCAGCTGCCCCGCTCTGATGGGCATGCTGCTGCCTTCACAAGGACAGCCACCACAGAAGCACCCACAGCCCTGCTCTTGCAGCAGCTGGTGCCCAGGGAGCAGTACAAACATTTGCATAAGCAGCAGCTCTGACAAAACACCCCTCTACGCTTTTATTTCTCAAGCTAGGCTTTTCTCACCACAGCAGGAACAGTAACTTCTCAAACTTGGGGTATAATCTTAAAACTTGGGCAATACCAGTGCACTACCAATCCCCCCACCCTGTGATTTCCCACCATGTGACTCACAATCCGGTCAGTGTAACACGGAATTGCTGCTGCCAAGAACATCAAACATCCTCTTCTCCACACTGTCATCTTTTTCTGCTGCACACCCACCGCTGCCCATATTCCAAGAGTCAACTGGTTAAGCCCTCCCAGTTCCCCACCCGAGAGTCACCAGAAGTGACACAGCTCCACGGTGCCTCACGCTGTACAACCGGTGCTCACCTGCACACAGGGAACTCCTGGAGCGGCAGCGCGGCTGTTGAACTGCCCGGTGTGTGAAGAGTGTCCCCCTTATAACGAGCTACAGCTCGAGACTCATTCAGATGTGGGGTTACACAAATGTGGAAGTTGAGCAACTTCACTTTTTTTATTAGAAAAAAAGCCCAACAGGGAACTACAAAAACACCTGCATTCTCAGGAACCACTCACCCAGAGGGGAGTTGGGTTTAAGTTTGCTCACTTTTTAGTACAGCTCTTGCCTCTGAAGGGACCTTTTTTTGCTGAAATTACTTGGAAAAAGTGTAGAAAACTCTGCTATCTTAGTAACTCCACTAAAAAAATGCATTTCCCTGCTGCTGTACCAACCCATACAAACAGGCACGTGAGCACACCCACGTGTGCTTACCTAAGTTAATTTACTAATCAAATCACTTCCCACCACAGAAAGGATGAGGTTACACATAGGTTAGTGCTTTGCCCACCTGGGACATCTGAGAGACAGCAAAATCCTTCAGAGGAAGAGTTGCCTCTAAAAAAGAAAAGGCTTATGCTGTTTATAACCATAATAGACATAAAACTGTTTTCCTTGTGACATGGAAGAGAAAAAAAGCAGCTTTTTCTCCTATGAAAGTGCAGAACGAGCTCACCCTCTGGACTGAGCTTATCCGCTTCGCTGTTTTGAACTCCACACTGGCAAGCTGAGCTGAACCCCAGTTTTCCGGTAGGTTTTGATACACTTCCTGCCAGCTGCATCATCTTTTCCACAGAACAGGAAGGCACTTTCATCACTATTTGAAGCTTCGTTACAAAAGTGGAGTTTTTTCAGGTGGTTTTAAAAACAAGGACGTTCATTCAGAGCACCTCCCAGTGTTGGACTAGGTAAATGGGAGCACTGGCACTCCTTTTGATTTTAGAACGGCTTCCAGTTCCAGCAGGTATCTGTAGGTCATCATCACCCAGAACTCTAACCCAAAAACTGTATTAGCAACAGGGTATTTCACTCATAACAAGTTCTCTACCTTCTCTCTGGAAGCATTCATGCCCAAAGTAGGAACCAAGCAGTACTGTAGACAGTGTGGTTGGAGATAATGCCCGCTATGAACTGACTGCAGTGGTTTACGTGACCGATCTAGCTACTGCAAGCACAAAAAAGAAACGACTGTTGCTACTGCTAGTGAGAGACAACAGAGTGTTTTGTTTGTTTAATGATACTTTAGAATCATACAGTTTCCAACAGTAAGTAGTAAGACACGTCAGGGGACTCAGACATGGTTACACCGCTGCCTGCGCGCCCTTCGATAACGCCTTCAGGTCCAAAATGCACTTGGCAATACTCTCCTTCTGCTGCAAAAGAAAGGGAAACAGCTTTCAGTAGCAAGCCTCTATGGAAGACATTTAAACAAGCAACACAGGCATCCTAGTGCACTTCCCATACTCCTTTCTGGATCAGTAAAATGCGATTAAAAGGGATATGATTACAGCTGATGATGTCAGAGATTCAGCTCCAAACAACGACCTGCACTGCCAGATTTGTGTGCAGCACCAGGAATGGGACTTCTTGTTCTCAGCATCACTCCTTAGCATAAAGGACATCAGCAGATCTCTACTTGCCATGGCCTTACACAGAGATCCCTGACCTTTTACAGAGCCTCTATCCACTTTATCACAAGCTCTGCTCAATGCTCTACTCAATGCTGCAACAACCACCCTGCCTGATTCCAGCTTAAATCATGGGCCACGCAACCATCTGGTGCCCAGGAACAGACCTTGTCAGCTCTTACTCGGCGGGAGGAACGTATTGTGGACACATCTGGAAGCCAGCCCAGCACCTGGCCAGAGTCACTGCACAGCAGGTCTTTGTGTGCAGACTAACATGTAAAGCTGACCTCAAATAAGCAAGTACCTGCTGAGGTGTGATGCTCTGGATAACGTTCTTCTCCACCCAGTGGATCATGTGATCTTGTTCTTTCTGGCGCCGCAAGTTCTGTATGGCCACCTGATAGTCCAGCCTCTTCTTCACCTCGTTGTACACCATCAGCAACCTCTCCCGGTAATTAATTTCCAGCAACATGGCAATATTGTTCTAGGCAGAGGAGATGGAATGGAAGGGTCAGAGCTCGGCAGGAAGAGAGAACAGGGGAACTGACTGTATTGCAAAAGTCACTGGAGCAGGTGGAGGGACCGGCCCTGCTGCCAACACAGAGGGAAAGTGGTGTATTCCAGTGTGGCCAGTAGGTCTGGGAGGTGGTTGTGCCCCTGTGCTCGGCATTGGCGAGGCTGCACCTCAAGTGCTGGGTCCAGTTCTGGGCTCCTCACCATAAGGAGGACACTGAGGCCCTCAAGTGAGTCCAGAGAAGGGCAACCAGGCTGGGGAAGGGGCTGGAGGGCAAATCCTCTGAGGAGCAGCTGTGGGAGCTGGGGGTGTTCGGCCTGGAGAAGAGGAGGCTGAGAGGAGACCTTCTCACCCCTGTGCTGACCTGACAGGAGGGTGCAGAGAGGTGGGCGATGGTCTCTTCAGCCAGGGGACAGGAGATGGAACAAGGGGCAATGGCCTCAAGCTGTGCCAGGGCAGTTTTAGATTAGATATTAGGAAAAAGCTTTTTACTGAAAGAGTTGTCAGGGCCTGGCACAGGCTGCCCAGGGAGGGGCTGAGTCACCTTCACTGGGTGTGTTCAAAAAAAAGGGTAGATGAGGTACTTAGGAATATGGTTTATCTCAGGATGGGATTGGTTAGACTTGATGATCTTCAAAGGTAATTTCCAACCTTGTGATTCTGTTCTATGTTTAGAAATTTAAGAGCACCCAGATCACACAGCTGCAGTGCAAGGGAACAGCAGAGCTGGGACAGCTTACCCGCTTCGCGTCAAAGAGGTAACTGCGGCCTTCAATGCGCCACTGCTCCTGCTTCTCCTGATCGATGGCAGTCTCAAGGCTTTCCATCACCTTGTTTTTAGCAGCTACAGCTTTTGAGACTTTCTCCTGAAAGAAGAAAGGAAAAACATACTTCAGAATGAAAGCGAGATGCAAGGAAAACAAGCAATCAGTAATTAACTACCGACATTCCCCATACAGATTTGAGAAGTGCCTGTGTAAGCTGGGCTGTGCCAGGGCTGAGGTTGAGGGAGAGCAAGGCTGAAGAATTAGGGCTCACAATGAATCCCACTCTAAAAGATAATCATCGGTGCTGGTATGGGGTGGGGTTTTTTAATGATTTATGTTAACAGTGCCACCATAACACCTAAAACACCCCTGGTTTAAGCGACACTGAAGATATGTGACTCAGATTTTTAGGACAGCCTGGACACGGTGTTCCTTTAAATCATTAGGCAGCTAACTTAGAGCAGGTATTAACTACTACAGATTTAAGTTCCAGTTCCTTTTCTTACCTCATTCAGTTTGTCAGCAAAATCTGCTACAGCAGGGCCGTATTTTTTTACGGCATAAATGATGACTGATAATATACAGGCAGCTGCAACTGTCTCATGGTTAATTACATAGATCTCCTTGGAGAGGAGGTAAAGCACGAGTCCAGTTCCCAGCATGTAAGGCCCTAAAAAAAAAAAACCAAACCCAAATGGCATTATTTGTACAAAACATAAGAGGCTCAATGAAGTCAAACACTTAAGAGGTTTATGGTTTATAAGCAGCTCAGGAAGCATTCTCTCTCACCATGACAAAAAGCAGACACCCAATATACTACCAAGGGGAAGGGTACCATGAGAACAGCACCCAGAAATGAAGCTTTCGACTCACATGGGACCTGCTGCTTTTGCTCACTCAGAAACAGGCCAAGAAAAAAAAGAAAACTCAAGATTCTGAGGGTCAGCAGGCAAATAAATCTTCCTACAAGATCAAGCTTGTGATATTCTTGTGGCCTTGACTTAAAGCACAGCCACCCAGCTTTAAAGCCAGGACGCTGCGCTGGCTCGCTCCTCACAACCTCCTTCCACACATGCAAAACAAAGAGAATATTTTACATTTTCAGCAGCCAGAAGCGATGGGCAGAATAAAACAAGCACAACAGAACACTCTTTAAAAGCGAAAATAAACAAGCTGCATATATTAACCTGTAACTCCTGTTTTCGGGTAGAGAAACTGGAAGAACTCCTCGGGGATCAAACCATGCCGCACTTCTCCTCCTTTCTCTGGCAGGGGTGGCAAAGGAGCCGGGCGCTGCTGCGTGGTGTGCAGCGGCCTCGCGGCCTGCAGCAGGCTGCGAGGAACGAGAGAGTTTCCATCGGGGACCTGACCGAGGGAACGAGCCCGGAGCCGGCAGAGGCCCCGGCGAACCCGCGGCCTGCGCCAGACACGCCTCCTCGGGGAAGGGGTGGGACTAGGTAACCTCCAGCGGTTCCCTCCGACCGCCGCCGCCCCGTAACCCTACAGCGCTATTACAGCGGCACGGACACAGCCCGGGAACAGCGTCACTCAAACACAACGCCCGAGGGGCGCCCGAGGGGCTCCCAGGCCTGGCACGGGGCGGCAGAGCGGCCGGCCGGGCCGCCGGCACACCAGAGGCGCGCTAGGCCTCAGCCGGAGGCCAAAGCCCCCAGCGCTGCCTGCCGAGACCCT
>VZTU01030382.1:310357-322184 GCA_013400835.1 Zapornia atra
CCGCTCCCCTTTCCCCCCCAGGCGCCGTGGAGCTGTGGGAGCTGGATGAGAACGAAACCCTCATCGTCAACAAGTTCTGTAAATACGAGCACGATGACATCGCGGTGGCGGTGGCCGTCCTGGCCGGCAGCACCCAGGCTGTCAGCGGCGGCAGGGATTTGTGGTGAGTGTCCCCGGGCCCGCGGCCCTGCCCCGAGAACGAAACCCTCATCGTCAACAAGTTCTGTAAATACGAGCACGATGACATCGCGGTGGCGGTGGCCGTCCTGGCCGGCAGCACCCAGGCTGTCAGCGGCGGCAGGGATTTGTGGTGAGTGTCCCCGGGCCCGCGGCCCTGCCCCGGGGCCGCTGCTGCCTGCTGACCGCTCGCTCTTGTCCACAGCGTGAAGGTCTGGGACCTGCCCCAGCAAACGGTGCTGCACTCCTACAGAGGTGAGTGCCCCACTGCCGGGCCCCCCACTCGGCCCTACGGCCCCCAGGTTTATCTCCCCTCTGCCAGACCACATCTGGGGCTGAGGGCTAATGTTTGCCAGGCTGCAGGTCCTTCGCTGTTAGTTTCTCCCCACAAAATTCATGCTACGAGGCTCAGTTTGCATCACCTCTCTAGGTGTATCTTAGAGTATTTCTTCTGTGCTGAAATCTTCCTTCCACCTGCACGTGACGTGCTCTCCTAACCAGGATTTGTGTGGGATGACAGCTGGCTGGAGATGCCAGTCTCTGGAGATGTGGTGGTGTGATCTCTAGCCACCGTTCATCGTGTGATCCTCTCCTTCAGCCCCTTTCTCACTGACGTTTTGCCTGGAGAGGCTTCCTCAAGCTTAGGCACATCACAGGGACTTGACTGTGGTGGGCCTGGTTGGGTTTGGCAGGAGGTTGGCTGTTGCTGAGTAGAAGTTACCCTGTCCCTGGGCATAAACTCCTCTGCTGTGCCTTCAGAGGTCCTTAGGAATACTCAGGAAAGTCGGATTCAATCTCTTGAGGCTCTTTATCCTTTTGTGCTTTTGGTAGCTCACTCCGGTTCAGTGACATGTGTGGCTGCCTGCCCTGGTAAGGACACCGTGTTCCTGTCCTGTGCTGAGGTAAAGCTCACTCCCTCTGAATCTACCTGATAGAAATTAACTAGTCACAGTTAAATGCACTTACTGAGGAGCTGCCTGTTGTGTTACAGGCTGCGTTCATGTGTTATGTCAATGTTCCCATGTGACAAGTTGCCTGTCAGCTTATGGAGCTGATTTCTGCAGGTCCCTGTCGAGTTCCTGGGTCTGTCCTGGGGGTGACCAAGGAATTAACCTGCAGTTACTGGCAGCATCCCTTTAAGGCAAAGGAAAGGGGGGGGGTGTGGGTTTGAGCGTGGGTCAGTAGTGGTGCTGTGGTGAATCTGTTTATGCCTAGCCCCTGCCACAAAGAAGTTGTAACAAACCTTATTCATTTTGGATTTATAGGACAGCAGAACTTTACTCTGGGACACCAGATGCCCCAAACCAGCTACTCGAATTGGTATGTTCCCATTTGCAGCCCCTGCTTGTGTGTGAGTGTTTGGTGGAAGCAAGAACAGTTCTTTGATGCCCAACTTCAGAGCCAGGGATGTGACAGCATGGGCAGAACAGCCTGTGAAAACCTAAGGAAGCCTGACGCTGTCACAATAAGCTTCTAAAGAGCTGTCCTAGGGCAGTAGCAGTGCTAAAGGAGGTAGCATCTTTGTACTTGGCCCTTCTCACACTCCTCCCACTTCATTTGCTTGCAGTTTGCAGTGCCTGTAATTACCTCCCTACCTCAGTCATGTGGCACCCACAGAAAAGTGACGTCTTTGCTCTGGGTAAGGAGGGATCTTCCTACTTCACTGTCACCAGACAAATCAAGGTCTTTCTTTTCATAGGACAGTTTTGTTAGTAACCTTGTTCTCCCTTCTCCTCTCAAAGGTGATGAAAGTGGAACGGTTGCACTAGTAGACACCAAGAACCCCGATGCTGCCCTCAGCTCCACTGTGCACGCCCGCAGCATCACCGGCTTCGCGTTTTCTACACACAGGTACAGCCTGAGCCACTGGCATCCAGGCACACACGGTGCCTCAACCCTTTGGTTTGAGACTCTAAAGAGCCATCAGAGTGCTGGTTTTTCTCTTATCAGGAAGACTGATAGTGAAGAAATAGAGCGAGCCAAACACTGCATCACTCTTAGCAAGAAGTGTGCGAATGCACCTGAGAATAATTCCTGCAGTATTTGGAGCTACTGCCCCACTCCTGGTGGGGTTTTTTCTAATTAGATGTCTCTGCTTGAGGAAGAATCATTTGCTTTCTGTAGCTAATAGAATATTCTCACTCAGCGTGCTGGCACCCTGCCCAATGGCAATGAACAGGTTGTTGTAAGATTGAGTCTCTGTTGATTCACTGGGCCACACTCAGGCTCCCTAAGAAATGTCCTTTTCACAAGTTTATCCCTGAGCTGCACTCTTGTATTTGATTGATTGTTCTAACCTTGGTCTCATCTCTGCCCTCCAGTTCACCCTTACTGGCTACAATCAGTGAAGACTGTTCAGTAGCTGTTCTTGACTCAGACCTCTCAGAGGTGTAAGTACTAGACCAAACCTACTCACTACTTTGTTTGTCTTGGTGACTTCTTATTAAGCTAATTACTTATCCTTATGCCAAGTGGAAGATGAAAACACTCCTTGAATAGGGAGCATCATCCTAACAAACTAGCAGTTAGGAATTGCACAAGCCCATGAGCTCCTGGTGAGAATGCTTTGTGGCTAACAGAGTGTTTGTGTTTTCCAGGTTCAGAAACCGTTCTCATCGAGACTTTGTAACAGGCTTATCCTGGTCCCCTTCAGACAATGCCTTGCTCACTACAGTTGGATGGGATCATCAAGTTTTACATCACACCATCCCCATACCAACGGGGGAAGCTTCTGGAGTCAACTGTGTAAAAGAATAGTTTTATAAACTCATGGTCCAGATTCCTTCCTGGCATTACTTTGATTCTGCTGAAGTCAAAGCTGTGTGTGAATGGGAGCAGGTACAGTCTGTTTGCCTTGAGCCTTGTGATCAGAAGGTTCCTGTAGTAATTTTGAATTAGGCCTAAGTTAGTTATAAAGCAAGCTTTGCCTTCTCCTGAGGAGTTGCCTTCACCTGTGGTAATACTTCAGTATTTTACATAGAAAAAAATTGCCTTCAGGCACAGAGGAGACTGAGAATTAGGTATACTTAAAAAAAAATAAACAAAAAGGCTTGGTTCCTCCCTCATGGATTCTGAGGGAGGTTAAAACATCCACCTCTTGGTAGCTGGAGAGCCTCACCCTTGAGGAAAGTTCTTTGCTATGTAAATCAGTTCTTCAGCTGAAGGGGAAGAGGCAGTTGTGTTGGCTTTTAATGATGAGAAGGGTTCCATGGTTGTCCTTAATGCAGCCTGTGGCTTAGAGGGATGGTCTTCACTCAGTAGTGTGGGTCAGAGCACCAGTGGTGTGAGCAGTCGTGTACAGCAGGGATCCCAGCTGCAGTGCTGTAACAAACACCATCCTGACAGCACGACATGCTGAGACACCAGGACCTCTGGCTCACAGGTGACGCCAGCTCAGAGGGGCTGTTCCTGCAGCATGCTGAAACCAGGACAAGTTAGCAGGTGCTGTGCTGTTTGACACCATGTTTCATCTCCTCTGTGCTGAAGACAACTTACTCAGAGATCTGTGAACAACAGTTTATGCAAGGGAAAAACTGGACTAAGGACTTCGGTTTCCATTTGCTCCTCTAACAGTCCCTGCTTAGTAATAAAGGAGCCTCCTCACACACTTGTGATGGGTGACTTTGTGCTGGAGGCTGAGTGTTCCCATAATCTTCAGACACCCCATAACCCTTGTAGGTGGGTTTTTTTGTAATATACCACAGTCTTTTCAAACTAAACTGTTTCCCTGGAACATAACTGAACCACCCCTTTGCATGCATTGCCACTGCTCTGGCTGTGGCCTGGCTTGATATTTCCTAGGCAGAATAAAGCAGGTCCTGACTAAGGAAACTAAATACTATTGGAACAAATGCTACTCCTGTTTCTTTGGCATGCTGGCAACACCAAGCTGCACACCACTTCCAGGGGACTTGGCCCTGCATAAACCCAGGTTAGCTGATCCACGTTAGGTAGAGCCCACCCTGCTTTTCAGGCAGACTGAGCTTTCCCAGGCTCTGCACTTGTCTTTTGAAACCCCATTTGCTGCTGGTTTAATTCTCATGTTGTACAGGTGTTGACAGAGCAGGCTTTCTGATCTAGAGCAGTGCATGGCAAGGAAAAGAGAAATGATGATAAAAACTGACACGTTTCCTCAGAAGCACCCCCAGAAGGAGTTTCCTGTCCCAAGCCTCCACTGGTGTACTGAAAGCTGGAACAGGGTCTGTGCTGCTTGTGAAAACATCCTGGAAAAAGTAGAAGACAGGTTTTAAATAAATCAGTTTTCATTTGTAACTGGGTACAAGTTTCACTGGGGCCCTTCTGTACTGGGGGAGAGCTGGCTGAGGTCACAGCGCTGTGATTTCAGTCCCTGAAATAAAACCAGCTCTTAAGTGTGCACTGTATCCCTGCCCAGTGCTTAGGCACGGATTCCTCAGCAGGCTCAGGCCCTGCCTGTTCTCAGGAAGCTTTTCTATCCAAGTCTCCTTTGGGATTCCCTCATCATAGAATCATAGACTGGGCTGGGTTGGGAGGGACCCCAAGGGTCACAGAGCTCCAACCCCCCTGCCACAGGCAGGGCCACCAACCTCCAGGCCTGGAGCTACACAGGGTTGCCCAGGGCCCCAGCCAACCTGGCCTCATCCATAGGTAGAGACCAGCTTCCAGCGTTAAACCACACCAGGCTCCCCACACACCACCCGCGAGCAAATACCACCCAAAGCAAACAGCCAAAGGGGGGAGGTGAAGCCTGTCCCCACCTCGGGGCCTTCCCGAGCCCTCAGTCCCGTTTGTACAGCTGCTCAGAGACTGTGAGGTGGCGGCACCAGCGTGTTCCACCCCCGGCAGCTCCTGCGGTTCTGCCACGGGAGGGCAGCAGCCCCAAACCTTCCCTGGGCTCGCACCGCCCCCGTGTTCGTCCGGCCCCCCGGGAGAATCGCTGGGGAGGGGGCGTTTCTCTGGGACTCTGCTGTGCTCCTCGGCTCCTGGTTGATGGTACTGGTGCTAGCGAGGCCATAGCAAAGGGTCCCACCAGCAGCACGGTGGGAGTGCTGGCGCTGCCACATCAAGGCCTGTTGACTGTGTAGCTCTCTGCAGAGGAGTTGGGGAGTTCTCTGGGGTCTGTGGGGGGGACACACACCCCACACTGGTCAGGTTTGGGGGCACTTCTGCAAATACATGGTGGCTACAAGCAAGAGAGACATGGCACAGCCCCCTCACCCTGAGCCTGGTGCTGGTTAGAGAGGGGTCTGCAAACCAACATCGTTTTGAAGGGTGGAAGGAATGACCTGTGGTGGAGCTGAGCCTGGCTTTAGGGTTGCTGCTGGCATTGCTCTCAGTTTAAAGTGCACCATGCTAGTTGGGACTTGCAAGGAAGTATGCAAAGTTCCAGTGCTAATGAAGCGCTCAAACCCCAGAGCTATTTATAGCAGCAGCACAGGCTGAACCGCACCAGCTCCTCTGCCAGGCTGCCCAACCAGCTGAGGGGATGGGGCACTGGGGGCTGGCTGCTGCTCCTTCACTCAGCTGCTAAAACCCTTCACTTGCCACAGGGTTTGTATCAACAGCTGGGAGGTAGAAACTGGCCCGAGCTGTAGGGAAGCTGACACTGAGCCTGCTGCCAGGGCCAGTCAGAGCTGTTTTCCTCTCCTTCCAGTCTCCAGGCAAAGCTCTTGCAGCAGACACATGGCTTAAGCAATACTGAAAAAAAAGAGTCAGACCACACAGGTAATAAACCAATACATCCAGACATATTTAATGCAAGAGGGTGAAGGCACTCATAAATAAGAGACTTTGTTCAACACTTGACAAGTAAAGCTGTGAGTTACACTACATTAGCAGGTACTTTTGAGAAGAGGCAATGGCAGGGGGAAGGGTTTAAATCATGTCAAGACCTGAGTGACCAAACTGTTGGGGTTGAGGTGGGAAGAATTCCCTTGTCAGCCTTCAGGATTGCTGTCAGCCCTGGGACGGGGCTGGAAGGTGGGTCCCTTCGCTCCGTCACTGCCCTGCAGCTCCTCCTCCATTGCTAAACTTACACTGTGAAGCACCTGGGGAGAAGGAGCAGCGATGGGACATGAGGAGTTGTGTCTACATCCTGTCCTGACAGTTCCCTGGCTGGGAAAAGGGAGCTCTTGCCCATTCCTTGCTCTCCATCACAGGCTTCATTTACTCCTCAGGGCGCTGGCTGCCAGCAGCTCCCACAGTGGTGTCTTTGTGAGACTCCCAGTTCCCAGTGGCCCCAGTATACACATCTAGTTGTTACTGAAACACTAGACTTCTGCTTAATGTGCTCACGAGGAGGGATAGCCCAGAGTGGGAAGAACAGGCTAGTTCCACAGTCACACTAACCAGTTCTACAACTGTGAGCAGAGTCCTGCCTCGTGTAGTTGGAGCTCACTCCACTGTGTGTTCCCAGAATGGGGTTGGATCATGAAGAATGGCTACTCCATAAGTCTGACACAGGCATGCTCCTGATGGTCAGTGTGAACAGACACCCCTCTGCCAGAAACAAGACCCTCTGCACTTACAACCACGTTACAACACACGACTTGGTGTGTCTGGGCAAAGCAGCAAAGGAGAAATGCAAAGCAGGTGCCACCCTTGGAGTGTCACATTTTGCTCTAAAAGACACCCCAAATCCAAGCCATGTGTTGGGGATCCACTCAAATCTAGGAGGATCTAGGGGGAAAGTTGTGTGCACAACCCCCTGTTTGTGGGCAGAGCGAGTCCTGAAGGCTGACAGCTCCCCACCAGCCTCTCCATCCAAGGCTGCGTTTGCAAGTTAATCTGCAGTTGTGGCTTAGTGTTTGGAAAGAGTACCAGGAAATGAAAACGATTGGGCTGCAGTGTTACCAGAGAGGCTCCTTTGGCTTGTTTCACATTAAACTGGTGAAACTCCATCCAGTAGTGAAGCAGGACCCTGAAGCTGCTCAAACAAGGGCACAGATTAACCTCTATAGGTATTTATCCCAACAGAATCCCAAGGATGCTCCCTGCATGGATAAACTGTCCTATTTTAAGGCATGTGGGGGATATTCTACATGATGCTAGCACACTGAAATACCCAGATAGTTACTCCTTAGTCCCTCTTCTCTGTAAAGGTTTTTACAAACCCACACCCAGGTATTTAAAGTGTGTTACTTCAATACAGGCTGGGGTGAGCACATCCAGAAGCCTTCCCAGTCACTGCAACTCACTGGCATGAAGGTGCCCTTTGAATTAGCTGTCAGACCAATTAGGGCATTTGCCTTTTCATTTTATTCACAGCAAAGTGAAGTTCAGGATACTCTGAAGCTGCTGCAGTGCTCGAAGCAGCTGCTCAGTTATTAATGTTGGAAATGAATGGGAAAGACATGACACCAGTGTCAGGATAACTCCTGGAAGTTCCACCACAAAGGAAGATCTATCACTGAATTTGGAGCTGAACTGGAGAGCAGGACCTGCTCACACACACACACACACACACACGTGTGCAAGGAAGGTCAAGCTGGAGTGGAGCAAATGCTGTTGTAAGGGTTTGAAACCAGAAAGTGCTTTCTATAGAAGTAGACTCATGTCTCAAAGTGCTTTAGTCAGTGATTAGGAAACATTCTCTACAAGTCTTTACACTTATCTTACAGTGACTTGCAGCAAGTTCACCTATGAGGAAAGGGACAGACCCCAGCCCCAGCAATCTGGTTGTTCAAGGCTTTGGTTGGATATTGAGAGACTATTGCTCAGGCTGCAGTACAACCCCCCCCAACCCTCCCTTAAGGCTACTCCCCTCCCACCCTGCACGCAGCAGGGACACGCTCACACCCCCCCCCAGCACTCAGATGAGCACGTAAGGAGCAGGTCCCTTGGGAAGGTCACACAGGCTCCCCACGTGCCAGGAGTGGGGAACACTCTCCAAATCACACTGAAATCCAGCTTTGACTAAAGCCAAGTCTCAGTGTGACAGATTTTAAGGACTCTGTGGTTAGCTTTTAGAGGCAGAGGTGTAAGTGGGTTGCAAGTATCAAGGGAGCCTGGAGGAAAGCCCCCCCCAGCACAGCACCTTGGGGAGCCACTGGTGCCCAGCGGCTGCCACAGGAAAAGGAGGATTGCTCCATGTTTTAAGTCCCCACAGTGCTTTACAACCATCCATCCAGGCCTCCCAGCCTTCTTCCACAAGGAATAATTGCCAACAGAAACATTTACAGCAACCAGAAGGAGCAAGGAAGCGAGAGTCTGCACCCCCATGGCCACCGGCCCCACACCCCAGTCACTCCCTGGGAAAGAGGGCTCAGACAGGCAGGCACTGAAAGCCTGGAGCAGGCTTTAAGGCTTCGGTATAATTGGTTTGCTCAAGGCTGTGGAGGGAGGTGGGGACAGAAGAGGTTTGCCTCTAGACATCCTAACCTCTATTTCTATCCCCCTGGCCTCTCATCCTTGCTTTAATTCCCCCACATTTTGCTATACACCAGCTCGCTTCCTTCCTGCACACCTCCAGGTAGTCTCTCCCTGTTCCCAAACATGCTGGATTTAAACCAAGATAAACCACAAACAACCTCTCTAGTGGTGATGCTCTTTTCAAGATGCATTCTGTCTCTCTCAGAAGACCTATCAGGCTGCAAATCTACAAATAGCATAGTGGGAAAGAGAAGGAAAGCCGTGTTTGCTCACGTAACAAGACAGCAGCTGCTCCTCTGCAGTAACTACTCTCCGTGACAGTCTTTTGAGAAGAGTCCAAGTCCCAGGTTTGCTCCCTGCCTTCTCCATCAGCGGTTTCATGCAGGTTCAGCACCATCCCTGGTGCCCATGGAGAAGGATGCAACCAGCTCAGGTGTTTCCTCATCCCCTCCCAGCTGGATGAAGGTGGTGGAGCAGCCCCATGGACACGACTATCGGTGGCCGCTCTGGTAGACATAGGAGATGGGCTGCCGTGCCCCAGGCCTGACTGTGAAGGTGTTGGTGGGTCCACCATACTGCGAGCTTCCATGGGCAGGCCTGGAGAGCAAACAGAGTGGAAAGTCACTGAAAGCTGAGGAAACTCTTTGGGTTCATTCAATATTATGGTCATTTGTATTTTTTCTCTGTAGTGGAGCACAGCCCAGCACTCCTCCTCTTCAAACCCAAGGGACAGAGGAGAGGGAAGGGGGGTGCTCAGGGGGGACACATACCTGCTGGCTGCCACCGTGCTGGCGGGTGAGAAATCCCCGTTCTGCCCCTTGTACTTGGTGTCAGCTCCAGCACTGCTGTGTGGCACAGCTTTCCCAGCAGCATCGATGGACGTCCGCCTGCCCTGCGCGCTCGTGGGGCCGTTCCTGTGGGCAGAGCTGAGGCGACGGGCACCATCCCCGGCCGGGGAGCTGTAACCCCCAGAGCTGTAGGAAGAAAGGACTCCTGTGCCCCGAGGAGCTGCAGCTGCCCGGGGGTAGGAGCTGTCAGGCTCTGAGACGTACAGGCGCTTCTTGATCAGCGGGCGAGGGTTCGGGCAGCGGCTGGGGTAACCGGCTGAGCTGCTGTAATCTGGGTACTGGGGCGTGAAGTCACCGTTCCTCCTGCTCTTCTCCGAGGGCAGCGGGGCCGGCAGATCGCGGCTGCCCCCATAGCCGCGGCCATAGCCAGGCCACCTGAAGTACCGCGGTGCCTCTGAGCCCTGGGTGCTGTCGGGGCAGCTGGGGCATTTGCAGTTCTCCTGACTTGGGAGAGGTCCCTCAGCCTCCCCTGCCTCATCGTTGCTGAATTCGGGGGGTGGGGGGATAATGGCATAGTCCAGCGCCGTGTCCCCATTCTCCTCCTCCTCCCTGGATGCTGCGTGGCGGGACAGCCCGGGCTGGTTCAGCTGCCCAGACTCAAGGAGGCCCCGCAGCAGGCTGGAGGCAGCAGCCCGCCGGTGTGTGGACAGGCTTTGTGGCTGCGCCTCGCCCACCCCCCGCGCATCCCGGCCCTGCTCCGAGGAGCTGGAGAAAGAGGGAGGTTTGCTCTGTCCTGACCCCGCCATCCCCACCCCAGCAGGCCGGGGCACCACAGTGAAGGAGTAGGGCTTGGACTCGTGGCGGAAGAAGCTGGTGGAGGTGGTGTCTGATGAGGCACTGCCAAATTTCAGGGGTGGCTTTGCCCGCGGTACGGCTCCCACCTCGCTGCCCTGCCTGCCCCGCTGGGCACGCTGCCGGGCTGCCAGCAGCAGTGCCATGGGGGAGCCCCGCTCCACCCGCTCGCCCGTCACAGGGTGGATCAGCACCTCCTCTTGCTCTGCTCCTGGGGTGCCCGGCGGGCTCCTGACTAGGCTTGGGGGACAGGGCGGCTCAGCCGAGCTTGAGGCACAGGGTGGGTCGGCTGAGCTGGCTCCAGCCCGGTGCACTTTGTACTGGAAGACGGCTGCGTTGGGCTGTGGCGCTGGGCTCTGCGCAGGAGAAATGGAGGGCAAGGGGGAGGTGGGAGCAGGGGACTTCTCCACCGGTCCCCGAGATGGGTCTGGGGGGCTCACGCTGCTGTTTAGGGACCCTGGAGCAGGTGTCAAGCTCTCTGTGGCCTTGCTGGCAGCAGGAGCAGGATGGTCCTTGTGGTCCGTATCACCCTTCTCCACCACTGGCACTGCTACTGGGAGCAGGCTCGGGGCTGGCTTCGGCAGCACCAATTCACCAGCATCAGGGGGGCTCTTCCTCGTGCCAGGGGGGCTCTTCCTCACGCCAGGGGGGCTCCCACCATCCTCACTGCCCTGCTTCTGGTTGCCAAGCACCAGGGCAGGTTTCCCTTCCTTCTTCAGGGACAGCACAGCCTCCAGCTCGTTCCTGATTTTCATCACGCTGCGGCTCTGCGTGGCAGGGCTGCTCTCTGGAGCCGGGAGTGCCACGCTGGGAGAGCCCTCCTTGGCACTGGGGGTGCTGCTGGGCACCTCTTTCTTCTCACTCTCCCCTCCTGTGGGTAACTGCACATCACTCCTGGCAGGTCTGGTGAACTGGGGGCCACCGAGCCGGGGCTCACGGCTGCTGGAAGAGTCAGCACTGCTGCTCACAGGCTGGGGGGCAGCTGGCTTCTCCGGTGGCTTCTCCTCCCTCCGAGGGGAGCGCAGGAGGGCTGAGAGCTCATGCCGCAGCCTGCTCAGGTTGCTGGGGTCCCTCCAGTCATCCTCACAGGTTGGGTAGTCAGGAGGGGGGAGGTCCAGGTCATTTGCAGAGAGACATTCAGATTTCAGAGGAGAGTTTCCCTCGGCTGTTTTTGGCTGGGGAACCTTTTCCATCTCAGAGCCTGGCAGCAGGGACTGGTGACCAGCAGGATTCGCCCCTGGACTCGGTGTGGGGCTCAGCGGTGGGGGTGTTGGCACAGCTAGCTTTGTGACAGCCTGTCTCAGTGGGGAACTGCTTTGCTCAACATCTCCTCCGGCACGAGCCTTGGCCGCAGGCCTGATGGTGAAGCAGGGCGGGAGGGGAGGCCGGGCATGAGGCTGCCTGGGGAAGGGCTCCTGCTGGGTGGGCTGGCTCTCCTGCACCGGGATGGAGGAGGAGCGGGCTGGGGCTGGGGGGGGCACCTTGAAGGACCTGGGGAAGGTGAGGTGAGGCTCAGGACAGTGCTTGGGCTGCGGGCTCTCTTTTGGGGCAGCTGGCACCCCAGGCTCGGCAGGGCAGAGCGGCCCCTCGGCATCCGCCTGCCTCGTGTTCAGCCCCGTCTCGGACTTCCACTTGGAGATGCCGGCGGTGAAGGGCGCCGG
>VZTU01030382.1:331170-357600 GCA_013400835.1 Zapornia atra
GGGGCCGCTGCCTCAGCGGCTGCGGAGCGGGGGCGGACCGGGCCGGGCCGGGCCGAGCCCCACCTTCGGCCCCTCCTTCCGCCCAGGTGCCTCCCGCCAGCCCCGGGGCCGCGCAGCCGCTCCCGCACGACGGAGGATGCCCCCGCAGCCCCCGCGGGGTTTTATGGGCAGGGCCGGCCCGGGGCGCGGGGGAGGGACGGGCATCCCCGCGGGGGGCGGAGGCGAGTCCCACTGGCCGAGGAAAGCCGACACACCGCCATCCGCCGGGCTGTGCAGGCTGCTCGTGTACCGAACACGCGTGTTGGAGTTTCGGGCTCTCTCCCGGGGTTTCTCTGTGCCCGCCTGCTGCCGCATCCCTCAGCGCGGGCTGGGCTCCCCAAGACCTCCCGAGTAGTTGGGACGAGAAGCCCCCGAGATCTGCAAGTGTCTTTGTACGGCAGGGAGATGCCAGCAGGAGCCAGGGGCAGCTTCGTGGCCTCCTCCCCGCTGATGTGTGCATGCCAGGAGGCAAATGAGCACCCAGGTTTGAAGAAGTGCCTTACGAAGCACTAAACTCCCCAGCCTCCCCGCGGACGAGCCCCCCGCAGACCCCTGCTGCCTTCGGTGGGGCTGTGCACTGCCCAGAACACCCCCCTTCCCACCGTGTTACTGGGGTTTGGAGGGTTTTGGGATGCAAAACCTTACAGCCAGTGGGACTCGACACCCGAATCATCCCTTGTTCCAGGTGCAAAGGGAAGTGCCTCGTGTTGCCAACAGTTTTCTGTGTCGGGCAAGTAGTAATGGAGAGTTAATAGGTAACACTGGTTATTAATAAATGCTGGGATTCCTGGAGAACTTTAAACCCAAAATAGCTGCCAAAACATTAACTCTGAAACATGGTGCAGGGTGAGGTCATCCTGTCTGATGCTCACTTCTATTTCCACCATGTTTTGAGAGTCAAAACGAGATAAGGTTAGTTTTTCAGTGATAAACATCCCTGTATCAATCCCTTTGAATGTATGCTTCTCCCAGCCTTTCCCTGCCACCAAGCGCAGATTAGGGCGACACAATAAACCACCCATGAGGAGGAGCGGGTGCTGTTACTGTATTTCTGAAGGAAAATCTAGCCATGGCACGAATTGTCAGGCAGGACTTAAATAAACAGAATGGCGACCAGGGAAAGGAGAGGTCAATGTTGTAGCACGTGGGCTGGACCCTGGGGTTGCAGCGTGGGGGCTGTGGTGATTTAAGATGGTTTTCCAGGACTTCATCCCTCTCTGCAGCCGTGCAGCTCCATCCTGCTGGTCAGACTCCTCTTCCTGCTCCCGCCGCCGCTCCCAGGATCCGCTGTGGGAGCAGCAGGTGATGCCGAAGGGACAGGCACAAGGCCTGCAATTAGTGGGGCTCGCGCCCTTCCCGACAGTTATCTTAACTGCTGCTGGTGTGAGGCAGGAAGCAGCCCTGCAGATCCCGCAAACAGCTGCATGGGTGTGAGTCCCGTGTGCCTGGAGCTGGCTGCACAGGGAGCATCCCACGGGGGGGGGAACCTGTGGGGGCATTTCAGCCGAGGTCGCAGGACAAGGGATAGTCCTGCCTGCAGAGACGAGCTGGGAAACAGCATTTCTCCCCAGAGAGCGGGGCTGCAGCCAGCTCTTCACAGCAACGCCTCTGGCTGAGCCCCAGACGCCTAAAAACAATAAACCACTGGCACCCTTGGAAAGCAGAAGCCAGATGAAATGAGGGACCCGCTCCCTGGCAGAGCAGTTTCATTCCACCTGCTGAAAGGAAGATGGGGAGGGTGCATGTCATGAGCACAGAACACGGTATCTTTGCAAGACAGGCAAGGTACACGTGCTGCTGGTACTCAGCCCGTGCACAGACTGAGCAGGATAAAGAAAGTCATGGGAAAGGGGAAGAGCAACCATGTGAAGAGAAGCAAATAAACCCCCATGCAGTGATAAAGCCTGAGCTCCTGCATGGAGGTGTCCCAGAAAGTGCCCTGACACCGCAGACACTGGGAAGGTGCTGCAGGGCTGCAGCGATGCTCAGCGGTGATGGGGAAGTGTCCCAGCTCCCTGACAATTGCTCCCGACATGTTCCCCTGCCCCAGGCGTAGGGGGTACCCCTGAGCAGCACCCCTGAGCTCCGGGGCAGTGAGCTGTACCCATGCCACCCCACCAGCGATGGTTCTGCCTCATCCTGGGCGCTGAGCGTAGGGAAACCTATTGCTCACAACACGAAGGGATGTGTGTTTGGGGGTGAGTTTATTACCCCAGGGAACATCAAGCTGCTGAACAAGTGTGCAAGAGCTTGTGTGCACACGGCGTTCCTCCCCAGCGAAAACTCTGTGTTCCTCACCTTCCAGCCCCTGGCGAAGCAGGGACCTGCCCCCACAGACCAGAAGCAGCTCAGGGCCAGGAAGAAGAGCGCTTGGTGTGTGCCAGGCAGGCTGGCTCCTGCCAAGCTCAAGCTCAGGAGCCGCAGAGCAGCTGCCTGGTGTGGCGGCACGGCTCTGTGTGTGTGTGCAGGGGAGGACGGATCCTGCTCACCACGATCTCCTGAGCGATAGAGGCCACACAGGGAAAGGGACGGGTGGGCTGGGCATGGGAAAGCACTTGGAAGGTGGCCAGTGGATTTTATGGCACAGAAACAGCCGTGTGAGCGCTGCTCTGATGTAACACGCCGCTGTGCAGGGCTGCCTTTGATCCTCATGCAGGTAAACACTCCAGAACAATCTGCCTTTCCCTCAGAGTGAGGAGCTGCACCCTGCAGATGCAGACCCTTCCCCACCCCGCTCGCAGGTGTTTTGTGGGGGGAGACACGGGAGATGGAACCCTCAGAAAGAGAAACTGCTCCGGCCTGTGGGGAGAGCGGGTCTGTGCTGCCAAGGCCACGTGTCGGTGGGGTGTCAGGGCCAGCAGAGCAGCCCGGAGTGCTCCAGCTGATGGGCAGCAGTGGTGGTTCCTGTCGTAGTGTGACCCTTCCCCTGTCACACCTCCTAATTTCCATGGCTGACACACCGTGCTCCTGCCCAGGGAGCCCCATTCAGCCTGGGCACCTGGTGACAGCCACCACCCAGTGACATCCCAGTTGTCACAATGGCCCCGGTGTCACTGTGGCTGGCACTGCCCACCCGGCAGCACTGCCTGCAGCTCCCACCGAGCCAGCCCCGTGTCCCTGGGCCCCGTTGGGAAGACAACCTTGCAGGTAGGAGCTCTGGGGCTCATGGCTTGGCAGGAGGCACTCCTGCTCACCATGTCCCCTCCCATGGGCATGGGGCTGGAAGACCCCACTGTGAGTGTGGCCAGGACAGAAGGGTCCCTGTGCTGTGGGTGTGATGCCCCATCCCTCCCCGATGCACAAACCCACCCGGCTGCACCACCATCACCCCGCTTCAGCCTGGTGGGTGCTAAGGGCTCAGAGTGAAGGATGAGGCTCTGCGGGGACAGGTGAGGAGCTGCAGGAGTGGGGACTCCCCGCTGCAGGGTGAGGGGGTGGCAGGGGCTCAGGGCCAGGACGGGCAGCGCCGGCAGCCGCCCAGGGGAATGCTCCATCCGGAGTGGGTGGCTGAACCCTTCGTGCTTTCTGGATTACTGTCTTCTCCCCGTGACCCCACCTGTGAGGATCTTCTTTGAGAGGCGATTTGGGAGGGATTAGGGGTCTCTAAATGTGTGACTGGATGCAGCAGGATTATGTGGGACTCCAGGCGCGGAGCTCTGGCAGGGCCATAAATAGCGCGGTGGACACTGAGCTGGTGCTTCCCCTCAAAGGCAGTGGTCACGTAAGCAGGTCTGCTCACCCGGGCATGAAGGGTCTTTCTGCCAAGCTGGAGATATCCCAGAGGATGAGCAGGAACCCCCAGGGCAGACAAACCCCACTGCAAGAGCAAAGCCCAAAGCTCAGCACTCCCTGGCATGGTACCCTGCCCATCACCACGATGACTGCCATCCCTGTATCGCCGAGCGCATGCAAGGCTTGCACATCTCCAAAGCACCTACATGACCTAGCAGTCGGGTTTGCAGCCTCCCCTCCACACCCCACCTGTGGAGCCCTGATGACATTGATGCCTCCCCGCCGCAGCGTGGTCCTGTCTGTCTGTCTGTCTGTCTCCCAAAGGGAGAAAGGCCACGAGCACATCTGTGAACGTAACAAATTCTGAACAAACTGAAGTGTGTTCGCAGCAGGGATTCACAAACCACAGTGAAACGACTGTCGTGGTACAAATCAGGAGCTAAAAATTCCTCTATTTCACCCCCTGTTGAAGAAACAGACTGATGGGTCCTTGTGAGCGACTGCTGAAACGCTCCTTGTCCTGAGCTCCATCAACAGAGCTCCTCAAGCATCTGGCACCCGGTGACAGCCACCACCCGGTGACACCCCGGTTGTCACCACAGCCCGAGCAGCCCCCATGTCCCTGTGGGAAAGGAGCGACTAAAAGAGGTTGTGAACCTGCAAGGATCTGGTCTTTTCCCTCCAAGGCTTAGGGAGATTTCCAAACAATTTGTGGGTATCCCCCTCCTAATAGGCTTAGGAGCCACCATTGAGAGGCAGCTACGGGGACCAGAAATAGAGCACAAAGTAATCCAGGGCGTCACGGAAACTGGGAAACCTCTTTACAAGGTTAAAAATAAAGCCAGACAGCAAAGCGTTTATTTAGGACGCCCAGGAGTAAATCGGATAATTGCTGGGGGAAGAGCCAGTTTCCATTAGCACAAAGGTGTCATCAATGCAAACAAGATAACTGAGTCATGGTTAAGTAACAGCAGCAGAAATACTTCTCCAGTCAAGCGCAGCCTCGGAGCAGCCACAGGTGACAAGTCAGCCCCCTGTGTGTCTGGGGGACACATCCACACCACCTCCTCTGCCAAGGGTCCCTCCAGACGCACCCGCAAAGCGGGCTGTTTCTGCAGCCCTTGGTCCCCTGTGCCGTGTGTACAGGTGAGGATGCCAACTTTGCTCCAAGACTTCAGAGATGGGACACAGCTGAGCTGAGAGCCAACATCCCTGGTTTGTCCTTTGTGTTTCTGGGAGGACAAACCCACTTAGAATTTGGGCAAGGGTGATTAGCATGGCAGCAGAAGGCACAGGGCAGTGTTGGGTCCCTGCACCAGGAGCCTGCCAAGCAGACGCCCCGGGCAGCCCTGGCAAAGGATGCTGCTAGGTGTCCGTCATCACCGGTACGCCCTGCTGCCTCTTGTATTTCAGACTGGGCTGAACCATTTTCATGGCTGATTTGCCATGGCTGTGGTTTGCTGCAAACTCAACAAGGAGCATGTACAGGTGCTATAGTGAGGGTTCTGATCTGGGACCAGGGCTCCGCTGGGCCAGGCACAGAAGGGAAATGTCATATCCCCCAAAAGCGATGAAGGGATGACGAGCCAGGTCAGACTGACAGTGCTACCCATCAGCAGCTGGGTAGCACTTTATGTTCACTTTGCACCTGCACAAACAACAAGCTGAGATGCAAGTCAAGACAGCACCAAGTCCCTCGAGCCTTGCTGTGTGAATTCCCTCAGTGCACTGTGTTTTGCACTGTAGCTCTCATAGTTCCACTGCATCTTTTGATTTTAAACCCTCTTTCTCTTGACATAGCATCACCTTAGATTTTTAGCTAAAGAAATTTGATTACCTGACTTCTCACTGTTCATAGCGTGTACTGGCTGTCCCTGCGGTGAGTGGGGGCTCTCCCTGAGTGCTCCCAGTTTAACGTGCTGCTTCTTCAGTTGCCAATACACAGCTCCTGCACTGGGGCTTTAAGCACTGATGAGGATGGCAAAGTGTGGGGACAATCACGATGCATTTGCCTGGCTCTTTCTGCTCCACAGATGACTAAAACACCTGCAGCCCTGGGCACAGACACCGAGAGACCAAAGGAAATGGAGAAGCCCAAAGCAGAGCAGGAGGCCTCTCGCACGCCGCCCACCCCGAGGGGCCAGCAGCCTCCAGCACGCTGCCAGCCCTTGGCCACTCACTTTGTTCCTTTTGTTGCCCATTTCGGGGGCCGTCAGCCTGACTCCTTCAAGTTTCTCTTCTACAAACCCAGTTACTCCAACTCATACAGCCCCTTCTACACAGCGCAGAAACCCACCTGCGGGTACCGCTACCACCGCGACACCGATCACACCAGGAAGGTGATGGACGTCCAGAGCGCAAACATTGTGAAATGGAGATGCACCACAAAGCCCCAGTTCAGAGCAATAAAGCCCAAGAAATGAAACCAGCGACTGGTGTGACTTCATCTTCCCATCAGGTGTCTGAGCTGTGACCAGCAGTGAGCCCGTGAGCCGAGGAAGGGGTGGTGAGGCTGTGTCACTGCTCCCAGAAGAGCACGCTGTGTGGATTTTGCTCTAAAAACCCGGTCTGACTCGTCCTGTCATTTATTGCTAGCTGCTTACACAGAGGCACTTGGCTTCAGCGCTGCAGGAATGGGCACCCAGCAAGGCTCACTGCACCAGCTGCACCACCCAGGAGGGTTTCACTGGCTTCCTTGGCTGAGCCGAAATCCTGCTCCTCCTTTGGAAGCACACCTGCTTTCACTGGGCTTTACTGGGCACGGGCAAAGGGTTGTTTTTAGTGATGGAAAGCAGTTTCATTTGTGGCACTGGAAGTGAGATGGGAACCAGACCTGAAATTCATCCATCCCCACCGCCCATCTCCGGGGGCAGCACACACCAGCCCTGCTGCTCCATTGCCCGTTCCAGGGGACTGGGTGCACCGTTAGTAAATCCTCGAAACCATTAGTAACCCTGTGTCCACCCCTGGTACACAACCCTTCTGCCACCGAATGCCTCCATATCACAACCCCGCTCCGTGCTTCGTGAGGGGCACCCCAGCCAGCTCCCCTTTTGGGTGGGTCAGAGCTGGGGGGCACCCACTCAGGGCTGGGGACCTGGGCCTGCTGCTGCTGGCTGGTGCAGGATTAGCACATCCAATTAGCGTTCCTCAATCTAATTCTGTTTTCACCGTGCTTGTGTAATGCCCCCACGTTAGCAGAGCTCAGTGCAGAAGCAGTCAGGCTCCACAGCACATAAAAGTCAGGCTTTTTGTCTTAAAGCTGTCAGATATAATAAAAGTATGATAGGTCAGGCTCTCTGTGGGTAGAGATCCACTACTCACACTGGTTTCATTGCCAGGGGAGGGTCTGGGCCGTGCTGCTTTCTGGGGATACACATTTTTATCTCCCAGCCCTCCTCCGAGCGCTGTGCACTGGAGTCAAACCAGCACTGGGTTTGGTTGTGTTTGCACAATTTCTCATGGTAATTCATCATGAACGAAAACTGAAGCTGCCCTCACCTCCACTGGCTTCACAGAGCTCTGGGAGTGCAGCAGCCAGGACACACTCATGGGATGAGGAGCAGAATTTGGGAGAAACACTCAGCTGGCAGGACCAGAGTCCCAACACTGGGACCCAGGAGCTGGGAGGTCCCCTGGAAGAAGATCATCAGAGCATCTGGCGTCTGCATTTAAGGCATTTAAAGCTTTACCGTTCAGAGCAATTACATTCCTAAGTTTGGCTCCACACACCAAATCTGCCCTGATGCACCACCTCTCGCAGGGCTCGACGTGGTGCTTCCCTCACCCTGAATCTCAGGCTCAAAGTGACTGCCCTGCCTGGAAATGCTCCAGCCATGGCAAGAGGAAGGGCAGCCAGAAGGACAGGACCAGCACAGGGACCTGCCAGAGGGTTTCTGTCTTTCCTCTCACCCTGATTTTGGTGCAAAATTTTGCTCGTGTTTCCCCACACAAAATCATAAGTGAAGTGGATTAGGAGATTACACCATCACGGAGAAAATTCCACCCTCATAATCTCCTGCCGGGCCTGTAATCTGCAAGACTTTCCCATTTTACCTCCTTTCTATTTTAACCCTGAACTCCTAATGCCTGTCAGGAGCCATCACAACACCCCCCTCTTCCCTGAGCCTCATTGGCCAGGAAGGGATTTGCTGGGTACTTAAATGTCACCCCCTTGCCTGAGAAGGGTTTTGTGCTTTTGAACCTCCCTGGGGAGAGGAGCCTTTTGCATCCATCACCAGCACCACAGAATTGGGACCCCCTGTCTGTTCCCCCACTCTGTGACCCCTGCAGTGCTGGGAACACCTAGACTTTGAAGGCAAGAAGCAGAATTTCAAAGCAAGCCCTCGAATTTCAGAAAAAAACCCCACTTATTCTTGGCTGCAGAAGCGACCAGAGCTTGGTGTGGAGATGGGGAACATGGACGGGAAAGCCGTGGAGGAGCTGAGCACCACCGAGTGCCACCAGTGGTACAAGAAGTTCATGACAGAGTGTCCTTCTGGCCAGCTCACCCTCTATGAGTTCAAACAGTTTTTTGGCTTGAAAAACCTGAGTCCTTCAGCGAACAAATACGTTGAGCAAATGTTTGAGACGTTTGACTTTAATAAGGTAATTATTATCCTTCCTGCTCAGCCTGTGCTGGGCTCTGCCCCTGCGCGGGGACTGGGGCAGTGGGGGGGGGNCCGGTGCAGATGTGTACCAGAGTGCCTACAGTCTGTGGCCTCATAAATTGTTAAAATCAGTTATGTAAGGGGAAAAATGTCAGCAAGAACTCCTCACCTGCTGACCGTCCTGGGGGGGAACAGACTGGACTTCTCCCAGAACCGATACCTCCCTTTTCATTTTGAATTAGTAAAGTAGTGGGGTGTTATCTGCCAGTCTGGGGTGCCTTTGAAAATGAAGTGCCCTTTAACCCTCCCATATTGACCGCTGTGACAGTGAGGGACCAGGGAGCAGCGTGAGAGCATCCAGGCAGGGACAGTGTGTTCCCGAGCGGCGCCACACGAGTTACGGGCACTGAAGAGTGAGGGAGCAGATGGCACTTGGCTCGCTGGGGGGTTAAGTTATCATCAGATTGCAGTTTCATTGCTTTTATTACAAGTGGGATGCTACAAGGAGCTTGGGCCCTCTGTTCCCTGTGGAGAGGCTTTGTGCCACGGGCTGTCGCTGTGCTGGAGCCCGGTGCAGGGCACAGCCAGAGCTCCTGCATGCATCCAGGAGTGTGGTCATCCCAGCGCAGGGGCAGCGCCAGGGATGCAGATGGATGCTGTATTGGAGAGGAAATAACACCCTCCTTGCACCTCATGGGGGATGAGGGATATGTTTTGTGGTACCCGAAGGGTTCAGTGGGCTTAACCCCAGTGGAATAATACAGTTTAGGCCATAAATCCTTCAGGTGCTTTTGTCTGTGCCTCGGCCTTTCCCTTGCTTCCTGCCCTGTGTTTGAATGCGTGCCTGGAAAGGGAATTGATGCCCCGGAAATCCTGCTGGGAATGGGGCTCAGTAGCTATTTATACCTAATCTGGCTCCCGCAGCAGTGGGATCAAGCAGATGATCCCCTATTGAACTGCAGTGGCTTTGCTCATTGACAAAACCCTGGCTTATTCTCTCCCAAAGACTCTCTGTGTTCCTAGCACATACCGTTTACCTCCAGAGTGCTTGTACCTCAGTGGCAGGTACCAGCAAAGTGCTGGGTCTCTCCTGTGCTGGCTGCTCTCCTGGAGGTTTGCACAGAGCCATAGGTGTGCGCAGGCAGGATAAGGTTAGGTAACCCTTCAGGGCTCATCTGCATGAGCCTGCTCCTCTTTGACCTCTGAATTACCACTGCTTTGCATAAAGCGGTTCCTTTAGCACGGGCTAGCTTTCCAGGCTTCGTTAGTCCCCGAGCCGGGTGCATGCAATGAGTTTGTTTGTTATCAACATGCAACAGCTCGGCACAGAGCAACGCAGAGCCCACACCATACAGTGCATCAGCTTTAACTGGTGGGTGTGCAGGGGACCTGCACTTGCTGCCTCCGCAGTGCTGCCCCAGACCCTGCTCTCAAGGTGGTGGTCACTTCACATGCTGAAGTCTCCTGGGGGGGTGACACTTCCAAAAGAGCCCAGGAAGATCCCTTGCTGCCTGCCTCTTTGCTTTGAATCTCACCCAGCTTCTATCCCTCTGCTTTTAGGATGGCTACATAGATTTTATGGAGTACGTGGCAGCCCTGAGCCTGGTCCTGAAAGGGAAGGTGGATCAGAAGCTGCGATGGTATTTCAAGCTCTACGATGTGGACGGGAACGGCTGCATTGACCGGGGAGAGCTGCTGAACATCATCAAAGTGAGTGGGCTGAGCTCCTCCCGTTTCTTTCCCAGACGATGGCTGGTAAATCAGGTAGAAGGAAAGGTCACAGCAGGAAAATTCCAACCCAAAGGACAACTCCCTGGTAAATTAGCAGGCGCTGGCCCAACCTGCTGCTTGTCCTCTGCCAGCCCTCCCAGCAGGCTGGCCTCCCTGGCCAGACCTGTCTCCAACACCGCCCACCCCCCACGGCACCCGCCCACCCCAACACACAGCAACCCCTTGTCTCACTGTGTGGTGTTTGACCACGTCCACTGAAACCCAGGCTGAGATAAGCACTTGAATTTAATCTGAGGATTTCCAGAGGTGAACAGCTCCTGGCTTATCCCAGTATGCCCGCTTAATCTTCTAATGCACTGATTGCCTTTCTCAGTGCTTTAAATCCCCGGTTTTTGGAAAGGACGTAGTCCTTTCAGAACACAACTGCCTGCAAACGAGTTGGGCAACCCCCCTGTCCAGTCACCAGCCGCTTGCTCTGATGGTCACACCATCCTGCACAGTGCTCAGTCATCGTCCTGTGTGTCCTTCTGTCCCCCAGGCTATCCGAGCTATCAACCGGTGCAATGAGACGATGACAGCTGAGGAGTTCACAGACATGGTGTTTGACAAGATCGATATAAATGGCGATGGTGAGCAACCTCCTTATGCAATGCTCCTTCCATCCCCCTTGCCCACAGTCCAGTCTGCAGGAGCAATTCCAGGTGTTGGGTGTACCAGAACACATGGGGAGCTGGCAGAGAGCGGCTCTCCAGGAAGGTTTAGCTCCCCGTCCTCTCTGCGGGTGGCAACCAGCCTGGAGGGATTCTCCAAACTGCCTGGGGAGGGTGAGCTGTGTAGGGTTTAGTTGTGATGGGGTTTGGGGCATGTGACCACAGGCAGGACCCCCTTTTACAGCCTGAGCAGCTCCAGGGAGGAGAAAGGCTGGGCCATAACCACACTCTCTGGCTGTGCTCTCACAGGTGAGCTCTCCCTGGAAGAGTTCATGGAGGGCGTGCAAAAGGATGAAGTGCTGCTCGACATCCTCACCCGCAGCCTGGACCTGACACACATTGTCAAGCTGATCCAGAATGATGGGAAGAACCCTCATGAGTCGGAGCAGGAGGCAGAGGCTGCCCCGTAGGCTGTGGGATGCGTTTCCCTCCCGCACCTCTGCTCTTCCCCCCCTGCATTACTAAAACAAATGGATTGCGGGAGCTGGTGAGCTGTCCCAGCGCCAGTGTGACCAGTGATAGACTATCCCGCTAGCGCAGGGACCAGGATTTGCTCTGAAGGTATCGCTCCCCTGGAAGATGGTTTGGGGGAGCCCGGAGCTCACTGGGCACAGCCCTGGCCCTGCCCATTGCAGTGAGAGGAAAGGCTGCGGTGAAGAGGGGGTGCTGGAAGCACACAGCCACCCCCCCGGACTGCCAATGGGGCCACGGGGCCCTTTGCTGTGCGGGTGCCTCTGGATATTGCTGCTGAGCAAAGAGCAGGCAGTCTCATCCCCCCGGGAAGGGGGAGCAGCCCCAAGTGATGCGGTTAGATGATGCACCAAGAGCGCCTCAAAATCCACCCTGAGGCCGTGGCCAAGGCCAGTGTCTGCAGGCTTGGGGCAGGGGGTGAACCCCAGGGCTGCGTGGCACTTGGCCCTGGAGAGAAGGGGTCCCCCAGGACACATGTATGAAGCCTAGAAAGCAGACTGAGCCTTCTCATTTCCAGAGCATGAGATGAGCCGTTTGGGTCACTCGATCTTTTATTCATTGCTGTTACTTTAGCGATCCGTAGGGATAACATAGGATAAAGTGTCTGGGAGCTGGAGGAGGGGAGTGCTGGAGCGGTGGGTACAGTGGCTTTCCTTTGTTCTAGAGCATTAAAAACAGAACGGTGCCTTTTTTAAACACCTCTCTGGACTTCAAGGGCGTGCTTCTCCTTGAAGCTGCTGGGAGGGCTGCAATGGCAGTGACCTGAAAGGGGGAAGTTCTGAATGTCTGTAAGAATATCCCTGCATGTCTTACTACCTGACAACAAACTTACGCTCTCCTGCAAGTTACACTCTCTGGCACCCTCCAGCATCGTGTGGTTTTAACCACAACGGCAGGGAGCTGGCTGGGGGTGCGGTTTGGAGGGGTGTGCTGCTCCAGGTGGGATAGATGCCGTGTCTGCACCACGAGCACCCACGAGTACCCGAGTGTTCCCAAGCTGGCAGTGGGTACCATCCCCTCCGCCACGGGCTCAAGGACTGTCCCCCATGGAACAAAGCCCAGTCGCCCCTTGTTACAGCTCGCTGGGCACAATTCTGCCCAGCTAATTACCATCTGCCTGTGCTAATTATCAGTGCCACGAGCAGGGGCTGCACCAGGACTGGCACACGCAGCAGCCTCGGCCCTGCACCGCATCTCTCCCCGTGCCGAGCCGGGGCTGCACCTCAGCTGCTCCCAGTGAGGGGTTTCCTCATCTGCTGGGGCTGGGGAATTGGGTCAGGTGTGGTGCGGCAGCACAGGGCACCAGGAGGCATCTCTTGCCTCACTGAAAGACTTGTTGCTTTGCACTGGATGCTTGTGATTCATCAACAACTTCCTGACCATTGTTCCTGTGCATCTTCTGCATTTCACAGCGTTTCACCTGGAACCTTTTGTACGTCCAACCTTACAGTGAACTAATAAAGATATTTTGCAAGATTATTTCAGTTTGTGCTTTTTCTCCCTTTCAGTGACTCCTCTTCCCAGCAGGAGGGGTTGGCTGTCTGCATGCAACCCCCCGCCCCCCACCCTGGCAGCTGCCCACAGCTGGGTTCATGCTCTGGAGCTATGGATGGGCACACAAACCAGAGGCCCCAGAGAGGAACCTTTTGACGGCCAGCTTGTCCAGCCCCCTCCCCTTACACCATGGCCAGAGAGATCAGGCTGCAGGCATCACCTTAAAGCTGGGTTGAGCTGCTCACTCAGTGTGTAACACTCCTCTTCACAGCAGAATTAACTGCTCCACAAACAACTGGCACACCACTTGCCACACTTCATCTTTACACCAGCGAGGAGGAGGGAGCGGAGTCTGATGTGGGCTTTCTGGGCACACTCCCTGTGTGGAGACACAGCCAGTCCCACCCGGGCGTCCTGCACCCTCTCCGCGTGCCCAGGGAGCTGTGAGAACGGCCTCAACAAGCCCAAACTTCTATTTATAAGGACCAAGTTATTTTAAAAGGGCTGTCTCAGAGCTGCTGGCTGGCCAGAGGCACCTTTCAAGCCTCAGCGTCACTCTCCAAAGGATGTTTTTTCAGCCTCTAAGAAAGCTAATTAAAGTCATTAAAAACTAATGTTGTGACTCTCTTTGCCCTGGCTCTGCATAGTTCATTTATTCCAAAATAGTGGCTGCTGCCCAGGTGCCAGCCTCGTTCACACGGCTCAATACGACTGGTGCAGGAGAGCGAGCGTGGAGGGGCTGGTTTTGGGAGGTGCCATCAGAGGGGTGATGGGTCCAGGGGGCTGCACGGCCGTGCGGGAGGCCTGAGGGCAGGTCCCAGCTCTGCCTCCCCTCCGTGGTGATCTGGGACAAGCCCCTGGAGCCAGGTTTGCTATGAAGAGTCACAGCTGCATGGAAACCACCCCGCGAGTTTCGGCAGCGCCGGGCAGGGTTCAGGAGCAGAACTCACGGATCCATCAACCGCTGGAGGTGGGGAGGGCCCTTGGGTGGGTGCTGCACCCACATCCTGCTCTGCCAACCTGGGAGCTGGGCTGCTCAGGGCCTTTCCCAGCCCAGCAAAGCAGCACTTCGTAGAGTCACTGAACCCCAGCCTGGTTTGGGAGGAAGGGACCTCAGGTCCCCCCAGTGCCTCCCCACCACGGGCTGGGACCCCCTCCCCCTAGCCCAGGGTGCCCCAAGCCCCATCCAACCCAGTCTTGAGCCCTGCCAGGGATCCCGGGGAAGCCCTAGCTTCTCTGGGCACCCTGTGCCAGCGCCTCCCCCCTCCCCGGGAAGGATTTCTGCCTCCCAGCCCCTCTCCAGCTCTCCTGGAGCCCCTCAAGGGATGGGAAGGGGCTCAGAGCTCTCCCCAGAAGCAGCCTTCTCTTCTCCGGGCTGAGCCAGCCCAGCTCCCCCAGCCTGGCTCAGCGCAGGGGGGTTCCAGCCCTCCCGTGCCTCCTTCACCCCTCGAACGCTCCGGGAGCGCAGGCGGGGCTGGGCCAGGGCGCTGCGGAGCCCCGGCCCGGCAGTGCCCTCTGCCTGCCAGCGCGGGGCGGGCAGACAGACCGACCCAGCCCCCCCGGGCTGCGGCGCTGGGAATTGAGCCCGGCGGGATGGGATAGCGGCCCGAGAGCGGGCGAAGGGCAAAACCTCCGGGGATTGAAAGCTACAGAACCGGGAGCGAAGCGGGTCCCGTCCCGCACCCCGGGGGCGCCGCCCGCATCAGGGACCCCAGATACACGGCCGCTGAGGGTAACCTGTTCGAGGCACTTTCTACACTTCTAAAGGGCACTTTCCTTTACAGAGGAGGAGGAACGAAGGGAAAACCCACCCTCCCATCGTGCCAGAGCAGAGCAGGGCACTGGGAGAAAGGGCAGAGCACACAGAGGCCCCTACAGCCACAGCACAGGGCTGGGAGCCCTGGCACGGGCACTCTCCATCCCAACACGACATCACCGGGGGAAGCTGCACAGGGTGCTGAGGGAACAGCCTGGACACCAGCCCTTGCTCTGAGCAACCACCAGCCCCATCTGATCCTCCCTCCTCAGAGCATCAGGTACAGACAAACAAAGCACGTGGCTACACAGAGCTAGAGGTAATTTTTCCCCTCCCCTTCCAAGCCTTATTTGCCCTGCTCTGTGCTCTCCCTGGGAAAGCACCCTGCAGTGGTTTAGGATGCCATTCCTCCCCAGCTCCTGCTCCCTTCCACCTCTCCCCATCAGCCACCTCCAGCAACTGCCTCACCCTCAGCTTTCTAACCTGATTACCACCTTCAATCCTGCCCAACTTCGGAGGCATCAAACATCAGAGCAGATGGTGGCAGCTCAGGAGAGTCACATGGCCCTTGCCTTTCCCAGTTTAGGCTGGGCAGCAATCCGATCAGCCCAATCCCATTCGAGCCGGGCTGGAACGCTGGAAAAATGGATTATGCAAAACATCTGACATCACCAGCTTGATGCGAATGTTGAATGGAGTTTGGGAGGGGATCATACCTATGGATTTAAAAATAGCACTAAGGCCAAAGCACCTTGCTGTTTCTTGACAAAAGATTACCCGATTGAGAAGAACCATTTTCCACAGGGCTGTGCCAGCACCACACAAGCCTTACCTGCCACGTGCCCTGCTACCACCATACATCTGCCCTGGCTGCAGGAGGGGGACATCCTGCTGCCGAGTCCAAGGCTTTGTGGAAGCTCTAAATTCTTCAAGGCTCCTGTTTCAGTCCTGGCATGGTGCAGAGAGTCATCTCACTGCAGCACTGTCAGTTCACTTCATTGCTAGCAACTCTTCCAAACTCCAGATTATTTTATCCTACACATGCTTTCCACTCTCATCACATACAAGCTCAAGATACTCCTTTCCTTTCCTGCCCCACACCTGCAACAGCATCACCATCAGCCTTGTACTTGTCTTACCTAGGTGAGGTGTTAAACACACCTCTTACATTCCTCACACCAGCCTCAAAGACTACAATTTTGGTCAGACACTCAGGTCCTCACACAGGCCTCTGCCCCCATTCCAAGTGGAAAATAAATACTACAGCACAGAGAGAATGTTAATAAATAATTCTTTATTAAATTCACATGTTACAAAATTTCTGCCAACAGCTGTACCAGTGCTCAGTGTCAGGATCCCCCACCCCGTGCCAGGGGACTGCTGGTGCAGGGGACACCAAGCAGCTCCTTCCGTGCCTGATCTGGCCAGGAGAGCAGAATCAGGAACTTTAAAGCATTTAGGTAAACCGGTAGTGTGTAACTGTAGCAACTAAACACCCACTTAAATTGTGCAAGAAGAAAAAGCAGAGTGTGTTTTGTTGGTTGACATGTTGAAATTCCAGGAATTAGATTTGTGTCCTGTCCTGAAAACATCTGCCCCAAGTTGGGGAAGAAAAAGTAAATCAGTAAAAAAAGCCAGAAGTAAGATTTTTCTTTGAGATCTTTGGCTGGTAAGGTAGTGACTTGAATGAGCTTTCATCAGCTGCTTTATAGCAGCATAAACTAGAAGCCTAATCTGCTCCGATAAGTGAGCACACCACAAACTCATGTGTATTTACAGAGAACTCCTAGAAAGGCTCTTTACAAGTGGGCATGTACATGGGTTGCAACTCATGTTGCACCAGCCCTGTTTTATCCTGAACTCTTCCTCACCTCCCTGAATCCAAACATCACGTTGATGAGACTGCAAACCAGCAAACTAAACAGCTACTGAAAGACATCACAGTCATGATTAAAGGCCACAAAAAAAGGGATGTAGAATCCTTCCATGGATGTGAGACTACCCACTGATCCCATGGGACATTTAAATTAAAAGACAAAAGCCCACATCATCTTCCTGGGGAAATTATTCTTGCAAATAAACCAATAAATAAACCCAGAGAGAAACCAAACTAATGGTGCAACCCAAGTTCTCCTTCCACATACCTGTGTAGGAATATGGGTTAGAGAGCAGGGCCCAGCCTACAACCTGTGCAAGTTCTGTATCTATAATCTGTGGCTAAATTAAGTCCAGTGTAAAACCACTGTACTCCTTCAGTAACTGGGATCTCCTGTCACTTGTCCCACTCTGTGGTTCTGCTGGTAAAGCAGCACTAATCCCCTTGCTGCAGAGATGCTGCTGAGGGAAAAACTCCACTCCCACCTCTCTTTCCACACAAAACTTCTCCCAGTGCAGCCCGAGTCCTGGAGCTCCCTGAGCTCAGTCAGTCCTCACAGGGCAGGAAGAGCTGCTCCTGAGTGATGACTGTGTAAGGAAAAGGGGCTCAGCAGGAGCAGAATCACACTTGTGTGGATCTGCCCTGCACAGGGCTGTCAAGCTGTGGTACAATTCCTATGGCTTGGGAGCAGGATTTTTCCCCAGGCCACACAGAACCCAGGTCTCAGCACCACAGGAGGGATGGAAGAGTTACTGCCCCACCTGCCCAGCCACACATTATGTTCTCCTCAACTCTGTGTGCTGTCCTGGCTATCGCTCACAATCCAGTTCTCTCCCAACAGAGAGATCTTAGCGTGCAATCACTTTACATCATCAAGAGTAGAGCCTACTAAATACCCCCAGAGACATCCAGAACCTTCCAGAGCTTTGCTTTGGTGCATCTGTATCTCTGCAGGCATGAGTGCTGCAGACACTGGTCTGCACTGGAGACAGGACCACGGCGTGGGGATTTCTCACTTCCCCATCCTGCCATTGGGCTCTAACCCTGCCTGGATCCACTGCAGGAAGCCATGAAAAGTTTGTTCCTTGGGGTGTAACCAAAAACCAGAGCTGGCAAACATGGTATTGTGTACACAGACTTATTCATGGGCCAAAAATAGTCTCTGGGTACCAGCAGCACGCAGCACATGGGTTTCAGATTGAGATGCGGCTTCTTAAACGGCTGAAGTTTTCATCTGGATGCTGAGAGTGTATTAAGAAGGAAAGGTATTACCACTCCAGGGGGAGAGTCACAGTTGTAGCCAGCATCACATTTTCAGCTGTATCAAAACAAAGCACTCTTTCTCCTCTGCTCTGTGATCCATCCTCCAGGGTTTATATCCATTTGCAGCATCTTCATCACCCACTTGTCTTTCCTGGCCCCATCAATGAACTCATCAAGAGATAATTGCCCTGTGTAGAGGAGTGGGACACAAAACGTGAGGCAGGAGTTAAGAGCCACCTTTGCTCCAGAAAGCCTGCTAGTCAGACAAAAGCTAGGCTTCATTTCAGCTGTGACCCACAGCATTCACACCCACCCCATCCCATGGCTAACAGGGGGTGTTGCATTAGCCTACACATCCTCCTCCAGCAGCACTGCAAGTCCGATCCTGCAAGCTCCAGTTTGGCTGGAACCACTGTCTTTACCCAGGCTGTTTGTGCTGGGACTAGGACCCGCGCTCTGGCTACTGGGGGCTTTTGGAGGCTGAGATCCATTTGGCATCAAGATCTGGGCAGAATAGTTACCCCTCTGTACTCTACATTAAAATAGCCATGGAAATGATTTCCTCCTGCTGCATGAAGTTCCTCTGGATTCCAATCAACAGACCAGAACCAAACCCAATGTGTCTGATATGAGCAACATAATAGTCCAAGTGATTTCTTGATAGACATAATTAAAGCTGGCCTGCCCAGCACAGCTTCTCATTACACACAAGCACAATCTGAGCCCTGGATCACTTACCATCCCCGTTTTCATCCACTAACTGAAATATCCTGTCCACAACCTCCTCCGGCGTGAGCAGCGGAGTCCTCTCCTCCACCTCCGAGCGACACACTTTCTTCAGCTTGTAGATAGACTGAAAAGGAGTTCACAGGTTAGGAGGACTGGAAAGTGAAGAGCAGTGAACTCCAGTAAGCTCCCAGCAGTGCAAAGGTCTCTTACAAAGGCTGTGGGTTTAACCTTTCTTGAAAGATCTGCTGCTCGACAGCCTCAGAGCTTTCATGGCAGCCCCGACCTCGTGCTCACACACACCGTGGTTGCTTCGTCTGTTCTTTAAATCTGCTGGCCTCCTATTTTCCCTACACATACCAGCCAGACCTCAGGGTTCCTTTGCAAAGAACAAGGTGAGAGTTTCACAGATGGGAAGGTCATCTGACTTTGGAGTATGATTTCTCTAACTTCTGAGGCTGGGTTCAGCCCTCTCTCGCAGGGAACCTGTGCCCAAGCGAATACAGGCTTGATCTTGCAGCACATATTTTGACCCACAGTTTCTGCTCCACTTTGTCACTGGAAAGGGGCAGATTTTATCTATTCCTCCCATGACAACCTATTCATTATTAACTTCACTCCCTAGGCTTCCCAGAGAGGGGATTAGTAAGGCCTAACACAGCTCTGGCCAATTCCTGGCTGACCTCAAAACTATAATTGAGCCTGTCCCAGACATTCCCCAGATGCTCCCACACCTCCTGCTGCAGGTAACAAGGTGGCCACACTCGCAGCCAGAGGGACTGGCTTCCTGGTGCTTCCTTGGTGTTGCCTTTCTCCCAGGATGCCCAAGAGTCTGCTAAGCATTAAGCCCCACAAGCACTGCTGTGAAGGGTCACAGCACCACTGGCGTGGAAGTGAACAGCAATACCAGCGAGGTACCTACCTGAAGACCCCAGGTACCCTGTGCCTGGATGCTAAGCCCCACACCTCCTCCCACAGCTCTGCACAGCCACTAATTAAAACAGTGCAGAACATAAATCCAGAAAGGAGTAGTTATAAAAAGGGGGTTCATCATTAATTTGTGTGTCTCAGTGTATTGTCACCAGCTGCACAGGTGGGAAACTTGGGTCCTGTAAGGGGCACGGGGCAAAAGCCTCTCCCATTGGTCAGTGCTGTGAATCTTGGTGTCAGAGCAGACCAGAGACATGGGAGCTCCACAGCAGCACCCAGATGTTGCATTTCTGGCCAGCTTCAGCAGGGCCAGGCTGCCCACAGTGGGTTCAACTGATCCCTCAGCCACCCCATCAGGCTCCAAACCACCCAGTACGTGACCCTTTCACCAAGGTCAGGCATCCTCACCTCATCACTGCCCACAGCTGCCTTGAAACCCCATTATCACAAAAACCATGTACATCATTGCATTGCCAAAGAACTGCGATTGCTTCAAGAGGTGATGAGGCAATGCCAACTTACCTCAACAATTTCCAGCAGCTCAGGTTTATCTATGCAGCCATTCCCATCCTTGTCATACACCTTGAACGTCCACCTCAGCTTGTGCTCCAGTTTTCCCCGTAAAACAAGATTCAAGGCAGCTACATATTCCAGAAAGTCAATGGTGTTATCCTGGAGAAACAGAAAAGCAGCTGGAAGTCACCTAACTGGGTACAGTTGATAGAAAACTGCTTATGAAACCTAGATAAAAGCCACCAAGATACTCCCCTGGACAGCTATTTGTTTTCCACTTCGTAGGAGACACGGGGCAGTCTGAGGCCATTGGTAAGAACAGCCATACCCCTCTGACCAAGGAAGGGTTTCCCAGGAGAGACAGTGGAGACCAAAGCAGTCTTCCCACAGAGCAATAAGGGGGACACCTGCCCCCCTCCAGAAGTGAGCTTTTGAATACCCCAAGAAAACACATGGAGAACAGGGATTAGTGCAGGAGGTGCTGCCTTTTGGGACGGGATTGCCAGTCTCAATCTCAGCTGCTTCACCAATGAGACCAACATCCAACCATCACCCTTTGCCCCCACCCTTCCCCCTCATTCGATCTTGGTCTGTATGAGGAAGGCAATGGAAACGTCACCACTCAGGAGGCAGCAGCAAGGACACCCCCAGTGATTTACATCACATGCTCATCCTCCTAAAAACTCCAGATAGGGAAGGGATGTGGGGCTTGCGCAGAGTGTCCTCATGCAGATCATCACCCACCTTACATCCAAGCTGGGGCCCCTACGTCACCTTACAGCCCTCCCCACCCAGGCAGCAACCCCCCCTGAAATCCAGGCAATGCTGCATGTCCTGCACACTTGGCTGGGGACACCAAGATGCTCTGTGGGCTGAGAACTGCCACCACCAGCCCTCAGAGGCTACTGAACCTAAAAAGGCAGCTCAGGAGCTGGCTTTATCTTCTCATCTTGGGCTGTTAGGTCCTGCACAGCCGATTACGTACCACAGGTATATTTAAGCAAATACATGAGCCTAGGCCTGATTTAGTGTTTGCTGCACCCCCTAAACACAGATTTTCAGTCACCTTAAGAAAACTCCTATGAAACCAGAGCAGGACTTGGCCTTATACACACACCATTTGCTCTGCAACCCTTCCTGAACAGCTCACGGAGCAGAGTTTGCTCCTGGACCTTTGTGTTTTCACAGGAATTTGGGTTTCGCCAGCTTCAGGTTCTGAGAGAAGCCTGACCCACCCACACCTTCTGTAGGCTTTTTTTGTTCTCTCTCACAAACTGACTTTTGTTGGCACCTCCACAGGATTTTGCTGCTGCTTTCAAAGGGAGCTTAAAGGAAACTGGTGTGTGTATATATATCTGTCTCTCAGAGAGGCACCAGACTTGTCTCCCCTTCTCCTACACCAACATACAGCAACAAACACCCCCACAACTTCGAATACCATCAGAAGCCGCAGAAAATAAAAGCCTGAGCCGTTTGGCAAGCGCTGCTCAGCCCTTTTGGGATGGGAAAGGCACCTGTATTCCATCTGCACCTCCAAACCCAGGCTGGCCTCACGCTCCCTTTGCACCGACACACGGGTCGGGGTGAGCTGCCACGGAACCAGCAAGCCGGCTTTTCCAGGTGTCTGATGACAAACACAGCAACGGGAATCAAAACCAGAATATCTGAATTGCTCAACATTCCTGAGCTTTTCAGCAGATAAAAATCAATATTTTGTTACATGCCACCTGTTCCCACAGTCCCTCCAGTGCTTGGCGAGCAAGGCTCTCCTGTAATTCCCCCTCTATCACTACCAGTTTTATTCCCCCCCGTGTATCAGCCTTGGTTATTTGAGGATCTCTCAGCAATACTGTCTCAAAAGGCAACAGCCTAAATATCAACCTTTTTTAATCCATCTTTAGTCTCTTAAGGGGACACTCTGTCCTTAATTTGTACAGATTTATGAGAGGATAAATCCATAGCAGCCCAGCCGGAGAGTGCATCTCCTCCTGACCCTGAAGATCCATCGCCCTTGCCTTAGTCTCACCAAGCACAGTAACCAGGGCAGGCACAGCATCAAAGCACCTCCAAATTACCCTGCCCCAGCCAAATCCAGCACAAGAAGGGGTGAAAAAAAACATTAGACAGCTGTAAAAATTCCTCACCACTTACCCCGTTCTTATCAAAAGCTCTGAACATGTTCTCGATGTACTCTGCTGCCTCGTGGTTATCCTGGACCCCGAAGAACCTCTTGAATTCGTGCATGAAGAGGGTCCCACTGGGACATTCGACCACAAATTTCTTATACCACTCCTGCAGCTCGGCAACATCGATCTCTGCTTGCTCCCCTTCAGCATTGGTGAACTGCTGTCCCATTTCGGGCTGGGATTAAAAAAAGAAAGGAACAAAGGGAAAACCCAGCCAAAGCCCTCAGCTTGTACTGTCCTTTTATCACCTTTAGTTGCTTTTCCTTTGTTCTTTTTCTTGTCACTGCCCTGTGCCTTTATTCGATGTGAATATGGTGTCTTGCGTTTCACCCTCTTTTGGGGTTTTAGCTTCTTCTTCCTCCTTCTCCCCTGGAGCTTTCACTGCCACAGCTTTGTGTGCTTGCTGGGTGATGGTAGAGCTGCTTCTCTATGTTAGGGCAGCACAACATGTGGTATGAGGCACATATAAAAATAGCTAAGATCATTAGGAGATTCCCACCCATGAGTCACAGAGACCTTCAGATGCTCTAAGCTGTGCCCTATTTAGGGCCAGGCTCCAGGGCTTCAGGGTCCTTCTGCACATAAATACCCTCACATCAAAGAATTCAGGAGCCGAGGTTCCCCCTGCACATGACACACAGCCCCACTCACAGCTCTGTAGGGTGTCTGGGGAAGAGGAAGCTGTAAGCAACCTTCCCTGGCATTGGCTTTCCAGAGCCAATATGTACATACACACTCCCTGCTCATGGGGATACACAGTGCTCCAGGGAAGTGGGACATGTTACAAAACAGCAGCTACAGAAAGCAAATCCTGACACAATCAGCACACATCCACAAAACCTGTCAATTCATAAAGCTAACCAAACACCTTCTGTAGGCTGCACTCCACACAAAATGGTTGCAAGAGCTAGTAAGTGCACATAGCTACAAATACACTCAGCTTATTTTCATAATTAACTCTTAAAACTCTCAGGTAAAAATAACAGGGACACACTAACATCTTACTGCCCACCTTTTTAGAACCCCACATTCTCCTTATTCCCCTCCCACGCACTTTTCCTCCCCACTGAAAGATGCCCCCCATGTACCCCTCCTGCTACAGCTGCAACACACAGCTCTCTCTGTCTCTGGCCTCTTCCCATTCTCCAGCCATTCACCACAGCCTAGCAGAAGACAGCTCACAGCCAGAGATCAACCTCTCCCCCCACAAACAACCCCCTGGGCTTCCCCTTTCCTCCTGGGGCCACCAGCTTTATCCACATCACACTAGGTGCTCTAAATCTAACCCATGTCAGCTGGAAAGAAATGACCCGTAGCTATAAATGTGTCTGAGCTGGCCTGACATCCAGGTAGGATTCTTCTTCTAAGAGGATTGGAGTAGTATTAATAAGAAACAATATTATTATTGTCTAATTCTCAGGCCCAGAAGGATTTAAGGTATTCAATTTTTTTTTCCCCATTACTTCGGCAAGAATGGCTCCTCACATAGGAAACACTGGTCATGATTCAGCCTAAAAGGTGACACAGCAGAGCAGTGCAGCTGTAGGTGCTCCCCTGTAAGAACAGCGCTTGCTCTGGACCTGCTCAGACTGACTGGTACCCATCAGTGGTGAGTAACCCATCAGTGGTGCTGCATGTGCACGTGTAGACACATACATGGACCAATCTGCAGGGGCACAGTGTGGCTTTGTGTGCGTGAGGGTGCCTGGGCCATGTGTGGTGTTACTGAAGAGTGTGAAGCGAGAAGGCAGGACAGGAGCATGGGCACAGCAGGGAAGGACTGGGGGGTTGTGAGTGCTCCCCTTCAATGAAAGGTGTGTTTTCAGTAATACAGACTCACAGAATGCTTTGGGTTGGAAGGGACTTTAAGGATCATTAAGTCCCACCCCCTGCTATGGGCAGGGACACCTCTCACTAGACCAGGCTGCTTAAGGCTCCATCCAACCCAGCCCTGAACACCTTCAGGGAGGGGACATCCATCACCTCCCTGGGCACCCTGTACCAGGGCCCTCAGAGTGAGGGATTTCTTCCTAATAACCAATCTAAATCTATACCCTTCCAATTTAAACTCATTCCCCCTCATCCTATCACTCCCTGCCCTTTTAAGCAGTCCTTCCCCAACACAGAGCAGCCCTATTGATCTACCCCTGTGTCTGGGCACATACAGTAGGCTCAACTGTGGCAGTTCTCCCTGCAGCAGAGCCGGGGAGCTTTGCAGGCGCTGGTGTGAGGCCTACCACCATTTCATGCAGCTCCCCTGCGCCAAGGCCGCAGGCAGGAATGCGAGTGCTGAGAGCACACGACAAGACTCCACACGCCTGGGATGGTGTCTTGCCTCATTGCATAACTCTGTTTTGCCTTATGGGAACTCGGTGCTCTGTTCCCAGGAGAGAAAATGGTTCCTCTTTGTTTTGATGACTGCAATCTTTTCCAGCTGGGAACAAAGGGCTGCGAGAGACCTGCATGACAAAGTCTAGCTGGTGCTATTGCAGGTATCATGACACACAGTCGTGTTGATAAAAGTACTGATGTTAATTTGGCACTGAAAGAAGTTAAATCCTATAGCTCCTGGTATGGAAATTCCTCGGTGTGAGAGGTGTCCGCTCGGCAGGCTGCACCGCCACGGCGGCCCTCTCAGCCAGCAGAATGCCAGCCTGGGAAGCAGAGTTTGCCAGCCAAAGGATTTCTCTGATTTGGAAAAAAGATGCAGGTAGAGGTACATATAAGCAGAGAGTGGAAAATAAAAAGAACAGAGCTTTTTTTAGAAAGGTTGGTGCTGTTTTGGCAGCCTGAAGGGCAAGGCTCAGTGCTTTATACATTATGTCAATGAACCCTTTGGATGATTAGCTGCAAACAGGTAACATCTGATTACAGTCCTGCCTAATGAGCTGTCCCCAGATTATCACCTGTACAGCTCAAAAGCTGCAGTTTCCCAGCCAGGAGCATGGAAAAAGGCAGCTTGCTTCCTGTCAGTTCAGTAACCCAGCATGCTGCCACATGCTCCAGCAGAGCCTGGTAGAAACTGGAGTAAAAAAACAAACCCTAAACCAACCCCAAACCCTGTGGAGAGCTGGGGAGACTCATTTTCTTGGCATCTGCGGCTCTGACAGAGGTGGTGGGGTGCTGGCAGGCAGAGCTGCCTGGCTGGAGAGGAACCAGCTTAATGAAACTGGAGGCAAGATGAGATCCTTGGCCCGTGCCTAGCCATTTGCCACATGGTCACGGTATTTGAAGCTCAGGTGTCCTTACAGGGGGCCTAGAAAAAGCCAAACTCTGCTTAGGGCTGCTCCTAGCCCTCTGGCAACCAGCCCATGATGTGCATGTCAGTCCAAAGCTCCCTGAGCAACAGACCACAAAGGAGAGCAAACCTGAAGCATCCTTTAATTCACCCGTTGGCAGGACAGACACGTGGGCAGGAGGAGTGCACAGAGGATGAAGGCTTGTGTTGGTCCATTCAAGGAGCAAGCAAAGAACCCAACATCCCTGTGCACCTCTTCCCCAGCTGCTCACCAAATGCTGCATGTTTTTACACAGCAGTACAGCAGGGCGGATGGCATCACAGAGCAGCTGCCCCTTGTTTTGTATATAAAAATGGCCAGGTGCAACAGACCAAACTCCTCAAAACCCCACTGACCTGCAAAAACCCTCCTGACCCTTGAGCATCATCTGTTGTCTTTGTTGATGGTCAGAAGGATTTTATGATGTGCTGCCACCTGCTCACCTGAGCACTTCAGGTGTGAAGGAAGGCTGTAGTATTTATCCACAGCTCAAGCTGTGTGAGAGAATGATGCTGAATTGCTTCTACCTGACATCTTGTGTAGTTCCAAAGCCTTGGCACAGGACTGGATGTAAGTCAGTAGGTGCTTTGGGTGTAGACAGAGTGTAAGCCAGCCTTTCCCAAGTCAGGATTCGGCATTATCCGCAGTGTCAGTGATGGGAAGGAGAAGGGAAATTCCCACTGGTGGTTGGGGTTCTTTTGCTGGTTCACTGAAACTGAATAGTAAGGCACTGTGTGGTGACTTGAAACCAGGATTCACCACTGAGTCACAGTCCTCCACCTACGAGGAAAAGAAATGAGCCGCGAGGTTGGTGCAGCCCGCAGTGGAAGGCTGCGGCCGGGCCGGGGGGAGATGCTGCGGAGCCCCCCCGCAGCCCAAGGTAGGTGGTGTGCGAGCGGGGCCGGGGCATTTCCACGCTGCCCGGAGGGAGCTGCGTGCCCGTGGCTCTGCGGTAACCGCACCTGACTTTGCCTTTGTTCCGCGGGGCGCGGAACCCCGGAACTTTGCGCTGTGCCCCTCGCTAAGCGCTCCCTTCAAAAAGAGAAGGGGGCGCGGGGGAGGGCAAAGGGCCGGGGTGCGGATGCTCTACTTGCCCCTCCGGGGAGGGGAGGGGG